>CM021109.1:285991523-285999243 GCA_007115665.2 Sequoiadendron giganteum | reverse complement strand
GATTACAAAACCCCAGTTGAAAGCCTGCTATTCCACTCAAAAACTTGACCTGAGTTAAGTAATTAAATTAATTTATAATCATATGAGTTATTTACGAGGCACAATATATTAAACTAATTAAATTGGAAAAAATAAATATTAAATTAATAAATGGAAGCAAAACAATAAGCATTTTTAGAAGCAAAAAAGGAAGCAACAATGGAAGCCAAACTAGAAGCAATCTTGAAAGCAAAATTGGAAGAAAAATTGGAAGCAAAAATGAAAGAAAACCTGGAAGCAAAATTGGAAGCAAAACCGGAAGCAAACCCTGGAACAAACTTCTGGGAGCAAAACCTGGAAGAAAACAGAAAATTAGAAGAAACTAGAAGAAACATGTGGAAGCAAACTCTGAAGAAAAACTAAGCAAAATTGGAAGCAAACTTAGAGGAAAACTAGAAGCAAATCCTAGATACAAACTGAATGGCCAAATTGGAAGCAAAACTAGGAAGCAAAAATGGGAGCAGAGATGAAACCCTGGTTAATTTCCATTCTCGCTAATTTTCTTAATGCCTACCTTAACTCAATTTTAGCACCACCAGAGGGTGCTATGATAACCCATGCTAAATCCCATTACATATGGTTAAACCAAGGCAAAATTCAATACAACTACAACAACCTCACTTTTTGTCTTCAGTTATACCAGAGTTGCCTGGAAACTTGTTCAATTTCAGACCTAAAATTATTACTTGAATGGGACCAAAGCTATTAATTGTTCTGCTGTGTTGTCGAAACGACGCTTCCCAACTGGATATTGATTTGATAGGCAGCTTTGGGTTTCCATGCCGTCAACAACTCCCAACTATGGTAAAGTTATTTCCAGCTATGTTGGTGTTTCTTTTGAATATTGTTAAATTCTGGCTCTGATATTGATATTTGTATACAAAATGGATGAAGGTAAATAAAATGATTTTAAAATATCTTTAGCTTCGATTTCGTTTACTAATATCCGGGTTTATTAGGTTAGAAGTGATTTTAATTAATTTAACTAATTAATTTAAAATTCATTCGGTAAAAATAATTTAATCTTAGGATTAAATTTATTTTATTAATTAATTTAATCTAATTGGTAAAATAATTTAATCTTAGGATTAAATTTATTTTATTAATTAACTGAATTAAGTTTAAATTAGAAATACTATGTATTTTTGAAATTATTAAAATGTTTTAATATCTAGAAATATCTTGAGGATTTGGTGCAATTTGATTTTAAAAGATATTTTGTTTTCAACATATGTTTGGAAATATTAATGATGGTTGTTGGGAAAAATGTTTTCACAGAGAGATTAATGGTTGTAACCATAAGAGGTGAGAGGCTTCTTCACAGAAGGGAGGAGAGGATATTTTGTGGGGAAAGGTTGTTTAAAAAATAAGTTTGGTTATTGCATTTGGGTTGTTGAAATTTTGTGAAAAAGGCAATCTCGAGAAAGTTCTTTGTGCTCTGGAATTTGTCTTGTTTTTGGAGGAAGCTCTGGTTGATCTGGAAGAATCTTGGTTTTGTGGAAGAGGCTCTACGTCAATTCGCATCCTCTCAAGCGTTGGTATTAAGGTTCCTCTAATATTCTAGTTAATTTCATATTGGAAAAAGTTTCTTAGATTAAATTATTGTCTAGAAAAAGATTGCCTGTGCAAATTATGAAGCTTTAGAGTTTTGTTAAATTAAAAATGTCGTGTGTGAAATCTTCTGTAAAAATGAAATCCTCTATAGAAATGAAATATTTTTGTTGAAACTATTGCAAGTTTTAAATTGGGATTGTTGTAAAAAATGAACCCAGAATAAAATATTAGGGATCTAGAAAAAACATTTATTGAGAAGAAATTAAACTCTATGTAGAAATTCTTCTCTAGAAATAAATCTCTCAGGAAATTTGGGTAAAAAAATTTTGTAAATAAATATTGCTCCAATTTACTATTGGATTTGTTTTCTGTAGAAAATGATTGCTTCCTATTAAATATGTTTTCCTGAAGAAAATTTAGAAATACCCCTGTGTTGAAAATTGCTTCTCTCTGTAAAATTTGTGTATCTTCCTGTAGAATACATTTTGAAAAATTATTTCCCCAATTAGAATAAAGATCTGTTTTTAAATTTTTAAATATATATATATATATATATATATATATATATATATATATTTATAAACATATATATATTCTAATTTTATTTGGAGGCTCTGTAAAATTCTTTTGAAAACCTTGTATTGTTTTTTTTCCCCGTACGACGATTTCTCAAGGATTTATTTGGTTTGAAAGTTTTAATTTTTAATGATTGTTTATATGGGGGAGGGTGTGGGGAGGTGCTACCCCCACCACCAGGGGCGTAACGGAGCAGCGTTGTGGAGGTAGTCCCTCCACAACCCCCCCATAAACCTACGACTGCGAACACTGCTGGGAGGCTCGGCTATATGTATACAACCAACCTTCCCCAACATACGCGAACTAGTATTTTCAGTTTGTCCATCCTTTTTTTGATTCTATGACTTCAATTTTTTATTTTTTGTTGGTATTTATTTTATAATATATATATATATATATATATATATATATATATATATATATATATATATATATATTTATTTATTTTATAATATATATATATTAAATGTATATCTATTTTAATAATGTTTTTGGATTTATTAAATTAATTATAATATTTGATGAAGTATATATATAATTATATAATTATATAATTATGTATATATTCGATATATATATATATATACATTTAAATAAATATCTTTTGTAGGTGCATGCAAAAGCACAAGTTGGTTATTTTAAAATGAGATGTTTTAAAGAGGAAATTTATTTTAAAAGTAATTGAGCAATTGAAGTTATAGATAAATTAGATTTTCCTTCTCTGTCTGTCAAGGGATTTAATTTTATTTATTTATTTGGGCAATAACTTTACTATAAAACACTGAAGAGGAAATTGGATTTAGGATATCCGAAGAGTAGTTTTATTTCCTAATTTTATTGCCCTTTGTATTCTTTTGTTCTCATTTTGGGGAAATTTGTTTAGAAGCGTTGGTAAGACTTCCAGTTGTGGTATTTTGGATTTGGGGTTTGTTGTATTTTATTTTCAAGCCTTTTGATATCCCTTGGGAAGTGCATATAGGCGTATTCAGTTATTCACCTGATT
This sequence comes from Sequoiadendron giganteum, assembly GCA_007115665.2. NCBI lineage: Eukaryota > Viridiplantae > Streptophyta > Pinopsida > Cupressales > Cupressaceae > Sequoiadendron > Sequoiadendron giganteum. Next base: position 285,996,071 of record CM021109.1, on the reverse strand, counting down.
ACCACAAACGGGGAAGTGTTGTCTCCTTTGTTTGGAGTAGAATTTGATGTTCGTATGTGTACTATAGTCACCCTTGAGTTGTGGATTTTTTTCCACGAGTTGTCAATAGGAGAGTTACTCGTGATGGGGGTCGGGGCCTAGGAAGGTCTTCCAGGGTAACCCATGCGGCTTTGATTGGACGCTTCACCTATGACAATGGTTTGTGTGTATGGTTCATTTGACATACTTAATTATTTAACTCTAGAAGCATTGTACCTAATGTGTTAGTGTTGTAATTGTATTTGTTTAGTTCAATCTTGTGATAGCCTGTGTCTAGAGGTAGTTGGTCTTGTCTAGGAATCCTGGTTACTGTCTCCTAGTACGGGGGGTGGGCCTTCGGGTACCACTTGGTTGGGAGGAATGTGCACCTTACTCTGCTGGGTCCCCTTCTTTTGTTCATGATGGCGAGATCTTCCAGTTGGAGAGCTCGTGGATACCAATGGATATGTTCCTTTCATTTGATGTATTGTTTCAGTTGGACTTTGTATTTATTTTACTCCTCAGTTGTGTTCGAGGAGGACTCATGTAATTTGTAACACTTATGTATGTTCTTCCTCATTCTGGGAATGAGGTTTGTAAAAACTATTTGAAAATTAATGTAATCTTTGGATCTTGATGTATTTATATTCTATGTGATGCAATTTTAATGCTTTGAATGTATGTACTTTAAATTCATAAGTAATTAATTATATGCTATGAATGAGTTAATATTTATGTTATGGGATTCTGATGTAACCTTAGTCATGTGCCTTAGAGGATGTTTGTGATAGTGTAGTGCACCTTTCATGTTGTTATTTCACTTTAAAGGAAAAAAAATTATACGCTTTTCTATTTGCTATAACTTCCTCTAGGGTTATGTGGTGGGGCATTACACATGGTATCAGAGCCCCAGGTTCATACACTGGGAAATTTGGATACACACGATCCCATTAGGTTGTCCTTGTGAATCTATTAGTGGAGTTGTTAAGTGATCATGGTGGTCATGGCATTGACATTTGGCATGATGTACTCTGTGGAAAAGAGTAGAGTGAAAGAAAACTGATAAAAGGTTATGGATGAAAAGTAATGATATGCATCCCATGGGTTATGGAATTATATGTTCTTATAGAATTTTTTATGTAATTGTACCCCCTATAAATGTAAGGAACCAAGAAATGTGCATTGGTTGAGTTTTGTGAATACCCCATACTTGTCTTATGTGTCCATGGGATGGTGATATTGGGTACCCATCCATGGGAAAAAAGTTGTATTTTGGTGTGGGAATTAACCATACCATTGTGTGTGTTTTCATGTTTGTTACCTGATTGAGGGCCAACCCATGTGTGGTTGAAACTTATATATAAGAGTAACAAAATTTAGTTTCATAGATTCTTTTCTTTTGGTTCTCTAGCCCCTCAATCTATGAAGGGATAGTAGTAGCCACAAAGTTCCTTGGGTGGAGTGTGCAGCATACGCATATTATGGCGTAGAGCGGTCTCAGCTCAACCAATCCCAAGGAAACATACCCACTACTTTCCCTTATGATGGATCAGGATACTTGATCCATATGTATTATCCCAAACCCCACAGATTTGAGTACAACAACATTGGTTTGTTAGCTTATGCCTAGTCGTCCGTAGAGATGTTGATCAGGCATTATTGAGTAAACCTTGTCCATATGAGAGGTGAAGCTCGGGTAGCCCCATATTGATATTATCATTTTTGCATTATATATATATTGTATCTGCATGTGTTCTAACATGATGCAATAGATACGATGCCACACCTCACTGATGTTCTGACTTAGTGTTGGTGATGATATTGTGATATAATGTATCTGCACATGTTATCGAGAATGGTGTGGGGATCATTTGCATACTCCTCCTCTTCCTCCTCAGACATCTCTTCCTCCTTGTCATACCTACTGTCTGACTTCTCCTCCTCTGAATAAATGACCACCTGTCTTTTTTTATTATTTTTGGCCAATCTCGCAGACCTCTAAATTATGGTCCTGCCTCCTATGAAAACTCTCACCTCTACCACCGTGTCACCCTTTGATTCCTTCCCCACAACATTTTTTCCTCTACTCTCATCTTTATTCTTCTTCTTCGGTGTTGGTTTGTAAGCAGTCCTGACCAAGGTTGCCCTTAGCTTGCACAGACTGGTCATAGCACTTGTTTGGGCAAACCCCGCGTTACCCTTGAGTTTTTTGGAAGCAGGCTTGGGCTTAGGATTATTAGTAGCATCTAGGTGGGGTTTCTAAATGGGTCCTTTGGACTCAGTAGGGGATATGTTCGCAATAGCGGGGGGTTTGATTTCCTCCACACGGACAACAGAAATGGGCTTCGGTGGGCATAGAGCCAGGTGGAAATGATAGAGGCACATGATGAGTCCTTGGTGGAGGCTCATCTTGGTTAAGGCTAGAAATTTTCAGACATTTTTCCATAGAGCTTTCTAAATCCATTAGTAGGAAAAAATGGAAACTTAACAGAACTTTATGCCTAAGATGATTCAACAATGGGAAATGGTAGAAAAAGTAGGTTTTATATCTACCTTCAAGCATCACGTATTTCATGAGGGCCAAACAAACTTGGTCCCAGGGCTGCAGAAGGGCCTCCCGCTTGAACCTCGACTGGTTTGGGACCAACACCTCATTCCCCACAAAAAACACTTTCATGTTGTGATTGTCCTGGGTCTTGGTATGTTTCGAATGCTTTTTCCTAGTGCTCTACAACCCGGTAGCCTACGCAATCACATCTTCACTCACCTCAAAAGAAATCCCACCGAGAGCCACTCTCCTATCCTTCTAGGAATTGGAAAACTATGCAGACAAGTTGGGGTCATGGCCCACAAGACTCTCCATTAGGGGAGCTAAACCACCTTCGACACAGATGTGCCACACTAGTGGGTTCTTGCGGAATTCACCACAGTTGTCAAGCTCCATCCACACACAATCACAACCCATATATTTTTGCATAGGAAAAAACCAGAGAACTTGTAAAAGAAAAATGTTAAAGATACAGGTTAAACAAAGGGTTTTCTGCATATAATTGATATTCGTCTGAATAAAGTAGCGTTGGTTAATCAAGGTAGTGTGCAGGACACACGCGTGAATAGGAAAATCACTTAAGATAATATTGGTTGTATCATAAATGGAGATCTTTAAGCGATTGTGGCTAGGTAAGCAGGATATGATGGAGAAGTGAGGTATAATAGCCATATTTTCCATGCACAAAAATCTAAGCAAGATGGCCGCATGGCCAAATTTAGTAAAACCAAGGATATCGGGTTTGGGACACATAGATAAATTAGCAAAAATGGAAGAGCCAAAAGGTTGCTTTCCCTCATAATGAGCCGTCACATCGAAGTTTAAATCCACAAGCTTAAGGAGGAAATAATAGATTAACACAATCCCCATGAGGAGATGGTGTAAGGTAAAAGCCTATAAAGTATTAATTAAGAAGTATGCTCCATACTTCCTAATGATGCCATCCTTATTAAAAATGGGAATTGCTAGAAAATTCAAATTTTGCCACTTGTAGGCCACCTCAGCTTTTGTGCCCATCCACCTATCCCATAACACAAACATGTGGACCCCCCATAAGACCCCCAGAATCATAAAACTGTTAAACATCATAACAAAGGAGGGTGTTGTTCTTTCAAGATAAGGTTTTGAATTCTTGGCAGAAAGTTTCCCAACTTATGCCAATATTTAGAGTGAACCCAAAAGGTTCCCAAGTTAGTGAAGGCATCAGCCACTTGGTTACACTCCTGATAAATATGGGTAATTTTCCATAATCTCAGCTTAGACAAGATGAGCCTTATATCCAATAAAATATCCTTCGTACTCCATCTAAGAAATCTGCCAAAGTTAACAGCATCGATGATGGATTTAGAGTCACCTTCAATGTGAAGGTTCTCTATCCCTATAGAAACAACAATTTGTAGGCCCTTGAGTAGCGCACGGGCTTCCACAATCAAAGAAGATTGGAGACCAATCCCACTAGCATAACCTACCACAAAATCTCCACTGGAATCTCTGATCACACCTCCAACACTAGCTCTTCTCGGGTTGCCTTTAGCAGCCCCATCAAATTTGAGTTTAAACCATCCTCTATCTGATGGCTCCTAGATAGTGTTACTCCTAGCCAAGGATTTGGAGTTGTCAAAGGAACTTGCATCCAAATTTCGATGCCAAGTTTTAGCCATTTTAATTTTGATTTCAGTGGGTCCCTTATCTGGGAGTTTCCCATTGAAGAGAGAGATGTTTTCCTCAATAAGGTGGGTACCTATACTAAAGACCTCTTGAGGACTCATTTCAGTGTCCCTAAAAATCCTATTATTCCGCTCCTTCCATAAACACCAACAAATAATGGGAGGGACCTAGTTCCAAATTGCTCTAGGCAAGGGATGAGTATAAGGACCACACCAACCCAAAATAAAGGATTTAATATCCTTACTCATGGCCCAAAGAATACCCAATATTTCAATAGTCATTCCCCTCACTTTAGCAGCAAACAAGTTATGTAA
>CM021109.1:285946523-285989023 GCA_007115665.2 Sequoiadendron giganteum | reverse complement strand
ATATATATATATTTAGATATATATGTATATATATTAAATATATATCTATTTTAATAATGTTTTTGGATTTATTAAATTAATTATAAAATGGGATTTTATTTAATTAATTTATTTGGGCAATAACTTTACTGTAAAACACTAAAGGGGAAATTGGATTTAGGATATCTGAAGAGTAGTTTTATTTCCTATTTTTATTGCCCTTTGTATGTAATTTCTTTTGTTCTCATTTTGGGAAAATTTGTTTAGAAGCGTTGGTAAGACTTCCAGTTGTGGTATTTTGGATTTGGGGGTTGTTGTATTTTATTGTCAAGTCTTTTGATATCCATTAGGTAGTGTGTATAGGTGTATTTAGTTATTCACCCAAGTACCACGAACAGGGAAGTGTTGCCTCCTTTGTTTGGAGTGGAATTTGATGTCCATATGTGTACTCTAGTCACCCTTGGGTTGTGGATTTGTTCCATGTGTTGTCAGTAGGAGAGTGACTCATGATGGGGGGTCGAGGCCTAGGAAGGTTTGCTAAGGTAACCCATGCGGCTTTGAGTGGACACTTCTCCTATGATAACGGTTTGTGTGCATGGTTCAGTTTAATTATTTAACTCTAGAAGCATTGTATCTAATGTGTTAGTGTTGTAATTATATTCATTAAGTTCAGTCTTGTGATAGCCTATGTCTAGAGGTAATTGGTCTTGTCTAGGAATCTTGGTTACTGTCTCCTAGCACAGGGGGTGGGCCTTCGGGTACTACTTGGTTGGGAGGAACATGCACCTTACTCCATTGGTTCCCTTTCTTCTGTTCGTGATGGCGAGATCTTCCAGTTGGAGAGCTCATGGATACTAGTGGATATGTTCCTTTCATTTGATGTATTGTTTCAGTTAGACTTTATATTTATTTTACTCCTCAGCTATGTTCGAGGAGGACTCATGTAATTTGTAACACTTATGTATGTTCTTCCTCATTCTAGGAATGAGGTTTGTAAAGACTATTTGAAAACTAATGTAATCTTTGGATCTTGATGTATTTCTATTCTATGTGATGCAATTTTAATGCTTTGATGTATGTACTTTAAATTCATAATTAATTAATTATATTCTATGAATGAGTTAATATTTATGTTATGGGATTCAGATGTAACCTTAGTTGTGTGTATTAGAGGATGTTTGTGATAGTTTAGTGCACCTTTCATGTTGTTATTGCACTTTAAAGGAAAAAAAGAAATTGTACGCTTTTGTAGTTGTTGTAACTTCCTCTAGGGTTATGCGGCGGGGTGTTACATATCTAATCTCCTAATGATGTCAAAATATATTTCACTTATATGATCATAATCAAACCAATGAGATTTGTGAGAAGTTTGGCTAGTCATTTCTAAATATTTGTATATGTATATGAAGATCTATATAATTAAAACAAAAAAAATCATTTAATTTTGAAACTAAATTTAATTTCATTTAAACACATAATTTATTTACATAAAGAATGTGTTATATTATCTCTTTCCCATTGGCTGGGTGTGATCTTTTGACATGTGGTTGGTGGTTGAAGAGATGTGTACAAACTGGTGATATGCACGGTTTTTTGCATGTTAATCAGTTATCATGTCATGGCTCGGATTCGATATACCTTTATGATGTAGTATTGCCTTATGGAGGATGGATTTGGCAACCTCTAGATGTGTCACCTTTTATGTTTCTTGTGTGGCATTAAACTGAATCTTGTGGAGAGTACAAGAATTGTGGCCGAGGACATGCAGTTGTCTTTTCCACGGGCTTATCTAAGAAGCCTCTGCAAGTTTTTATCTAATGCAATCATTTTGTAGCTCTCCTGAACGAAGTGGCTTCTTTTTTTGTCTCAAACCTCATGGATGTTGTGACATGTGTAGAGATGGTTAAATTTATTCAGGTACTTACATTCTCCTACATATAAGTATTCTCGTTGTTTGAGCTTGTTGGAGCCTTGGATAGCTATGACATCAACTCTAGTTCTCACGTGGTGGGAGGTCTTTTTGATCGTGCTTCTCTACTCTCAAATGCAACTCATTCTTCTTTGTTGTGTGCAATGGCACATTGCTTGGTTGGTGATAATCCATCAAGATTCTCTTCCTGTCTTAATGATCTCAGACCAATAATTGGCAATTTTATGAGTTGTAAAGAATATGTTTAATGTGGTCCACTTCTTGTATAAGCATGCAATGGAGGATCCTCATGTTGTTCCATTTTTCCCTCCTCCTGCTGATATAGCTTCTTCATCAAAAATTTTTACTGATTAAGTGGGGGCTCTTGTTATTCAGAGGGAAATCATTTTGATGCTCTGCTTTTTCTCTCCTATCATGCAGGTAGTGGCTTTGCCACTTATTTTTTTTTTTTTTTAAATTATAAATTAAATATGTACATGTATATGATAAAATTTAACAAATTTTAAAAACTTGCAACAATTTTATGAGATAATTAATTATAAATATAAAATCATGTGGTTACGTCTTTAATGACCATAGCCAATGAATAATAAAACTTAAATTGACTATCACTAAATTCATGTAACATATTTCTACAAATAGACATACAAGACCTTAATTAAATATATGAAATCAAATTTGTGATTTAAAATTTATAAATGTGAGATACATGTATTTTACCTTTTGGTGAATAATTTTTTAATTAAAATCCTTATATTTGTGATAAAAAAATATATTATTTCATATCTATGCATACAAAACACCATGATTCAACACATACGTCAACCACATAATGAAATTCAAATAAAAAGAGTAAGTTGTGATTTTTTACTATAGAAAAGGGAAAAATAAATTTGAATGAATCATCAACCTCTTCTTTCTTGTTTTTTGAATATTTAAAATTGCTTAAAAAGGGGCTTTATCATTGCTCGTTTATTCTCTTTACATAGAAGAAAAGATTCATCATCACTCTTGTAAATTTTTATTTTTCAAAAGGAAAAGGAAATTTCTCGTTACTTTCATAGTTAAGAGGAATCCTAGTTGAGTTAAAAGAAAATCTACTTACTTTTCTCATCATTGACCAAGAATAATAAATTGAACATGCAATCTTAATTGAGATCTTCAAACTTGCAACACTCATTTATAAGCTTGATTTCAAATAATACAACAAGGAACAACACCCTCATGAAAATACACGTCGCAAAAAGTTCAACCAATAATCCACATAATTATTCCATATGAAGAATATAGTTCATTTCATCTACTAATTTAATTCATCACCACATGTCAAATGATCCACAACCATGAGTTTGCACCAAATTATTTGAGAAACGAGAACATTTCCATATTTTATTTTTAGTGCATATAATTATAACTTACATTAAACTTAGTTAGAATCACACTTATTCTTGCATTAGACCTCAACATAATTATTGATCAACTCATTAACTTTCATTGCAAGTGGTGTAACTTGGGGTTAAGTAATTTTCCTACTTCCACACCCACACAATACACTCCCAATAGTGATCTTTAACATGACCATATTTTTCTCACACAAGTATCATCCAATAAAACATATTCTATAGGTATTGATTATCATTTTATGGATCAAACAGAATAATTCCATTTGGGATATAATTACACCATGTTGACCAAATCAAGGGCACAATCTTATCCTAGGTTTTAAAACTTCTGTATTTAATTCATCTAATTTCATATTGTAGGTTTCTATCATGGTATTACATTACTCAAATTCTACATCGATCCAATTTTTAGGTATTGCCACTAACATATCAATTTCATTTTTCATTAATTATTTATTTTCTATATGTGTTTCTATCCTAGTTAGTTACTTGATTGTGTCTAATTTATTATTAATTATTTTACCATCGCCTTTTAGACATCTAAATTAATGTATTTTTATTTTATTTCTCTATAGTATGGTAAACACATAACTACCCTTCCTATTCCTTGGGGTTATATTTTTATTCTTCTAAGTTTTAGATATAGTTTTTCTTAGTTTTCCAATAATTTTCAAATTTGATTACTCTTATTGCATTTAATCCCATGTTTAAGTTTTCTCCATTAATTAGCTTTCACTTTTTGGATCCCACTTGTGTGATTTTCCTTACAAAATCTTAGTCTCATATTTCCAATAATATTTGTCCTTAGCTTTGATTCATGAATATACCATAATTTCAATGTGTTGTTAGAATTCATCACATGATCCCTTGATCCTTGATGGAATAATATATTTCTACTACAAGGATGGTGGTACATATTTTATAGATTTGGAATTTCATTGTGTATATGGTTTTTTTATTAAGGGCTAAAAATTAGGTTTTCCAAGGGCCTAGAAAAATTTATAAGGGAAATTTAATGGATACCAAATAAGTCATTCAAAAAATTAGTTATATCTAAGTTATCATAGGATAACAATCACAAAAATACACTATGCATAACCCCATCCTTGTAATCTACACAAGTTAACCCAAGGATGGGATTTTGAAACAAATTCAGGAAGGATTTTGAAGAACAATTAGGATTTTGAGTTAATAAGGAAACTTTTGGAGTTGGAAAATTAGAGGAAGGAAATATGTACAACTATGTGGCATTTTTTTTATGTAGTGGTTGCATGATTCAACCCCCTTATTTTTTCACACCTTATTTTTAATCCCTAAACTGTAGTGTCTCCACCATTATAGGAGAACAATTCAAATTTTTCTTTATTCTTAATTTAAATTTTATATAGGACCCTTTGTGATGTTAAATTAAAGCAACAAATATAGATAAGTAAATGCATGGTGACCCTATTAACCATTATTTTTATTTCTTTTTTGTAGGTGGTTAGTAAGTAGAATATAAAAATATTTATTTTATATTTTATTTTTATATTTTAATATTTGTTATTTCGGTACTCTCACTAATCCTAAGTATCAACCGAACACTTTACTATATAAAATAATTAAATTTAATATACCCCTTGTTGGAACACAACAATATACTAAGAGGGAGGTGAATCAGTAGATACTAAAATTTTAACCTTTTAACCTCTAGAGCAGACTTAACACTTTAAACACTTAGTGTGCAAATGAGATAAGAAATATAGAAATTTAAACAAGCACACAAACTAACAACCCATAACATAAGATGTACATGGAAAACCCAAGATGGGAAAAAAAACCATAGTGAGAAAATGCCGCTAGGAGCTACTATCCTAATCCAACCTCACAAGGAAACCTTATATGTTACAAATTTGAAGGGCACCAATCCTAAGGAGACTCTAATCCCCTGAACTAAGCACCAAATCAGTTATCTGATGGCACCAACCTATCAGATTTACAACATAAATTATTATTACAATTTGTTCAAAAGGAACTCCAATCAATGTTATAGCTTATTCTGCAACTGCTCAACTATATGTTGTTGCCTTAGCAACTCACTTCTGTGGTCTGCACCCCATTGGTTTGGCTTTTTTCTTCTCTTCTTCTTTAGTGCATTCTTGGTCCACCTCAAGAGCTTCAGAATACTTCAGCACTATACACTCGCTTTCCTCCTCTACTCTCCCTATAGCCTTAGACAATATTCTCCTATGTTTTATGCAGTGCTTAGTCAATGATAATTGCCTTGGGATTCTACATCACCTACTTACCTTCTATTAGGGTTCGGGATATCTTCTTCACTGTCATGCTCCTGTATCGAGCCACACAACATTAATTCTAGTGTAGAGAATTGTCCCTCATTCTCTTTTTGTCAAACCCTAAGATCAAATATACATTTAATACAGCCTTCTAATTATTCGATCCTATCTCGATCCTTTCCTCTGTAGCAATCTATACCATTGCACTATGCATCAAATCTTATTAAATCTATCGTTGAAGTAGGTAGATCATTAAATTCTTACCTCCATGTTGGCTCACAAGTGAAACCTTTTTTACATAGACTTAGCCATTTGACATCATCATGTTCAAATTTGAGTCGTCGATCAACTAACTTAGCACCACAATCATATGTCCTTCATTTATCATCCCACCTTTAAATCATGACCATCTAATAAGCGGTCTTTAAATCTCCTTCGTTGATCTCATCACCTTCACAACCATCATGCATCGCTACTTTACTTAAGACATTCCCATACATTTCCATGATGTGATGTTGTTCAACGATCATCATCCGATCACACACCTTTTAATCTTGCACTATAGATATATTTCCTTCAGGAGACAAAGCCATTGTGTATCATTGATGTTTTTCTACAATGAACTAAGACACAACAATCACCGTTGGATCATTTGTCATTCAATCTGTGTCATCCCCTACTATCATGTTAGTACTGACAATGGGTCCACAAAATCACCACGGGCTGGCAAGAAAATACCATGTGTCCTCCTCTGACATTATATTCCACTACCATTTAACCCTCATTGCTCATCACTAAAAACTTTGTGTCTCAAGGATGTGTAAGCATGATGCACTAACACCCAGTGATGCAATAATAGTCGGACACTTGTACATGTTGACGTCACTTTCCACTTCCATCACTCATCGCTCAAATCATCCAAACACTTAGCTTCAAAACAATGATGTGAAGCGACTGTGCAATATTACACCACGTGTCTGTTGGACCCACCAAAGTCTATTCTCCTTCATCGTGCATTGTTCAATCAACACCTTATTAATCGATAGCATTCCCCGCTTCCCTGCAAAGCCTAGCTAGGACCCACAAAAAACATAATGGGCTAGTGGGCACCGTGTGATCCAATTGATCACAACCATTGATGGATCTCCATCGCTCATCACTGATCTTAGAGAAAACTTCAAAGAGCTTTCCATCATGCATAAGACCATAGAGATAGTCATCAGATCTTCTTCTTTTCATTGTTCACCATTCAATCTTCACACTAGCGACACCAACCGAATGACCAGGTAATGGGGTTGGTCACTGAATGATTATGAAGACATGAGTTATAACTTTAGTGACCTGCAACCTTCCATAGGTAGTCAATGACATAATAGAAAATGTGTTAAGGCACCATCACTACAACCTCCTAGGGTTTAAATGCAAAACCCTAATTCAGGCTGAGAGCATAAGTAAAATAATTCTAAGCACCACCTTCATCCTCTAGACCCACAAATTATATTTTTGAGAAGCTCTCAGAAAACCCATATCAAATATGGCCTTTGATTTTACTTCAAAGGCTTCTATCTTCATCATTCTACACAAAATATTCTTAGAAATTAATGACACCATTTTGACATCAATGAAAACATTCCTTTTATATAGGATCAATTCCATCTCACACTTAATCTTGTTTTGACATCAATGACAACAATATGCTAACAATCTCCCCCTTTATCATTAATGGCAAAACTGAATGCTCATACCTAATGGTTTGATATCAATTAAATTCTCTAACCTTAAATATTTGTATCAATTGAAACATTTACACTATTCATCCTTTGTCATGCATCTCTATCTTGCACACCATGCTCCTATTTTGAGAATTGCTCACATTTCTCCCATTGTTGAGCATTTGCAGCTCCAATTTCTCCCCCTTTGACACCAATGAAAAATGGCAGACTACCCCTTACAATATGCTCCCCCTTTGACAAAAAATTCAAAGAGAAATTGGGAATATTAATTAATACAACCATCAAGTCGTTAGAAATTTGTAAAACCATGGTTTCCTTACTTGATCTATCCTTTCCAATTCCAGGGATAGATGAAATATAAATGAAACTCCCCTTGGACTCATGCCCTATCTCTAGTGTCTAGTCATATGATGTGGGAGAAATTAATCCCAAATTTTTCCTCAAATGTTCAAATTGCTCCTTACGAGGAGGCTTGGTGAAAATGTCATCTACCTATTCTTTAGTCCAGGAACATACTCCATGCTGACCTCCTTTTCTGCAACCTTCTCTCTTATAAAGTGATACTTAATAGATATGTGATTATTTCTAGAGTGCATCACAAGGCTCTTTGATATGCTTATGGAACTTGAATTGTCACAAAGAATTGAGATAGGTTCTTTGTACTCTACCTTGATGTCCTTAAGTGCCTGCTTCATCCAGGGGACCTGAGTACAACATGTTGTTGCTACAACATACTCTGCTTCTGCAGTGGATAGAGTGATTGATTCTGGTTTCTTGCTCATCCAATAAACTAACTTATTTCTCAAGAAGAATGCACCTCCACTTTTTCTTTTCATATCATCTACACTTCCTACCCAATCAGCATTTGTATATGATGCTAAGGAAAAGTCCTTACTTTTGGGGTACCATAGCCCATAGTCAACTATAATTTTGATGTATCTAAATATTCTTTTTATAGCGTTGACATGAGACTCTTTTGGTGCAGCCTGAAATCTTGCAACCAAACACACTGCTTGCATAATATCTAGTCTTGATGCATTTAAGTATAGCAAGCTTCTGATCATTGACGTATACATAGTATGATTAACATCAAATGATTCATCTGATTTTCTTAACTTACAGCCAGTTATCATGGGGGTACTAACCAGTCTACTGTCTTCCATGCCAAACTTCTTGAGCATATCCTTAGCATACTTGGTTTGAGATATAAATATCCCATTTTCAGTTTGTACAATTTGTAAACCAAGGAAAAATGATAACTCCCCTAACATTGACATCTCAAATTCATCCTGCATGTGTGTAGTAAATATTTTGCACATTTTATCATTGCTACCTCCAAAAATGATGTCATCAACATATACAACAACAATAATCATGTGCTCACCTTCTAATTTGACGTATAGATTACTATCAACACATTCTTTCTTGAATCCTTGTTGTTGCAGGTACTAGCCTAATTTGGAATACCATGCTCTTGGTGCTTGCTTAAGACCATACAATGATTTCCTTAATCTACACACATAATCATCATCCTCTGACAGCTAAAAACCTTCTAGTTGTTCTATGTAGACTTACTCTTCTAGGTTTTCATTAAGGAATACGTATTTAACATCCATCTGATATACTTTAAATCCCTTAAACACTGAAAATGCAAGAAATATTTTGATTGCTTCTAATATTGCTACAGGTGCAAATGTTTCTTCAAAGTCAATACCTTCAACTTGTGCATACCCCTTGCACACCCATCTTGCTTTATTTCTTACTACAACTCCATCTTCATTTAGCTTGTTTCTAAACACCCATTTTGTGCCAATAAATTTTTTTCTTAGGGGTCCAAGAACCAATTCCCATGTGTTATTCTTCTCAATCTGATTTAAATCTTCCTTCATGGCCTTTATCCAACTCTCATCATTTCTAGCTTCATAAAATATTTGGCTCAATCTATGACAGGAGGGAAAAATTTACTTGCTCCTTACTCTTTGAAAGTTTTCTTTTGGTCAAAACTCCTTCATTTTTATCACCAATTATTTTCTCTATTGGATGATCCTTTTGCACATATTTTGCAAGTGTACATTCATTCTCTATTTCACCTCCTTCTTCCTCACTTTCTTTATTAACAACAACTTCATCTTCATCTTCTGATTCAATCTCAAAGTTGCTTTTGCTGGTCTTCACCTGATTTATATCCTCATCAATCTTGTCATTGATGCTTTCCACCATCTTGTGCAACCTCTTGTTATAACACTTGTAAGCTTTGCTTTGGGTGGAATATCCTAAAAATATGCCTTCATCACTTCTTGAATCAAAACTCCCCAAATTCTCATCTTCTCTTATTATGTAGCATTTGCTACCAAATAATTTGAAATACTTGAAAAATGCAAGTTTTCCATACAATAGTTCATATGGAGTCTTACCAATGTTTTCTCTTAAAAGATCTCTATTCTGAATGTATACTGCAGTGTGAACTGCTTCTTTCCAAAAAGTGTCTTCCAGTTTAGCCTCACTCAACATTGCTCTTGCCATATCTTTAACTATTCTATTTCTTCTCTCTACAACTCCATTTTGTTGTGGAGTTCTTGGTGCAGAATATTGCCTCTTGATCCCATGGTCTTCACAATACCTATTGAATTTACTTGATGGGATTTCTCCTCCTTTGTCTGATCTTAGGAACTTGATACTCCTACCGATTTCCTTCTCAGCAAGCTTCTTGAATATCTTTAACTTTTCAAATGCCCCAGCCTTCTCCTTTAGAAAGGCTACCCATGCCATTCTCATGTAATCATCAATAAGTAGCATGAAATACCTCTCACCTTGTAGTCCTCATGTCCTTGTGGGACCACACAGATCAGTATGAATAATTTGCAAGGGTTTTTTGGTGGAATAATCCTTTGTTGGAAACTTAACCTTTGTTTTTTTTCTTGCTAGCATCCTTTGCAAGTGGTGTTTGTGGGCTTGGTTATTTTAGGAAAGTTTCTTACTAGCCCTCTTGAGCTTATTTTGACCAGATTGTCAAAATTGACATGCCCCAATATTCTATGCCACAACCAACTCTCATTTGCATGACCTATTAGATAATTTTGGCCTTTCACTTCACAAAGGTTGTATAGATTCCTATCAGTTCTTACATCTTGTGCAATTATCTTACCATTCTTCCTTATCTTGCATCCTTCAGAGTTAGATGTAACTTTATAAACATTGTCACACATTTGGATGACACTTAGAAGGTTATGTTTTAGCCCTTCAACATAAAAGACATATTTTATCTTGGTCTTCCCATCTAGGCTCAAAATTTCTTTACCATGAATTTTGATAGCAGTATTATCACCTAGAATCACTAATCCTTCTTTACATTTCTTGAGCTCAATGAATTTTATTTTATCTCCAGTCATATGCTTGGAGCAGCCAATATCAATCATCCACAAACTTTGTTTCTTTGCATGTAGTGCAGTTTGGGTAATCATTGATTGAGTAGAGCTCTGCTCTTTTTCTTGCCATACTTTCTTAGGCTTATTTTCTATCTTCTCTCCCTCTTCCTTAGGAACCTTAGATTCCTTTTCCATTTTTGGAGTTGTGTTCTTCTTCTCAGACTAAACATTTGGTCTTATGAACTTTGTTCCATAATTTCTAGCTAATTGACCAAAATTGTTATAGTTGTAACAGATTACATTGATATCTACTAAAGGAAAAAATGGATTTTTGCTTAAATAATTTGTATTCCCCTTAGGAATGACTCTACATTCTCTAGCCCTATGACCAAACTGATTACATGTATAACAATATCCATGAAAGAATGAAGAATACCTACTAGTCATAGAATTTCCTTGAGTCGGATGAGGTGCCCTTCTTTGTCTCGACCTCCTTGGATCATGTACTCTTGTAAATCCATCAGCATCAATCCTTCTAAAAAATTTCCTTGTCTTCTGATGATTTGGAGTAGATTTGATATTCTTCTTGTTTGCAACTAGCTTCTTTCCTTCTTCTAATTTATTCATCTCAACAAGCTTTTTCTCTTTTTCAATAGCATCATTCTTGCAGGGTTTCTCATTACTTGACTTTTCCTCTACTTTGAATCTTTCATAATTTTTTGCAGACTCGTTTATAAAGGAACTCTTTATTTTCTCCAACCCTAAACTAGATTTCCCTTTGTTAGCGAGCTTCTAAGTACTCAATAGCTCATCCAAAAAAATTGATCCACCTTTTCGCTTCAACCCTCTTTCGACTTTCTCTTTAGCTTTCTCCAAATCCTTTCTTAAGGCAACTATTTCTACTTCAAGCTTCATGCATCTATCAATTTCATATCCCACTTTGGATTTCATCACCTCTTCCATTCTTTTGGCTTCCTCCACTTGAAGTTTCAAATTTACTACCATTTGATTGGATTCCTCAAGCTCTTTAGACAACTTCTTATTATCCTTTTTCAGTCCCTTAGCTTCATCTCTCAAGATTTCAAGATCTTCCAAGGCAGAAACGAGTTCTCCCTCTAGATCTATTTCAGCTTCTTCTTCTCCAAGATGGTTACCCATACCATGCTTTTGCTTCACTGAGTCTTGAGCCATGAGAAGAAATTATTCCTTTTATTCTTCCATCACAAGAGCACAGTCAAGATCATCATTTTAACTATCATTAGCATCAGATGAGTCACTTCCTTCTTGAATGTACAAGCTATTCTTCTTCTTTCCAAAACTCTTCTTTTTAGGATAGTAAGATTTCTTCATCTTAGTGTCTTCTTCTTATTTAGGATTATCCTTCTTGTAGAGGCATTTAGAGGCAAAATGTCCTACTTTACCATAAATAAAGCATTTGAAAGGCAACTTACCTTGTATTTGCTAGAGCCTCACCTTAATCTTTTGATGAAGTTTGCTTCTTCCTCATTAGTCTCTCCTTATTCGAATGTGGCGGTTTCAGTTTTATCTTTCTTAGGAACTTCATCCTTTACTTTGTTGGAAACCTTGAAAGCAGTTTCTTTTCTGGATGGTTTTGTATCTCCCATCCTCATCTCATAAGTGGTGAATATACCATGCAACTCATTAAGAGTAAGTTTTTCTATTTCTCTTCCTTCCTCTATTGTTGAGATATTAGAGTCATACTTGTATGTAATTGGTCTAAGAACCTTTAGAACAAAAACCTCTTCTCTTACTTCTTCCCCATATCCTCTAATGGAGTTCACTATATCATAAACTCTCTGAAGATAGTCTGCAGTATTCTCTTCTTCTATCATCTTTAGACCTTCAAATTTGGCCCTCAATACTTGAATCTTGTCCAATTTTACCTTTTCATCTCCTTCGTAGATCTTCTTCAATGTATCCTAGACATCTTGTGCATTCTTATAATACATAACTTTGTTATGCACAGATCTAGACAAATTGTTTGTAATAGAAAACCATGCTTTTTCATTATTCTCATAATCTCTTTTTCCTACAACATCAGTAGAGGGTTTGGCAGGTGTTATGTACCCATTCACAACAAACATCCACACATCAAACCCTAAAGACCCCAAATATATCTTCATCAATAAACTCCAAAAAGTATAATTTGTTCCATCGAACCTAGGAGGCTTGTTTGTGGAGGAGCTTTCTTGATTGACAATTGTGTTCACAAATCCAAGAATCTACCCGAGCTGATTAAGCTTCTCCTATGGAACCTAGGGCTCTGATATCAATTGTTGGAACACAACAATCTACTGAGAGGGGGGTGAGTCAGTAGATACTAAAATTTTAACCTTTTAACCTCTAAAGCAGACTTAACACTTTAAACACTTAGTGTACAAATGAGATAAGAAATATAGAAATTTAAACAAGCACACAAACTAAATCCATAACATAAGATGTATGTGGAAAACCAAAGATGGGAAAAAAACCATGGTGAGAAAATGCCACTAGGAGCTACTATCCTAATCCAATCTCACAAGGAAACTTTTTGTTACAAATTTGACGGGCACCAACCCTAAGGAGACTCTAATCCCCTGAACTAAGCACCAACTCAGTTATGTGATGACACCAACCTATTAGATTTACAACATAAATGATTATTACAATTTGTCCCAAAGGAACTCCAATCAATGTTACAGCTTATTATGCAACTGCTCAACTATATGTTGTTGTCTTAGCAACTCACTGCTCTGCTCTACACCCCACTGGTTCGGCTTCGTTCTTCTCTTCTTCTTTAGTGCATTCTATGTCCGCCTCTGTAATGCCCAAGATTCATACCTTGAACAAAAAACACAACTAGCAAATTTTTTTCAATTAATCAAGTAAACTCCACAACTCCCTCTTTATTTATTTGTTATTAATTTCCACTTTAAATAATAAACAAAATAAAAAAAAATATATAAATAAAATAATAATTTAAACCCCTAAAAATAAACACTTAATGAGAACCATTTATGCTCTTACCTTATAATTCATCTATATAAAATTAATTAACACTTAATTATTATTATTACTGTTATATTAATATATTATATCATCATTAAGTAAAACTCATAATTAAGAATTTTCTAACCTTTAAAATTAAATAAAAACATACATATATTTAAGTATATAAACTTTAAGATTTTAATTTCCATTATATAAAAAAAAAATCACTAACTAATATTATAAACCTATATTTCTATATTTAAATTAGATACAATAATTATTTCATTTAAAAAAAAACATACATGTTTTTTTTTTAAAAAAACTAAGATTACTTTAACTTACTTATTTCAATATATATAATGAATAATTCAATTTTCTTAATTATATTTACATAAATCCATTCGTTTCTTTTTTATAAGAAAAACTTACTTTACTCATTACTCTTTATCTTTTACACACTCTTTAATTTACATACTTACATTACTCTTTATCTAATATTATGAGTTTAATATACTATAGATTTTTTTTTTAAACTTCTTAAGAAATCATACGTAGAACAATACTTAGACAAAAATTTAAGTTTATTTCTTAAACTAAATCCCTCACCCATTTTCCATGGAGTGGGCGATATGAAATAGAAAACAATGCTTATGAAATGTATATAAAAACTTATCGTGAGAAAATTAAACCTAAAATTTTACCCTAAATCTAAAATTCCACGCCTCTTTCAAATAGGGAACAGATCAAGTTTTATTTTTTTATTCAGGGGTCGATGAAGCCTGTTGAACAGGGTTGAAATCGACGGCGGCATCATGGACAAGACGCAGGCTTATCTTTCTTTGTTTGAGAGAATTTACAAGTTTGTAATAAATATATTTTTTTATGAATGCAGCAAATTTATTAAGGACAGTAGAGATAACGGCAACATAGATATTAAGGACAGCAGAATATCATAAGGCAGTTAGGGGAGAGGGGTCTATAGTGGAGCATCCTAATTTCGCCTTTCTCGAAATCTTACGTGGAAATTTCAAATCACTCTCAATTTTGTACAATAGTTTATTTGACAACTCATTTGCTTCTATATTTCGTTTTAGGGCCACATCATCAACATGATGCCACATCAACATGTTTTTTGTTTAGGTATCCAAAACAGGGCCAAAAAAAAAGTGAGACGGATAGTGATGCACTAAGTCATGTTTTATTGGTGCGCTGATGTGACATCACATGATTTGTCAGTTTGTGTATTTTATGGATAAAAAGTGTTTTGCAATTGGATATTAAGGTGCTTCACTATGGGACCCAATGAGGACTACTTCTATCCCCACTATTGGACCCCACTCCACTATGGGCCCCTCTCCTCTATATGAGTTTTAGTTTTTTTTTTTTTTTTCTTCTTACACAGATGGTAAAGCAAAATAGGCATACAGGGAGAAAAATTTTGCTGTCGTTAACCAGAATGAATATACATATCTGAAAGTAGCAATGGAGTTTTATTCATAAACTAGAGAGTAAATGATTAATAGCTTTGATAGCTATGGCTGAAAAGAAATAAGAAATTTTATGTGTACCAATTTTTATTCGAAGGGGTTTCATACCATCATACAATTTCTAAGAAAATGTAGCTTTGTATATAATAAATTTCAATTGTAAATTAAATGAAACTTTGTCTTCTATGTCTATTATTTTTTTTTCTGCCTATCAAAAATTTAATCTATAAAATATGGAATATTATCTAAAGTTTTAAAATAAATGAATCTATATACAAATTTTCTAAGATCTTCGAATAATAACTTTTGCATGCAAAATTTCAGATTACATCAATAAAATATAAGGACAATAAGAATTCCATACATTCTAGTAACATATTTCTTTATAAAGCATAGACATTTGTTTTATTGTTTCATCATATTACACTAGTTATATACATAGAATAAAATAGATTGATAAACTAAACATTCTCATTTTAGCTACTCTTATAGAAATTTTCACATGAATTTTTACAATACCCTTACAAAACTTTTACAATAGTCAAAACATGGCTTTTACAATGTACCCAACAAGGCACATTACACTTTGGAAAGACTTATATTTACACTGAGATTTCAACTTGCATCTTCTTCTAACTGTGAGCTTTTCTTCAAACCTGAAACAAAACTTACACATGACAATTTCTTCTGAAGCCAATGGGGTGCTCACCACCCAACCTTAGACTGGAAAATCAGTCACTGCCAAGCTTGGAGGCTATCAAAGGAACCGGGTTACACACATTCTCAATCATGCAACAACATCAACACACGTGTGAATACAATAACACCCAACCCAGGGATTCACATTTACATTGAATCTTCTCAAGATTCAAGAAAGGGGGAGAGATAGGCGACATCACTACCCAATGGGGAAATATATATATATCAAGTATAGAATCACAACTTCTCTCCATTAATCAATCCATCCAACTCCATAAAATAACTTGGGTACTCATACCCCAGATCTCCACATTCTCAAAGGTTGGAGGTTCCCTCATTGGAGGTTCATCCTTTCTCAACCCCATACTTGGAGAGCTCTCAAAATCTGAGAGATTCATCCCCATACAACCCAATACAAATTTAAAAAAATAACACATAACAATACAATAATACTTCAAAAGAATACTCACAGTCTTTTCAGAAAATAGAAGATTCAACCAAAAACAAACACAAAGGGATTGAAACCAACCTCTTACGCTTTCCAAGAAGAAAATTGTGGAAGCCCCCAAGCTTTTCCTCAAGACTCTTTTTCACCCAAAAAAAACTTCTTCCAAAAACCATAACCAAAAATTACCAAATCCAAAAGAAAAACCAACCCCTCAATAATCCAAAAAGAAATAGATAAATAGAAGTCCTCAAAATTTATTTCTAAAACAACTCTTGCTTTAAAGCACTGAGGATAAATGAGAATTTGATTGAAATTGATTCATTTACAACACATTTTAAATCCAAATTCGTCACCCTTAAAGCTAGACCTTTTTGAGAGGTCATATCTTGATTTTAGTTCAAGATATAACTTGAATTAAGTGCCTAACCCCTATGTTAACACCCTAGGGGTTTAAAAAAATAGAAAAAAACATAAAATAACATTTTTTCAACCCTTTTGACTCGATTAAAAAATAAAAGTTCCAAAATACCATCAAATATATACTTTACAAATTGAACACAACTTAAACACTTAAAAGAAAACTATATAATAAAAATAACATTCAAGTCTCAAAACACATTACAAAATTTACATCACATTAAGATTATAGTCCCTATGGACTATAGTCGGCATTCATAGGGTTTACCACATTGGGTTCCTTGAAGACCTCCAATTCCATTGGCCATGGAATTTGTACCTGCACACTCAATTTCACACATTAATGTGTCCAATAAAATCATATAGTCAAAGCAAATGAAACATATATATTCACATCATACAATTTCCATCACAATTAAGTCACATTAGAAAACCAATTCATAGTTATGATAGTCACATAAATTCATCATCACTGGATTCTCTTAATAACATTTATTCAATTTTTCACATAGTAACAATAATTCAAAATTCATAATTTCATTAATTCTACTTAAGCATCCATAAAAATCAATAATATCCAATATGAGGTTTAACATTCACATTATCATAATATGAAATCAAATACAAGGTCTAATGTCCAAACATCATAACATGAATAGTGTCATAAAGCATCAATCTACATCAAAACATAGTGTCTAATAGTTAATACGCAAATCAAACTATTTATCCAAAATAATGAAGTAGCATAGTATCAAGTGTCACTGGTGGGTCTCACAACCTCAAGAGCTTCATAATACTTCAGCACTATACACTCACTCTCCTCCTCTACTCTCCCTATAGACTTGGACAATATTCTCCTATGTTTTGTGTAGTGTTTAGTAGATGATAATTGACTTGGGATTCTATATCACCTACTAACCTTTTGTTAGGGTTCAAGATATCTTCTTCATTG
The DNA here is from genome assembly GCA_007115665.2 of Sequoiadendron giganteum. Classification (NCBI taxonomy): domain Eukaryota; kingdom Viridiplantae; phylum Streptophyta; class Pinopsida; order Cupressales; family Cupressaceae; genus Sequoiadendron; species Sequoiadendron giganteum. Next base: position 285,971,343 of record CM021109.1, on the reverse strand, counting down.
TCATGCTCCTGTATCGATCCGCACAACATTAATTCTGGTGTAGAGAATTTTCCCTCATTCTCTTTCTATCCAAACCTAAGATCAAATATGCATTTAATGCATCCTTTTGATTATTTGATCTAATCTCAATCCTTGCCTCAATAGCAATTTGTGTCGCCGCACTGTGCATCAAATCTCATTACATTTGTCATTGAAGCAAATAGATCATTGAATTCTTACCTCCATGTTGGTTCACATGCGAAACCCTATTTACCCTGTTTACATAGACTTAGTCGTTTGACATCATCATGTTCAAATCTGAGTCGTTGATCCTAACTTTGTGCCACGATCCTACATCCTTCGTTCATCGTCCCACCTTTAAATCATGATCATATGATAAGTGGTTTTTAAATCTCCTTTGTTGATCTCATCACCTTCACAACCATTGCGCATCACTACTTTACTTAAGACATTCCCATCCATTTCCGTGATGTGATGTTGTTTAGCGATCACCGTCTGATCGCACACCTTTTAATATTGCACTGTAGATCTCTTTCCTTCAGGAGCCAAAGCCATCACATATCGATGATTTTCTATGAACACCACCATTTATTTTTGCGATGAACTATGACACAGCGATCACCATTGGAGTTCAATTTGCGTCGTCCCCTGCTATCCTGTTAGTATTGATAACGGGCCCACAAAATCACCATGGGTTGGTGGGAAAATATCATGTGTCCTCCTCTGACATCATATTCCACTACCATTTAACCCTCATTTCTCATTTTTGAAAACTTCGTGTCTCAAGGATGTGTAAGCACGATGCACTAACACCCAACAATGCAATAATAGTCGGACACTTGTACGTGTTGACGTCACTTTCCACTTCCATCACTCATTGCTCAAATCATCCAAACACTTCGCTTCACAACAACAATGTGAAGTGACCGAGTGATATTATGACATGTGTTTGTTGGACCCACCGAATTTTGTTCTCCTTCATCATGCATTGTTCGATCAACACCTTGTTGATCCCCACCATTCCCCACTTCCCCGTGAGGCCTAGCTAGGACCCACCAAAAACATAACGAGCTAGCGAGCACCATTCAATCCACTTGATCGCAGCCATTGATGCATCTCCATCGCTCATCATTGATCTTAAGGAAAAATTCAAAGAGCTTTCTATGATGCATAAGACCATAGTGATAGCCATCAGATCTTCTTCTTTTGATCGTGTGTCATCTGATCTTCACACCAGTGACACCAACCGAATGACCAGGTAATGGGGTTGGTCACCAAATGAGTATGAAGACATGAGTTATAACTTAAGTGACCTACAACCTTCCATAAGTAGTCAATGACAAAATAGAAAATCTATTAAGGCACCATGACTGCAACCTCCTAGGGTTTAACTGCAAAACCCTAATTCAGGCTGAGAGCATAAGTAAAAAAAATTGAGCACCACCTTCAGCCTCTGGACTTGCAACTTGTATTTTTGAAAAGCTCTCAGAAAACCCATATCAAATTTGGCCTTTGATTTTACTTCAAAGGCTTCTATCTTCATCATTCTACACAAACTCTTCTTAGACATTAATGACACCATTTTGACATCAATGCCAACATTCTGTTTATACATGATCAATTTCATCTCACACCTGATCCCCTTTTGACATCAATGACAACAATATGCTAACATCCCTAACTTGTTTCCTAGCACCCTACCTTTCTAAGAATGAATTATGATAATAATCATGTCTTTATTTTCTAAAATTTAAGTGTATTCTCCCAAAGGTCAATAATATAAGGATATGATCTTGTTCATGTTGACTAGTGCACCCAAAAAATTAAAATGTGCATCTAGGATTATCTATTTAAAGGTCATGTCCTAAGAATATAATTAAAATATCACATAATACCATATCCTCTTATAGAATTTAATAAATATAATTCATCAAATAGCATTAGAATTTCAATAAATCGACAAACATTATCATCTACATAAATATGTATGGTGTTCACTATAAGTATCCTAATATGAATATGCATACATGGAAATTTTAATGACAGTTTGGTAACCCAACTTATGACCCTATATGATATGGAAATTAATAATTACTCTAGGGTGAAATATTCATGTTATCTATTATAGCCTCAAATTTATCCCCTTTGGTTATCTTGGTCAACTCACTCGCAAAGCATCTACATTCCATTTTCAATAAAAATATTTATTTTCTACAAAAAATAATATTTTCCCCTTCTTTCGTTAGTGTGTCTCAAGGAAATTATTTATAAATTTGAGGAACAACCTATCTAAGTGAAAACACACAAATTTTCATTATGCATTATTTTTTATTTGTTTTAATATTTGAAATTTAGTTAGCACCAATTTTAAATCAATTGTCTTTAGTAATCCTAACCTCCATATTTAGATTAAACCATACATCATATGTAATGCCTCTCATGTTGTTGTCATTTTTCTGATACTCTTCTCATGTCATGTTGCATACTTGAGACTATGATGGTGATTGTCTCACCAATTTGACTTTGTTTGGTTAACAGTTTTGTTTGCATGGATGATTATGATACTCTCTTTTATGATGTTGATGATATTTATGATGATGCATGGTGTTTGTTTTTATCTGGTTACGCTTATCATCTAGATGCGGTATTATGTTGTTATGTAAATTGATTAATGATTTTTTCATGATATTTATGATGATGTGTTACTAGTTGGAATCTTGGTGAGAGGACGGTGCAACATCGCTTGTTCACGAGCGCCCTGCTATGCTACGACTTCCTCTCACAGTGTGCTTGCAATTGGATATATATATTGTTTGACGTTGGTTTGATGCAAAATGCAAGTACCGGGCACCGACTCCGCCTGCACTGCCAGGCTTGAGCATGCCCTATAAGCCCAATGGGTATGATGTGGAAATCCGAGTTGACAAGAAAGTATCCCCGTTTGTGTTCGTCATCCCATCATTGTTTGACGATGTCGTCCATCAGTGCCCTGTTTTGTTTGGTATTGTTTTGTCTTATGTCATTTGTTTTAAGTGTTAGTTTTAATATGTTAATTGTTTGATTCTAATGCGTTATCATTATTTAGTGATGGTTATTATTAATGTTGGAATTAATTTAATTAAGCATTAAATTTAATTAGTAAAGTGATTTATGAAATTACCAAGAATTTAATTAAATATTAAATTAGTTTGAAAATTTAAATTATGTTTGTAGAATTAAAAGAATATTATTTTAATTGTGGATATTTAATTTTCTTAATTATAAATTTTAAAAAAAAAAAATTAATTGCAACTTTGTTAAATTTTCAATTAGCAATTAAATAATATTGTTTATTTAATTAAATAATATTATTTATTTAATTTTTATTTAGGATTAATTCAAAAATAAATATCTTACTTCATTTGGTAAATTTTAAAATATATATAAATATATTTATACTTAAACGAATTCTCAAGATCCAAATGGTTGATTTAATTGAATAATGTGATGTTATGTTTACCCGATAAAATATTAAAAAAAAAAAAACGAAGATGAAATTAACTACAACAATTGAAAAATTATTAAATTTAAAAGTCTAGTGGTGGTAGGTTTATGTTTTCTCTAAACGCAAAAAATTACCCTGGTAAAAGGTGAAAGGAATATCGTAAGAAATTTTGAAATGGTGCTCGCCAATTTCCGTTGCCACAGGAAGACCTTCAAGTTGGTGGTTTTATTTTTATTTTATTTTTAAAATCATTTCAATCATGATTGTCTGTATTTAGATTTCAACTTGTTTTTATTTAATAATATATATGCGTGTATATATATATTTACCTCATCTCATTTAATCATATAGAATCGTATTTCAATTTGCATGGTTTAATCCGGTTTATAATGTAAATAGATAAAGATTTAAAATAGTTGTATTTATTTCCATGAAGGGTAACACCTCTATTTTGTCTTTTAAAAGTAGAGTATTAAGTAAAGGAAAATCAGAATTTATACATATATATTTATTTATATATGTATTTGAGTTGGGATTTTGGTCAATTATCATAAAATAATGAAATCTAAATTAATTTAGTATATTTATAGAGTTAGTTGCTTTCGAGAGTTACCGTATCATCATGTAATGAATCTGTGTATCTATGTATATTAATTATCTTATTGGATGGGGGGTATAAATCAATATTGTGAATATTCATCTGGGGTATTTAAAATTAGATTTATTAGATATGGGTAATTTATTTATCTTGTAAGTTACTATAATTAGTAATTTATTTTTAAAATATATTTAAAATTAGATTAGATTTATTTAAAATTTATTTTATTAGATGTGGGTAATTTCATTATCTTGTAAGTTACTGTAATCACTATAATCAGTAATTTATTTTTAAAGTATATTTAAAATTAGATTTATTTTTTTTTAAAAATAGTAGATGTGGGTAATTTATTTATCTTGTAAGTTGTTGTAATCAATAATTTATTTTTAAAGTGTATTTAAAATTAGATTTATTTAAAATTAGATTAGATTTATTTAAAATTTGTTTTATTATATGTGGATAATTTCATTATCTTCTAAGTTACTGTAATCAGTTATTTATTTTTAAAGTATATTTAAAATTAGATTAGATTTATTTAAAATTTGATTTATTAGATATGGGTAATTTCATTATCTTGTAAGTTACTGTAATTAGTAATTTACATCAGTAAATTATTTTTTAAGTATATTTAAAATTTAAGTTATTTTCAAATGTATTTAAAACTAGATTTATTCTCAAGTACATTTAAAATTAGAATTATTTTCAAGTGCATTCAAAATTTAAATTAAATTTAAATAAAAGTTTATTTAACAATTAAATTTATTTACAAATTTCTTTACTATTAGATTTGTGATTGCGTATAAATTGTATATGTTAGATTCTAATTAAATTTATTTAGTTTGAATTCAACAAAGGTAAATGTTATATTTTAATTATATTTATTTACTTGAGGTAAATGACTGAATAATGTTATACTTTAATTAAATTTATTTATTTTGGAGTAAACATATGCATATGTATATAAGAATCATAAATTAAGAGAAGTCTGATGGTTTACATGCAGTAGGTTTTCATAGTTCTCTATTTAATTAAATAATTTCAATATAAAGGTGTAAAATAGATGTAAGGATTATGACCTTACAATTAGGAGCTTTAAATTGGGGAAAGGACTTAAATAAGATATTGTAGATTGTAATTACATAGAAATGCATTTAATTATAGTGGATGATTTAATTACTGTTTACATTATCATTAGTAAGATTGGATTATGTTTACATTTAAGTGAATGAAAATTTATAGTTGACCTTGAACATGTTAGATAGTTATTTATTTATTTTGAATACTCCCTAGAATTGATTCCTTCTACATGTTCGTGGTTACATGATTGATCATGTTCTTCTCTTGTTTATTTTTCCATTGAGGTCATTTTTATGAATAGACATGTTTTGGATATGTTGGGAACCCGTAAATTCGTAATGCTTAAGTTACTTTCTTTTAATAGTTACGGGGTTGTAGGTTGCTATGTCTACAAAGGCAATGGGAAACCCGTTTTGTGTTGAATTTTCCATGATTAAACCTTTGTGTTTCCATTGATCATACCCCTATTTTGAGCTCTCATTGGTGTACCTTGTTCTATGATTTTTTTCTTTGGTTATGACTACGAGTGAGAAGATTCATGCCTCGCATATGTTCTAGGTTCATTATGGTTTTAGTACGGCTATGATTTGGTACACCCCTTGAGGTTGAGAAGTTTTGTTTTCAGTGCTACTAGGGATGGTGGCTCTTCATGGGGGTTAGCACACAAAAGGACATTCAGGATAACCCATGGAAGAGTTGGTTAAACAAGTGAAAACCTAATAAAATAAACTAGTGGGTTTGGGGTAGGAAGACATTAAATAAGATAGTATGATACCCCGTCCATGTCGTTAGTGCTTTAACGGACTAAGGGTGGGCTGAGAATTTTGTGGTTGGTAAGATCACTACCATGTCCTCATGAGTGGCTAGTGGTCCCGCACGTGTCACCCTATGGGGTCGGCGCCTAGTGAGGGGCTATCAGGATAACCATAGATGGGGGTCGACGCCTAGTGAGAGGCAGTCAGGATAACCAATGATAGGACCATGTGATGACACTCTCCCATAGTATTCCTTGTTTTTCCTTTGTATGCCTCTACAAGCCATCACTTTGTAAGTAGTTGTTGAGATTTTTGTATGTTATGTTTTGGTTGATCTTGTAGTTTGGTCTTGTGATCCTTTTGCTTGTCTGTCTTGGTTGTGGGTCTTTCTTGTCAACTCCTAGCATGGGGGGTGGGCCTTTGGGTCCACATGGTTAGGTGGAATGTGTTATGCACCCCACTGGGTTCCCAGGTTGTCTTCATGATGCAGAAGCGGATGCAGAGTTTCCAGAAATTCGCTTGGTTGAAGACTGTTCCTCATTTTGTACCTTATTCTTCATTGATGTATCATTCTTGTACTCGATGTATTCTTCCCATTGTTATAAGGGAAGCACTTTCTGATGTCCTATTATAACCATGATGTGTTGTATTTATGGAAATATGCTCCACAATTGTATTATGGAACTATGGATTGAATTGTAATAAAATGTTGTTTCATTTCCTTCTCTTTTGATCATTAATGGTTGTGTGTCATCATTATGTAATCTTGGAATTCATTCGTTATCATTTTGGTATGAGTTTAGGTTTCATAATGTCATCCCGTGTACCCTAGAGGATGTAGTTGATATTGTAATTGTATAATTGATTTATATGTTATGTAAGTTCATGTTCATCTTGGGTAATGTTCTTCTTTCAAATAAAAAAATTGTGATAATTTGTTGGTTCTAGTTGTCCTTTGGGGTTAGCATGGCGGGGTGCTACAACTTTGGTATCAGAGTATGGTTATCAAACACTGGGTACTCTAGGTATTTTGAGCCCACTATGTTAACCTTGTGCTCAACTCTTGAAATCATTTTGTTTCCCCTCTATTGTGGAACAGGATCATGCCTAGGGGTCGAGCTCGTGGCCATGGTAGAGGCCGATGTGGTGGTCATAGAGCCAACCATGAAATTACTTCATCACAAAGTTCTCATGAATTAGAACATGAGGAACATCAGGGGTCTCAAAATCATCCTGAAGGAGGAGGCCTAAATTTGGATCAGTCGAGGATAGATGGATTGTAGTTAAGGTAGTTGTTGGAGGAGGTACTTGGCTATTTAGGCTCTAGGCTAGAAGGGGAGCAACGTGTGGAGAGATAAAGGGAGAGGTATCCAAGAAGGATCATAGTAGCAGAGCAGGATACTATGGTGGTTGGTCACATGAGAGACCTATTGAGAGTTTGCCCCCCCACATTTGATGGTTTAGAAGGAGGACTGGAGGCAAAAACATGGTTAATCAATCTGGATAGGTGCTTTTCTATGCACCCTTATGGTAACAATACTAAGGTGAGGTGTGCCATCATGCACCTCAAGGGCTTCACATCCACTTGGCGGTGCCTGGAAGAACATAAACCGCATCTAGACATTAGTGTTGTGACTTGGGAGTTGTTTATGGAGAGATTCAGGGCCTTTTTCCTCTCAAACCACTGGAGACAACACCAGACAGATGAATTTCATGAGCTAAGACAAATGGCAATGTTCGTTGAGTAGTACGAGCACCGATTCTATGAGCTTAAGTAGTATGTGGGAATCGGTAATTATGAGGCGATGCTTGTACAACACTTTGTCAGGGGCTTAAATGCCTGAATTAGTGGTGGAGTATGGATCTTCAAACCGAAGACAATGGAGGTAGTTGTTGAAATGGCTCATTTGGTGGAGTAAAATTTTGCCATGGCTTGGGGAGGTCACACAGGTGTGCAAATTGGCAGTGCACCTATGTTTGGTTCTGGTTCACAAGGTGGGCAGCCTAAAGCTGTAGGATCTTCTAGGAGTCATCATGCACCTTCTAAGGGTGGTCAACATCAGTAGCAGTTGTAGCCTAAGCACAAAAAATCTCAATCTCCGCGGAGTGGCAAAACTCAGTTCAGAATGTAAGGAAACTCAGGTGCGGAAACAGCTTCCTACACTAATCTCTTAAGGAAAGTATGGTGCAAATTCGTTTTAAACCCTTACAATTTCAGATTCGTTAATCTACTTAACAAAGATATTGCAGCAATATACCATACATACAGAAAATGAAGAATGACACAATGATTTACCCTGGGGAAAACCTTTCGGTAAAAAACCCCAGCACTCCAAAACCTGCACAATGTATTATCTTCAACACAACGGTTACAACACACTTGCAATGCAAGTTCTTTTAGGAGATTTCCAACTCTTGAAGACAAAATGCGGCAGCATGAAAAAACGTTCCAACAATACACTCACATTACAAATCTTCGCAACCCTAAAAAACGCTTATATCATGCGCTTCCCTTTTAGGGCAACTTCCGAAGATAACTGTATTAGGGTTTTACCATTCTCCGAGAAAATAGGAACTCGATTAAAGTTTCAAAATAAATGTCTATGTCTTGATTCCTTTTCTTTCCACAAAGTCCATTATGTGAAAATCAGGGTTTCAAGAGCACAATTCCCGAAGTTGACTTTAGTGAAAACAAATGACGATTAAACCCAAGTACTTAGAAACCTCTAAGGATAGAATCCCTAGGGTAATAAAGAGCACTTAGATTTTCCAAGGGTATTTGTTTCCTCCAAAGGGTTTGAAATTTTGAAGTTCCTATTGAATGTTTGTTTTCCAAAGTTTTAGATCCAAGCAAGTGTTTTGATTCCAATAACATGCACAACCCTAGGCTGAAAAGACAATATTTGTTGGGTTCCCACTTGGACGAATCTAGTTGTGCATATTCAGTGTGGATGATTAGATGCTTGACCACATAGGCTCCCCCTTACAGTGCATTCACTTCTTGAGTCAATCAAGCATCAATACCCATGAGTCTCCCATGGCATACTTTTCAACTCTACAAGAGAATTGCATGTATAACGTGGGACAGCTTCAAAGGCAATGACCTTTTGCACCAACAAATAGATAGGTTTTTGGTCTTTGCTAGACAAGAGGTTTTAATGCGGGCGTTCCATTCCTGGAGGACTATCCAGTACGGTGAGAGACAATTGCTTCCCTTCTCGTTAGAATAATCCTCATGATTCTTGAACTTTCCTCGAGATTCTACACTTATATATCGGTTGGAAGTCGCTTGGATATAGCGTGTTCCCGGTTGAGTCATTCCCTTGGGTGATTACTTTTGCCCACAAGGCAGACCCACTAAGATAAAAAAAGGGAGAACACTCGCAATATACCATGCTCACACTCACATGATTGGTTCAATTTTAATTCCAAAATGAAATGTGGAGGCAATTATTTTATTCAACTTAAGATCACAAAAAAAAAATTGATTCTCAAGATCGTCGTGAGGCACGAGAGAAGCGCATATGACTTTTTGATGATATTATCTTGAATAGATATTTACAAAATGAAATAGAACTTGTTCATTTTAAACCTTCAAATCAAAATGTTCTTTTTAAAGCACCAATTCAAATGTGGAAATTTCCTTGTTCAATTTTTAAACCTCAACCAAATCTAGTAAGATTTTTTCTAAGGTTCTTTTTAAGTCCCTTTGTAAACTTTTGAAAAGAAAATTTGTGTTCTTTTTAGAGCCCGAAAGGAAATTTAGTGTTTTCTAAAGCATGAAAGGTAACAAATCCTTGAAAGAGATTAAGACTTCTCTAAAGTGTTAATCAAAACTATAGTGTTCAAAAACAATTAGTATAAGATGGGAATGATGCCATTATGCAACCTTCCATTTTGCTTTCTTCATTGTCCTAACCCGCAAGATGATAAAAACTAGAGAATACATGAACAACAAATAGGTCAATAATTCAAAAAATCTAAAAACAAAAAAGGCACATGTTAGATACATAAATTTGAATTTCTGACTATTTTATAGTGGCACAGTTCATAACAAATATGGCGCTATATAGCGCTGCACATTTCATTGAGTGTGGTGATCTGCAGAAATAGAGAGCGTGGGTGCAGTAGAGTTTTACTAGGCGGTGCAGTTTGCAACTCAAAAATATGTGGCCAAATTTAAAATTTTGAATATTTTGAGCGGGAACGCGGATGCGGCGCAGTTTGGACTAAGTGTGGTACAATATAGTGTCGCACCTCTGAAGGTGGTGCAATATAGCGCCATGGGATTGTGTGCAGCGTAGTTTCCTATGTATAGGAAAAATGTTAAAAAAGAATGGAATTGTTGGAAAATGTGATGAAATATTTGAGATCAACCCTCCCTCTAGCACCAAAATGTGAACCCTGGTTTCATACTTGCACAAATGCAACAAAAAAACACATTATTAGATCAATATGCAAGGTAAAACAAGGATTCCCCATGAAATCCATTTACAAAACTTAGATAGAAAGGAAAATGAAGAACAATGCATGGAATCGAATTAAATCTATCTAAAATAAGCAAACTCCTGATCCCATGGGGGAATTGGTGCCAATTGATGTGTCTAAATTGGCCCTTTGCCAACACCCTTTTTTCAATGTTGATGATGTGTGGATACTTGAATCTCCTTGATGAGATTTTGGCATAACCTAGCTATGAAATTGTGAAAATTATGAATACTTGAAGAGAAATGGGAAAAATTATCTCTCAATGTGAAGAGAGTAACTTTGCATGAGATTGTGGATGTTGAATGAGAAGAATATCCTTTCATTTATAGATTTCCAAAATGGAAGAGAGAATGAAATTGAGAAATATGGTATCATTCAACATCCAATGGCCAAGTGCCACTTGTCAAGATGTGAATGGTTGAAGGTTGTGCACATTTTGGCCAAAGTGCCAATAAATGCAATTAGGTGGAATTTGAATTTGAGGAAATAACATGTGAGAGGGTAAAAGGAATGAAATAAATGCCACTTGCCTCAATGCACAAGGACATGTAAGAGGAGTGAATTCTTTGTTGGAAGTACCCATCCACTTGGATTTTTGAATTCAAACTTGAGGGAATATTCCTTCTTTATTCCTTGTTGAGAGAAAATAGGTAATTAAGCAAATCAAATTAATTGATTTATTGTGCAAGTTGCATTCAATAGACGATTTTAGTGATTGAGATTAACTTAATCAAGATTTGATTAATTTAATGAGAGGTTAGGTGATTTGACAATTTTGACTCAAATTTATGAGTTGATTTAAATCAAGAATTGAGAAGAAAGACTTAATTAAATAAATGATTTGATTTATTTAACTAAAGGGGATAATGGTAGATTAAATTAAATAAGGTTTAATTTATTCAATTTAATAAGAAGACTTTAGAGACTTGATTTAAATAAAATGAATTATTTAAATAAATAGAGATATAAGGTTAATTAAATTAAATTGACTAGTTTAATCAATAGAGGAGAAAGACTTAATCAAATAAATAATGATTTATTTAACTAAGAGACAGATGGTGATGATAAGTTGAGAATGTAATTCAGGAAAAAATGTCATTAGTAGTCGGGATCAAGTGTGTCGAATCAAATTTTTACATTTTCCATGTCTATAGATGTTATCTACAGTGACTCTGATTTCTTAGATCATGATATGCCTTCGGTCTCCGAAACTGATGACGTCGGTGTCGTAGATGACTGTGAGGAGTGGTGGATAGTAGCATGACTGGCTCTCATATTATTTATGGATGAGCTAATAGGAAATGCAAGACCACTCCTAGATGAGGTAGATGAGGTGGAGGATATGGCCAAGGAGAGACGCTACAAGGCTACAAACATATTTTTGGATGTGATAGACAATGAGTATGATGAGGGTGCAAATCCTTAGTATGATGACCAAGAGGGGGGGGATGAGGAGGAGGATCAAACCATGAGTGGGGATGGCGAGGCAACAAATGTGGATCTAGTGGGCCACAAGTGGGGAGAGCCCTCTCCTATTCATGTTACTATATCATGAGCAGAAGTTGTAGCAGGAACTAGTACCCATAGCCATTCAGAGGCTAGCATGTCCTCTATGTGTAAGGAAACTCAGGTGCGGAAACAGCTTCCTACACTAATCTCTTAAGGAAAGTATGGTGCAAATTCGTTTTAAACCCTTACAATTTCAGATTCGTTAATCTACTTAACAAAGATATTGCAGCAATATACCATACATACATAAAATGAAGAATGACACAATGATTTACCCTGGGGAAAACCTTTCGGTAAAAAACCCCAGCACTCCAAAACCTGCACAATGTATTATCTTCAACACAACGGTTACAACACACTTGCAATGCAAGTTCTTTCAGGAGATTTCCAACTCTTGAAGACAAAAATGCGGCAGCATGAAAACATGTTCCAACAATACACTCACATCACAAATCTTCGCAACCCTAAAAAACGCTTATATCATGCGCTTCCCTTTTAGGGCAACTTCCGAAGATAACTGTATTAGGGTTTTACCATTCTCCGAGAAAATAGGAACTCGAAAATTTTTTTCGGGGCGATGCCCCGAACCCCACTATCGTGGAAGAGTGTACAGTACTCAACTTTATCAATTGCCACATGTCTTCACCTGTCATTGAATCTTCCAGACATAGCTCTTACGTGTCATAGGAATCCGTCATAACCGTTTCAGCCATGATCTCCTTACACACAATTCAAGATGCCGACACATTAAGTGGAGTGACACATCAACATGCAAACTAGACATGTACACTCACACTTAATTACATTATTTGCAAGAAATACATTTTACAAAACAAATAATAAGAATAGGAATTATCCAAGGTTGAGACACCTTATTCCTAACATTCTCCCACTTGTCGAACACCTTGTAAGAGCAATAGGAACATAACAGGAATTAACCGCTATAGGCCAAAAGGCCCATAGACTCCAAACACCATCTGAACTTCACAGTGCCCACTGGTTTCGTTAATGCATCTGCAACATTCTTCACAGTATCTACCTTCTCCAAATTTATCTTTCCATCTTCCACCATATCTCTCACAAAGTGAAACTGCACATCAATGTGCTTCGTTCTGGCATGGAAAGTTGGATTCTTCGCAAGGCAAATAGCACTCTGACTGTCACACCAAATAGTAATCTGTTCTGCATCAACACCAACATCAGAACACAATCTCCTAAGCCAAATGGCTTCCTTACAAGCATGAGTAGCAGCCATGTACTCAGCTTCTGTAGTGGACAAAGCAACCACAGGTTGTCGCTTACTCATCCAACTGATGGCACCACCAAACATAGTGAAAACATAAGCACTGGTGGATCTCCTGCTGTTAATATCACCTGCCCAATCTGAATCCACAAATCCACGAATACAAACTGAATGTGGAGATCCAGAAGAGTTACCATGGTAACATATGGAGTAATCTGATGTACCCCTCAAATATCTGAATACTCGCTTAACTGCATCCCAATGTACCCGTCCAGGGTTAGCCATAAACCGGCTTAGGACTCCCACTGCTTGGGCAATGTCTGGTCTAGTACATACATACATAAGACTGCCAACTGCACTAGCATAAGGTACTCTACTCATGTCCTCCACCTCACTAGGAGATTTTGGACAATCATCTACAGATAACTTTGTTCCCATTGAAACAGGAACACATAGTGGTCTACAATCTGCCATGCTGAACCTGTCCAACACAGACTTCACATACTTACTCTGACTCAACCAGAGTTTTCTGTTAGACCTGTCTCTACTGATTTCCATACCCAAGATGTACCTTGCTGCCCCAAGATCTTTCATCTCAAACTGTGCTGACAACTGAGATTTAAAATCAGAAATCATACCCTTACCCTTCCCAAACAGCAACATATCATCAACATATAATGCAACAATAAGAAGGCGATCATTTTCAACTCTGAAATAAACACAATGATCTGATTTCGATCTTACAAATCCAATTGACAACACAAAGGCATCAAACTTAAGGTACCACATCCTAGGAGATTGCTTCAAACCATATAGAGATTTCTTTAATCTGCAAACTAAGGATTCATTACCTTTAACAATGTAGTGCTCAGGCTGTGACATATAAATCTCTTCCTCCAAATCACCATGAAGGAAAGCTGTCTTCACATCCATCTGTTCTATCTCTAAATCATATGATGCAGCAAGAGATAACAGAAATCTAATGGATGTCAACTTTGCAACAGGAGAGAATATTTCACCATAATCTATTCCCTCTACCTGTGAATACCCCTTTGCAACCAATCTAGCTTTGTACCTTTCAACACTGCCATCTGCACAGAATTTCTTCTTGAACACCCATTTACAGCCAACAGATTTTCTCCCTTTAGGCAAAGGTACAAGGTCCCAAGTTTTGTTTTTCTCCAATGAAGCCATCTCATCATCCATAGCCTCAATCCAGGAACCTGCATCTTCCATGCCCAAAGCCTCTTTCACAGATCTAGGCTCATCAGTGTTAGTAATCAAAGCAAAAGCACAACTGGAATCTAACATAGAATAACCAAACCTTTCTGGTTGCTTTCTTTCTCTCATGGATCTCCTCAAGGGCTGAGGTTGAGGTTGTTCTTCCTCTTCTTCCGAACTATCAGAGCTGCTAGAGCTCTCCTCATCATTAGACCCAACATGGTCTCTCTGTTCAGTCTTCTCAGGGGTAGGAGGAAACTGAACAACATCTTTTTCCTTTTCTTTTTCATCTGGTTGTAGCACAATAGGAGAAGATGTTAGCTCTCTAAAAATAACATTTCTACTATACAACACCTTACTAGTCATAGGATTCCAAAGCTTGTATCCTTTCACACCAACACTGTATCCGATGAAAATACATTTGACAGCTTTGTTTTCCAACTTAGATCTTTTCTCCTTTGGAACATGTGCATAAGCTTCACAACCAAAAACACGAAGATGTCTAATTGAAGGCTTCTTACCAGACCACACCTCCATGGGTGTCTTACCAACAAGAGCTGATGTAGGAGATCTGTTAACCAGATAGCAAGCAGTGGCAACAGCTTCGGCCCAAAATTTTTGTTCTAGGCCAGCTCCACTAAGCATACTCCTAGCCTTCTCCATCAGTGTCCTGTTCATTCTCTCTGCAACTCCATTTTGCTGCGGGGTGTAAGGAGTTGTCTTATGTCTCTCGATTCCTCGTTCTTTACAGAACTGTTCAAACTCTGTGGAACAAAACTCACCACCATTATCAGTTCTCACACACTTGATTCTTTTACCAGTCTGATTCTCCACGAGAGCCTTAAATTCCTTGAACCGACTGAAAACCTGTGTCTTACTTTTTAGGAAATATATCCAAGTCCTTCTACTGTAATCATCTATAAAAGATACAAAATATACAGAACTGGAGATAGAAGGAACTTTTACAGGACCAAAAACATCAGAATGAATAAGATCCAAAAGTCCAGAAGACTTGTGAGAACTAGAGTAGAACTGAACACGATTTTGCTTACCATAAACACAGTGTTCACAGAAATCGAATTCGAGATTACAATCATTTAGCCCCTCAACGAGATTTTTAGTTTTCAAGGTCCTAAGACCCTTCTCACCAATGTGGCCAAATCTCATATGCCACAACATTGTCTTTTCTGCAGGAAGCTTGCCTTCCAAAGTGTTTACACCCTTAGGCACACTTACTGCACTGCCATCGGAACCCATTGCCACAATCTTCTTTACTGCTCGTTCAGATGGTGGGGATGAAGTGATAGCCGCTCTCTTCTTTGAAACAGAAGAACTATTGCATTGAGCAATGCATGCATCAAGCTGAAACAAAGTACCTCTCCTAGTACCTTTAGCGAGCACCATAGATCCTCTTATCATCTTGCATCCATCTTTCGAAAACACAACTTGCACACCTACATCATTCAACATACTTACAGATAATAGGTTTCGTGCCAAACCCGGAATGTGCATAACTCCATTGATTCCCTTTACTCGTCCATCAGGAAATCTGATAGTGACCCTTCCGCGTCCAACTATCTTTAGGTGAGAATCATCACCCAAGTACACCTTTCCACCATCAAACTCTTCATATTTTGAGAACCAGTTTCGATGAGAGGTCATGTGAAAAGAAGCACCCGAGTCTACTAACCACACATCATCAGATGCATGGGCTGCCAAAGCTGCAATAAAAGCATCTCCATCTTCTTGAGATTTTTCAGAAGCTGAATCTGAGCCTTTCTTCTTCTTCTTCGGTTCTTTGCAGTCCCTCCGGAAGTGCCCAGATTTATCACAGTTCCAACATTTCGCCTTGGACTTTCCAGGAGTCTTAGAACTCCCACGGGATTTGGATCTGCCCTTCTTTGACTTATTGTCATTCTGCTTTCCTTTGTCGTTGGATCTCCCGCGAACAGCAAGGGCTTCCTTAGACGAATCCGAAGTCTTTCTTCGCATCTCCTCAGACAGCAGTGAAGACACCACATCATCCATACGGAATGTGACTATAGTACTTCCGAGAGCCATCACAAGATGGTCCCACGAATCCGGCAAGGAACAAAGCAGGGTCATACATCGATCCTCCTCCTCAATCTTGGCACCAGATGATGCCAACTGTGCAATCAATAAATTGAATGCATTGAGATGATCAGTTACGGATCCACCTTCCTCCATTCTTAAAGAATACAACTTCTTTCTCAGGAACAACTTATTCACCAGAGATTTGGCCTGATACACAGACCCAAGCCGTTTCCACAAAGAATTTGCAGTAGTCTCATCAAGAACATTCAGAAGAACGGCATCTGCTAGACAGAGTCTGATGAGACCCTTAGCCTTCCGATCCTTGATATCCCAATCCGCTTGAGGTATCGCTACAGGTTTCACATCAAGTGAAGTAGCCTCCCATAGATCGCGGTCTTCAAGCATGTCTTCCATCTTGAGTTTCCACAACTCGAAATTAGTGCCATTAAATTTCTCCACCTCCATTCTACTGTATGAGGAACTTGCCATCTCAATCTGCAAATAAGATTCAGAATGCTCTGCACAAAAAAACTCCCACTCAACTTGAGATTAGCTCAAAAAACCCTACCCAACAACTAGGATCAAAAGTTGATCAGGCTCTGATACCACTTGTAAGGAAACTCAGGTGCGGAAACAGCTTCCTACACTAATCTCTTAAGGAAAGTATGGTGCAAATTCGTTTTAAACCCTTACAATTTCAGATTCGTTAATCTACTTAACAAAGATATTGCAGCAATATACCATACATACAGAAAATAAAGAACGACACAATGATTTACCCTGGGGAAAACCTTTCGGTAAAAAACCCCAGCACTCCAAAACCTGCACAATGTATTATCTTCAACACAACGGTTACAACACACTTGCAATGCAAGTTCTTTCAGGAGATTTCCAACCCTTGAAGACAAAATGCGGCAGCATGAAAAAATGTTCCAACAATACACTCACATCACAAATCTTCGCAACCCTAAAAAACGCTTATATCATGCGCTTCCCTTTTAGGGCAACTTCCGAAGATAACTGTATTAGGGTTTTACCATTCTCCGAGAAAATAGGAACTCGTGTACAGTACTCAACTTTATCAATTGCCACATGTCTTCACCTGTCATTGAATCTTCCAGACATAGCTCTTACGTGTCATAGGAATCCGTCATAACCGTTTCAGCCATGATCTCCTTACACACAATTCAAGATGCCGACACATTAAGTGGAGTGACACATCAACATGCAAACTAGACATGTACACTCACACTTAATTACATTATTTGCAAGAAATACATTTTACAAAACAAATAATAAGAATAGGAATTATCCAAGGTTGAGACACCTTATTCCTAACAGGCACTTGTGGATAGCATTAGATTTTTGCAATCTTCATTTTTTTTATTAGTTCCTAGATCATTTAAATCAGATTCTTTAGAAAACGAAAACAACACTTTAACAACATCACATGCACCCACTGAGAGCCTTTTTAAGCCCTTTAGTAGTGATGACCTATACATCTTAGATGAAGCCCTTGATGAATTCATCTCTTCTAGCTCATCAACTAACAACTAGACCTAAGAGGATACAAACATTGATAATCATGATAATCATAATTTTTCTTCTCCAAATATCTCTCCCATTGGTGACAAAGGTATCTTAGTGAAAGAAGACACAAAAATTGAATATAATGATGGTATTTCTTGTATTCCTCTCCCCCATTCCCCTTTTCCAAACATTAAATAGAAAGAAGATTAAAACATCATTCTCTTACCTAGTCTCCATACCCATGACCATCAAACTTGCTCTTCTCACATCCCTCCTCAATGCAATGAGGATAGGTCAGTGTTAGAAGATAAACCTATTAGAATTCATGAGACTCTTGACCATCCCTTCCCTCATGCTCCCACCCTTTGGGATAACCGATTTGAAAATCATAATGGTCCTTCCCTTGATGTCTCCCCTACTTGTGTTGAAGCTAGCTCTCCTACTAGGGCAGATAGTATGGAACAAGAGAATGAGACCTTTGAAAATAAAATAGAGCCCTCTTGTCATCACCCCATCAATCATAATCCCATCATTGATCATTCACCTAATTGTGACAAATTCATTTTAGAAGAACCAATCCTTGAATGTCAGGAACATGTGGCTTGTAGTTCTCCTAAAATATCTCCTTCTAGGGTGGATATCATGATGCAAGACAAGGATAACATTGACTCTCATTCCCAAGGGGATGTTAATGTTATTCAACCTCAACTCATCCTTTACCCACCTTCACATGATTTTATTTTGTACCCATCTAAGAATAATGTGTTGCAGTAATTGAGTCATCATACCATTGCTCATACCCATTACAATAGAAACAATTTGCAACCCCAACCGAACTCAACACCCTTACCCTCATATCCTCCTATCTTACTTGTTTCCCCTCACCTAAATTTAATCCTTAGGGAGTATGACCGTGTTGACCAACTAAGGAATACTCCTACTAAAATATCTATATGGGACCTTATTCAAGCCTCCCCTCACTATAACAACATGATGTAGGAATCCTTACAACAAATTCATATCCCTTCTAATGCACAAACAATTGATATAGCAGCTATGATTCAAGGCTTGAATACTAACACTGTTTTCCACCAAAGTGAGCTCCCTCCTTTGGATGTGCAAAAATAAGTTGAAGCTTTCATGATCATATCTCGATAAAAATGCATAGGGATCAAGTGAACTTGTGTGTATAATGGCTATGTTGTTAATGTGTGTAGTGTCAATATCTTAGATAGGCTCCATATTAATAAATAAACCATTCAACCTACCTATTTATTTATCAATGGATTTGATAGTAAAGGGAAAAAGCTTCTTGGTGTGATCACTTTGCCTCATAAAGTCAGAATCGCCACATTAGACACACTAATCCATGTTATGCCCAATGATGTTTCATATAATATCATTTTAGTCAAGCTATGGATTCATGGAATGAATGGATTTCCTTCCACTCTTCATCATAATATGATGTACACCTACAACAAAAAAGTGTACATTTTTTATGCCGATCGTCAACGTTATAGTGTCTTACAACTTAAAAAAAAAAAAATCCAAACCCTTCACCACTTCAACACCCACAAAACAAGTGGAACCCGTACAACCAAAGTACTCAGATGATGATTGGGATTCCTTAGACTTCACCCCTCATTTACAAGGAGAGTCCAAGATCACCAAAAAATAATCTGAAAAGGGAAATGTAGTGTTTTCCATACAAGACTCAGTTGATCCTTCAAAACCATCCACCTCAACTAATCTAGACAATGAATCCAAAAATGAACCCTCACCTGATCCAAAATTACTAAAAAATATTTATGGAGAAGGTTATGAGATCATGAAACAACTTGGCTATAGTGGAAAAGGATTTGGTGCTAATGAACAAGGTATCTGCACCCTTATAGAGCCTAACATGCAGAAAACTAATCATGGTCTTGGATTTTTTCCTTTCATCAAAATCATCAATCCTTCCCCTTGCCTCAATACCATCCAACATCACTCTTCTAATTCAACCTTATTAAGTGATCCTTTAAATCCAACAAATGACTTTTTTCTTAATGACAATGTCATCCTGCAATCCACTACTGATTCGTATTTTACACACTCCTCTAAAGGAGTATACAAAATCTCACAGTCTAAAGCACCTTGCGTAGGTATGGCTTCCTATACTAAGCAAGACACTTTTTTGTTACAAACCAAAGGAATACCTTCTCCCCTTGATCAAGATGATATCTTGTTGAGCCTCCTCCAAGATCACTTGATCTCTCTTCCTCTGAGAACTCAAAAGAAATGTTCCCACAAACATTCTTTTGTGCCTACCACCGAGCTCACAGACACTCCACTAATGAATGTAAGGCCTTGAGTTGTAAAATCCAACATCTTAAGGATATTTGTGTTCTCCCTTATGTGGGGGCTCCTCATTCCTCTAATCGATATTGATTTAGACTCTACCTTCCATTACCCCAATCTTTTCTACTCACTCTTGTCTTGCACTAAGTGGGGGCAATGGGTTAGGTAGCCTTTTTCCTTGTATGTCACTTTTTGATGTCTCGTTCGGCTAGTCGTTAAACTTTCATGAACATACAAGAGCAAGCTTGGGATATGGAAAACATGTCTTAAGTTGACTCACATGTGACATACTACCCGTATTCATGGCGTAGCTTATCGAAAAAATATGACTCAACATAGGCCTTTCCGAACAAGATCTCATCTCTTCCTCTTCTTCTAATTTAAATCAATTTATCATAAAATGGTGATAGAAACTGCTTTAAAGTGGGGGCATACATCAAAACTCATATTTCATTGTGCGATATTATTTTTCTTGCGATTCACTCTCTTGGAAACATTAGGTACAATGTTTCCCACGATGAGACATTACACTTGTCCTCTCTTACAAACAAGATGATACCATTTGCACATTTCATCTCTTGGAGATATTACACATGATTTTCCTTAAGATGAGACATTGCATGAACTAAGAAAAATCCCTTTGAACATTCCTTACATCATTTAAAAATATCATTTTCTTTCACTAGTAGGATATGGAAAATAAATGACTAATTTGGTCATTTATAAGTGACTAATTTGGTCATCGAGTAAAATGACAAATAAATGACTAAATAAACGACTAATATAAGACAAACAAAAATGACTAAATAAATAACTAAACAAATGTGCTCATTATGAAAATCTTGGCCATAATTTTCATTTTAATAAACATACTCTAAAACCTTCGTCAAGACCTTATTTTCAATTGTAGCCTGTCAATTAAGACCTTTGTTACATAAACAACATAATTTGCTAAATGACCTACCAATTGACCTCATACTACACATATGTCTGAAAAACACACAATAATTTTCTCTAATTGACCTTTCATACCTCTTCGATGTACCTATTGCATGGGTAAAAGCACAAAGCTGTGTCACACTTTATAAAGGAAACGGCCAATGCTGATCCAACTTTTTTAACTTGAATCACTAAAAAGTAGTATAGATGTTTTGAATTTTTAAATGATGTAAAATAGTAAAATATGTATTTTTTAGTATATTTTATGTTTGTATTTTTTATAAGAAATTTAAAAATTATTTTAAACTAGTTTTTGATAAATTAACACTATAATTTAGTTGCTGATAAAATATTGAAAAATGAAGTTGCAAGGGACGTCAAACTATTTATAGTAAATTTTTTTTTTTTTTTCTGTCAATTTTTTTGTGTGTATTTATAACTTGAAAATTTAGTGCATGGATATATTTTTTTCCAATTTTGATAAATATATATTTTTATATAAGTATTAAAATGTGTGTGAATAAAAAACAACTATTTCCATCAGACATCAACATTCATATTACATATTTATCTAAAATGGAAAAAAAAAAATACCATCTTGAAATAGATTCTTTTATCTAATGCATCATATTTTTTTCAATTTTTTTGAATAAGTTTTAGTATTTTTCCTTGGCATGGTAATCAACCTAATTTTTTTTGTGATAACCTACTTTTAGTATAAATAAATTTAAAAAAAAAAATAATAATTAAACATTTAAAATAAATATAGTTTTTAAAACTACACTTATGGATATACAAAAGGGTATTTTTACATTTAAAAAAAAAAATTATTTACATGAGGAGGAGTTATTAAAACTTCAAGTTTTTCAAATAATTTTTTTTGATAAATTGGACTCAAAGTGGTGCTCCATATATTTTTAGCCAACAATTTTAGTTGAATAAATTTTGGAAGTATCTAACTTAGCTAGAATGAATCTTATTAGGTCATATGTTTGACCAAAATTGATTTTTAGTTAGAAATACTTAAATTCAGTTGTGCTGATATGTTGGCTGAAAGTGTGACACAACTTTGTGTTTTTACCTGCACACCAAGGTGCAATTGCTAGTAATAATTTTGTATACTTATTTAACATGTCAAAATGTTAATGAGATCAAGTTTCCACAATCCATATCAATTAATATTGCATATGTTTCTAGATTCCATTGCATTAGATTTTTTTGCATCAACGTTTTGGATGACACTCTGTGATCCATCATCAAGATGAACGAGCTCAAGGAGAAAAGTAATTTTTTGTAGACCAAGAACAACCTAAATAGGAAAACCATAGGGGAAGGAGAAAGGAGGGAGAAGGGAAGGCTGCAAAAATTAAGATCAAAGAAGATAAGACAAATAATATTTAAAAATTAAGATAAATAAAGAACAATGGGGAGACAAAGAAGTAACAAATTAATGAAACCAATTAAAAGGAAGAAAAACAAGGACATAGAAAATACAACACAACATAAGAAAAAAGGGGGAATAAAAGGGGGAAGAAAAGACAACGGATAAGAAAAGAGAGACAAAAAAGAGAATAAAAACCAAGCTGAAAAAATTTAAGCCAATTGAAAAATATTAAAACAAAGGATAAAAATTATAAAATTTAAATTTAGAAAGACTATACAATAAAAAGAATTAAAGAATTAAAAATTTGCACTAGCATTTATGTTATAATATAATTATAAAAAATTACACTATAACATTAATGTTAAGGACAAGGAAAAATTAAAAATCAAAATTTGCTCATTATTAAAATCTTGCCATAATTTTCATTTTAATAAAAATACTCTAAAACCTACAGGCATAGCCCGCTAAAATATTGGAGTATTTTCAAGGTAGCCCGCTAAATTTTTTGAGTTAATAAACATACTCTAAAAATTTCATCCCGCTAAAATGGAGAAGTGAAATTCGAAGTAGCCTGCCAAAATGGATAATAGATAATCTATGAACACTTGCATTCTTCACATGTGATAACAAATAATCTGTGAACAGTATATTGGAGGTGTTTGATGTTTGAGGTTGCAATGACTTGATGCACGAGTTCTGAATGCGTGAGTGCTTGATGTCTTAGGTTGTAGTGATATGTATGTGTGAGTTAGATCAAACCTTATTTAAATATGCTCTTAACTACCTAAAGACTTCTGATTCCCCTATTTTTACAGGAGAGGATCAGGTGATTCAAATTGATGGGGAATCTGGCAGTCTTCCAAGAGAGATAAATTCTATTATGTATGCTTACATGGTATAATAAGCAATATTTTCTTCTCATAGCCTATGTTGAGTTTTGTCTATAATGTTGTATATTGGGATCATGGATTCCATGATGGTTGTAGCTTCTTAATTAGAGCTCTCTATTTATCATTCAAGTTATTCGAAAGTTTCCTCACATTGAAAATTACAAGGCTCTTAAATTATCAACTAATGTCGATGTGAAAGAGCTTGCCAAATCTCAATTAGCAATTTCTTGCATTGATGGTAAAAATAAGCATCTCTTAGGATTTTTTCTTTGCATTTTTTTCACACTTTGAGTATTGCAAAGCCAAAGTATGAATTCCAATAAGAAAAGAAGAAAAATACATTAGGGTTTATAGACAATAAGTTAGGGCAACCAGATCATTGATTGTATCAATTTATAATATAATTTTAGAGAGGAGTACTTAGTACATCAAGGTTAAAAAAATTAATAGATCATGATAAGTGTACATTGATACAACTTCATCTATGTAATAATATTTCATCTCTACATTGAATAGATATGGAATGAGGGATGGGATATAATGACACCTTTCCATTCTTTCTTGGCAAGTGTTTCACTTTTAAATGGAGTAGAAGGCTGGGAAAAGTAGACCAAAACCAAGTCTATTGGAATCAGACTAATATACTTGGGATGAAAGAAGCTATCCAATAAGAGAAAATGAAAGATAATTTTGAAAGAACCAATATTTAATTCATTTTTAATTTGTTGGCTGACTAGGAATGGTGAAGCAAATTGCATACCTTAAGATCTCAAGAGTTAATGTTGGTTGTATATAGGATTTCCATGAGAATATCCCTTTGCTTGACCTCTAGAGTGTAATGATTCTTTATTAGATACATTTTTCTCTAGTCAAATGATAGAGACTGTAAAAATAGAGATATAGGCAATAGTAAGTTTGAGGCAAAAAGAGAAGATTGAAGTGTGAAGAGAACAAAAATTTGTAATTTCTAATAGAAAAGAGATACTATATTAAATTGCATTACTTATCCTTTGGATAAACACAAAGTGATAAAAAAAAAAGTAAAAATGAGAAGAATTGAAAATGAGAGGAGATTTGATCACTGAGAGAGAGACTGAACTAGGAACTTGATCAAATACACATGATCCAAAGTTTTGAACAAGAAATCCTTCATACAAAGAATTTGTCTTGGACTGCATTCTTATTGTCCATCTCTATAATCTAAGAATAAATCTAAGGCTGTTGTGGTTTTTCATGGCATATGAAGTTTGGGATCAATGGTTATGGAGTAGTAGTATTAAAAATGAAGGAAATCCTTGAAAATGTCA
>CM021109.1:285663061-285946423 GCA_007115665.2 Sequoiadendron giganteum | reverse complement strand
GTTTCTCCTATGGTCAATAGGGACATATTGCTAGATAATGTCCATAAAGGAAGACTATAGGTTTTAGTTAGAGACCAATCACTTTTGAGCTGACAGTGGGCGATGTGGGAAAATCACACTGCGTATTCACGATGGTTGACAACCGTCAAGCTGATCATCAAGGCACTGTGGTGGAGACATCATGTGTGTTACAAGGCACTAGCATTTCTATTCTCTTTGATTCTAGTGCATCAGATTCATTCATTTCCCCTTCAGTAGTAGAGCATTGTAGACTGGTGGCAACAAGGCAAGGTGGTAAGTGGCAGGTTGAATTGGTCTCTAGGGCAAAGGTAGTAGTCGAATCTCTTGTTCTGGGTTGTAGTTTGAAAATTGGGTCATTGGTGACTACGGTGGACCTTCGAATCCTACCTCTTCGCTCCTATGATGTCGTTTTAGGTATGGATTGGTTGAATGCTCACTGAGCTATAATAGATTGCCATCGCAATGTGTGCGATGTGTAGATGACTAAGGAAATGAAGTTGATATTGTTGGCATACAGAGACCCATCTCATTACAAATGATTTCTGCTATTCAATTGAAGAGGTGTTTCTGTCAGGGTTATCAGTTGTTTGCCGTGTCAGTCAGTGACTTGGATTTGGGATAAATTCAAGAGGTGTCATTGGATGACTATCCTCTCCTTAAGGATTTTCCATATGTTTTTCCAAGTGAATTTTGGGGATGCCACCAAAGCATGACATCGATATCAGAATTGATCTTATACCTAGAACTGAGCCTATATCTTGGGCCCCATATCGGATGACAACTCAGGAACTTCAGGAGCTCTTTTTGTAGTTGGAAGAATTATTGGAAAAAGGGTTCATTCATCCTAGTGTTTCTCTATGGGGAGCACCGGTGATATTCGTGAAGAAGAAGGATGGTTCCCTTTGTTTGTGCATTGATTATAGACAGCTAAACAAAGTGACGGTGAAGAACCAGTACCCTTTGCTGAGAATTGATGACATATTTGATTAGATAAAAGGGGCTCAAGTATTCTCAAAGATTGATCTTAGTTCGGGATACCATCAATTACGGATAGTCAAAGATGATATTCACAAAACCACATTTCGCACTTGGTACGAGCATTATGAATTCACTGTTATGTCGTTCGGGTTGATGAATGCACCATAAATTTTCATGAGCCTAATCAATGGAGTCTTCCAAACCTATTTGGATAGATTTGTTCTAGTGTTCCTCGATGATATCTCGATTTACTCAAAAACTATGGAGGAGCACAGGGAACACTTGAGACAAGTGTTGTAGTGTCTAAGAGACAATCAATTGTATGTTAATCTAGTGAAATGTGAGTTCTATAAGACTGAAGTGAATTACTTGGGGCACATCATCTCTAGTGAAGGCATTTTCATGGATCCTTCGAAGATTCAAGCCATCATTGATTGGCCTTCACCCACAAATGTTCCTGATATTCGCAGTTTTATGGGGTTGGCAGGTTACTATCGGCGGTTCATGCAAGTCTTTTCGAGGATTTCACATCCCATCACTACCCTTCAAAGGAAAGGTAAGAAGTTTTTTTGGTCAAAGTAGTGTCAAATAGCTTTCTAGACCCTTAAGGAAAAGTTGACTAGTGCACCGATCCTAGTAGTCCCTGATCCAACTAGTGAATTTGTGGTGTGTACAGATGCTTCCTTGGAAGGCTTAGGAGTCGTTTTGATGGAAGAAGGTTGTGTGATTGCATTTGAGTCCCGCAAGCTCAAGGATCATGAGTTGAATTACCCTACACATAATTTTGAGTTAGCCACTATTGTTCATGCCCTTGTGAGATGGAGGCACTTTTTATTAGGGCATCGGTTTGAGCTTCATAGTGATCATCGCAGCTTACAGTATATCTTTACACAGCCAAACCTAAATGCCAGGCAGAGGAAATGGATGGAGTTTCTTTGCAATTATGATCTTGAGGTTAAGTACATCCAGGGCAAGGAAAATGTAGTGGTGGATGCTCTGAGTCGGTAGAGACATGAGTTATCTACAGTGAATCTTGGTGTGGCCTTGAGGAGCCAGATCCTAGCAACACTTCCCATTGATAGCTAGTATCAAGAAGTGAAGTCAGATAGGGCTTTGGAGGGAAATTTTGTTGGTTATTCTTTGGAATCTAATAAGCTTTTGCAGTATTTGGGTCATATGTATGTACCTCTTGTAGAGGGTTTTCATAGCCTAATCATGACTAAGGCACATTGGGCTCCCTATTCTGCTCATTCAGGAGTCAAGAAGATGTATGCAGACCTTCGTTCACTATACTTTTGGGCTGGAATGAAGAGAGATATTGCAGAATTTGTGGCGAGATGTCTGGAATGTCAGGGAGTTAAGGTAGAACACCACCATCCCACAGGTCTTTTACAACCTCATCTCATTCCTGAATGGAAGTGGGATATCATATCAGTGGACTTTATTGTGGGTTTTCCTATATCCTATTGTCAGCATGATGCTATCATGGTCACTATTGACAGGTTGACCAAGGTGGCACACTTCTCTCCTGTCTGATCTTCCTATATTGCCTCCTCTATGTCCATAATGTTTATGGAGGACATTATTCAACTGAACAGAATTCTATGAAGGATTATTTCCGACAGAGATCCGATGTTCACTTCTGCATTGTGGACATCCTTGCAGCGTGCCTTAGGGACCCAACTTAACTTTAGTACTGCTTACCATCCTGAAACATATGGTCAGACCGAGAGAGTAAACCAGGTTCTTGAGGACATGCTCGGTATGTACATGATGGATCAACAGTCGTGTTGGGAGGACTATTTGTATCTAGTGGATTTTGCTTATAATAATGGATATCATAGTTTGATTGGTATGGCTCCCTTTCAGGAATTATATGGTTGTCCTTGTCGGACCCCATTGAGTTGGGACTGTCTTGAGGATAGAGTTTTGTTAGGACCCGAAATGCTTCAAGATATTGAGCAACAAGTAGCTTGCATCAAAGAGCACTTAGTAGCAGCTCTGGACAACCAAAACAAGTATGTTGATGTGCATAGGATCGACCATCAGTTTTTTGTTGGAGATCGGGTTTTTTTGCGAGTGCGTCTATGAAAGAGTCCAATCCATTACAGAAAAGGCATGAAGCTCATGCCTTGTTTTGTGGGACCGTTCGAGTTGTTGGAGAGAATTAGCCTCATTGCTTATCGCCTAGCATTGTCGGCCAGCCTATCGCACATACACGATGTGTTTCATGTTTTTGTACTTAGGCCCTATTATTTGGATGTTTTTCACGTGCTTGATTGGAATACATTGCAGGTAGAGGACGGGCAGCTGACACTCGAGCTCGTCGTCGTTCTTCAACATAGGAGACTCGCTCTCAGGGGCAGAGAAATTGAGCAGGTGTGAGTCTAATGGGACCCTAATTATGAGTCTTCAACAACATGGGAGGATGCATCCCACATTAGAGAGTCATTTCCTTTTTTTTTCTTTGGCTTCTAGGAGTAAGCCTAGATCTAGGGGGAGGATGTAATGCCTCTCGTGTTGTCATTTTTTTGATACTCTTCTCATGTTCTATTGCGTACTTGAGACTATGACGGTGATTGTCTCACCAATTTGACTTGTTCGGTTGACAATTTTATTTGTAAGGATGATTATGATACTCTCTTTTATGATGTTGATGATATTTATGATGATGCATGCTGATTGTTTTTATCCAGTTGCGCTTATCATCTCGATGTGGTATTATGTTGTTATGTAAATTGATTCATGCCTGCTTCATGATATTTATGACGATGTGTTACTAGTTGGAATCTTGGTGAGAAGACAGTGTAGCATCGCTCATTCACAAGCTCCCTGCTACGTTGTGACTTCCTCTCACAATGTGCTTGCGATTGGATATATATGTTGTTTGACATTGGTTTGGTGCAAGATGCAGGTACCACACACCAACTCTGCTTGCACTATCAGGCTTGAGTGTTCCCTATAATCTCAATGGGTATGATGTGGAAATCTGAGTTGACAAGAAAGTATCCTCATCCGTGTCCATCATCCCGTCGTTGTTTGACGATGTCATCTATCAGTACCCCGTTTTGTTTGGTATCATTTTGTCTTATGTTGTTCATTTTAAGCATTAATTTTAATATGTTAATTGTTTGATTCTGATACGTTATCATTATTTAGTGATGGTTATTATTAATGTTGGAATTAATTTAATTAAGCATTAAATTTAATTAGTAAAGTGATTTGTGAAATTACCAAGAATTTAATTAAATATTAAACTAGTTTGAAAATTTTAAATTATGTTTGTAGAATTAAAAGAATATTATTTTAATTATCGATATTTAATTTTCTTAATTATAAATAAAAAAAATATTTTAATTGCAGCTTTGTTAAATTTTCAATTAGAAATTAAATAATATTGTTTATTTAATTAAATATTATTATTTATTTAATTGTTATTAAGGATCAATTCAAAAATAAATATATTGTTAATTACTTCATTTGGTTTTATATGCATTTGAGGATTTTATTTTTTTGTGTTGCCCCCAATCATGATTGCTTGTATTTAGATTTCAAATTTGTTTTTATTTAATAATATATTTATGTGTGTGTTTGTATATATACCATAGTTCCTTGCATAGCTATTCATTACATAATAAATACATTAATTTATTTATATGTATATTTGGATACTTCTATGTAAATTTAAACAGAGTTATATTTAAAATAATATCAAAATATATGTATATTTACCTCACCTCATTTAATCATATAGAATCGTATTTCAATTTGCATGGTTTAATCGAGTTTATAATGTAAATAGATAAAGATTTAAAATAGTTGTATTTATTTCCGTGAAGGGTAACATCTCTATTCTATCTTTTAAAAGTAGAGTATTAAGTAAGAGAAAATCAGAATTTATACATACATATATATATATATATATATATATATATATATATATGTATGTATGTATTTGAGTTGGGATTTGATCAATTATCATAAAATAATAAAATCTAACTTAATTTAGTGTATTTATAGAGTTAGTTTCTTTCTAGAGTTATTATATCATCATGTAATGAATTTGTGTATCTATGTATGTTTTATCCAGATAGGTTAATTATCTTATTGGATATGGGGGTATTGGTCCGAGGTATTTAAAATTAGATTTATTAGATATGGGTAATTTCTTTATCTTGTAAGTTACTGTAATAGTAATTTATTTTTAAAATATATTTAAAATTAGATTTATTTAAAATTAGATCTATTTAAAAATTAATTTATTTTCAAATGTATTTAAAACTAGATTTATTCTCAAGTACATTTAAAATTAGAATTATTTTCAAGCCAATTCAAAATTTAAATTAGATTTAAATACAAGTTTATTTAACAATTAAATTTATTTACAAATTCCTTAACTATTAGATTTGTGATTAAATCGTATAAGTTAGATTCTAATTAAATTTATTTAGTTTGAAGTCAACAAAGGTAAATGTTATATTTTAATTAAATTTATTTACTTGAAGTAAACGAATGAATAATGTTATACTTTAATTAAATTTATTTATTTTGGAGTAAACATATGCATATGCATATAGGAATAATAAATTAAGAGAAGTCTGATGGTTTACATGTGGTAGGTTTTCATAGCTCTCTATTTAATTAAATAATTTCAATATAAAGGTGTAAAATAGCTATAAGGATTATGAACTTACAATTAGGAGCTTTAAATTGGGGAAAGAACTTAAATGAGATATTGTAGATTGTAATTACATAGAAATTCATTTAATTATAGTCGATGATTTAATTACTCTTTACATTATCATTAGTAAGATTGGATTATGTTTACGTTTAAGCGAATGGAAATTTAAAGTTGACCTTGAACATGTTAGATATTTAATTATTTATTCTGAATACTCCTTGGAATTGATTCCTTATGCATGCTAGTGGTTCCATGATTGATCATGTTCTTCTCTTGTTTATTTCTCCATTGAGGTAATTTTTATGAATAGACATGTTTTGGATATGTTGGGAACTCGTAATGCTTAAGTTACTTTCTTTCAATAGTTACAGGTGGTAGGTTGCTAGGTCTCCAGAGGCAATGAGAAACCTATTTTGTGTTTCCATTGATCGTACCCTTATTTTGAGCTCTCTTGGGTGTACCTTGTTCTATGATTTTTTCCTTTGGTTATGACTACGAGCAAGAAGGTTCATGCCTCGAATATGTTTTGGGTTCATTATGTATTTAGTATAGTTGTGATTCGGTACACCCCTTGATGTTGAGAAGTTTTTTTTTGGGTGCTTCTAGGTAGGGTGGCTCTTCATGGGGGCCAACGCACAAAGGGGCAATCAGGATAACCCATGGAAGAGTTGGTTAAACAAGTGAAAACCTAATAAAATAAACTAGTGGGTTTGGGGTAGGAACACATTAATTAAGATAGTAAGATACCTCGTCCATGTCTTTAGTGATTTAATAGACTAAGGGTGGGCTGAGAAGGCTGTAGTTGGAAATATCGCTACCTCATCCTCATGAGAGGCTAGTGGTCCTACATGTGTCACCCTATGGGGCCGAGGCCTAGTGAGGGGCAGTCAGGATACCTATAGATGGGGGTTGGCGCCTAGTGAGAGGCAGTTAGGATAACCCATGTTAGGACCATGTGATGACACTCTCCCATAGTATCCCTTGCTTTTCCTTTGTATGCCTTTGGAAGCAGTCACTTTGTAAGTAGTCATTGAGATTGTTGTATGTTATGTTTTGGTTGATTTTGTAGTTTGGTCTTGTGATCGTTATGCTTGTTTGTCTTGGTCGTGGGTCTTTTTTGTCAACTCCTAGCAAGGGGGGTGGGCCTTTAGGTCCACATGGTCAGGTGGAATGTGATATGCACCCCATTGGGTTCCCAAGTTGTGTTTGTGATGTAGAAGTGAATGCAGAGTTTTCAGAACTTCACTTGGTTGAAGACTGTTCCTCATTTTGTATCTTATTCTTCATTGATGTATCATTCTTGTACTCAATGTACTCTTCCCATTGTTATAAGGGAAGCACTTTTTGATATACTATTGTAACCATGATGTGTTGTATCTATGAAATTATGCTCCACAATTGTATTATGGAACTATGGATTGAATTGTAATAAAATTTTGTATCGTTTCCTTCTCTTTTGATCATTAATGGCTGTGTGTCATCATTATGTAATCTTGGAATTCATTCGTTATCATTTTGGTATGAGTTTAGGTTTTGTAATGCCATCCCATGTACCCCAAAGGATGTAGTTGATATTGTAATTGTTTAATTGCTTTATATGCTATGTAAGTTCATGTTCATCTTGGGTAATGTTCTTTCAAAAAAAAAAATTGCGATAATTTGTTGGTTTTAGTTGTCCTTTGGGGTTAGCACGGCAGGGTGCTACATCATACATTCCTTTTAATACACATCCTTTCCATCAAGGAGAATTTTATATTTCTTGTTAAGAGCACCAACTAAGCCAAATTTTAAAACCACCAAAAACTTTAAAAGCTACATTTTTAGTTCTTGCAAGCCTCAATAAAACTGTAATAATTATTTATATCGATGATTTTAATTAAAAAAATCCATCCTTTCAATATTAGAGAGTTACACAAGTTGAAGGAAGAGATGGGAAAGCTTGAACTAGGTTCTTGGGGACCTATTTTCAACCAT
The DNA here is from genome assembly GCA_007115665.2 of Sequoiadendron giganteum. Classification (NCBI taxonomy): domain Eukaryota; kingdom Viridiplantae; phylum Streptophyta; class Pinopsida; order Cupressales; family Cupressaceae; genus Sequoiadendron; species Sequoiadendron giganteum. Next base: position 285,938,769 of record CM021109.1, on the reverse strand, counting down.
TAAATTTTCTCCATGCCTAACATAAATATAATCCTAGGTGTTGATGTTTTAGTTTATATTGGTTTTATTTTAGAGTAGATCAATTTAGGCATTGATTGAAATTGAACCATATATCCTAGTATGCTTTTCTATTTATTTTACTACATAAACTACTTTGGCATAAATGATTCATGTATATTCACATGCAAATCAAACCATGGGCTAAATAAAAGAGATAAACATACATAGGCTACAATTTTACACTATAATTCAAACCTATATCATAATTACATCATCATTGTTCTTAATAATTTTATTTTTTCCATTGTTTTATCTTACCTTCACTCTGTTACAATTATATTGACCTTCCTCGGGCTTAGTTCTAGGTACTACCTTTAGTACTTATGGATCTACAACTCTAATACTGAACAAACTACATCATTTATATGGGTATTCAAACACTAATTCTCATCTTACATAAATTTTCAACTTAATAAAGGAAGTTATTATATTACACTATATTGTTTTTCCTTATATGTGGAGTTGACCTAACCCATCAAATTGTTCCAATAAATTGGCACTATTTACAAGGATATATTGAGGTTTCTTGTTACAATTTCATATGCCATGTAGTTAAATTGAAGACTCCAATAATTTTGAGATAAACTATATATTAAATTATTTCATTACAGATCAAGGTATACTTCAATATTTTCCTCTTTGGAGAGTTGTATATTATATTATTTAAAAATCAAATTCTTATGCTATTATAATTCATGATTGATGTGATATTAAAATGTGCATTTTATATGAGAAGTCATGGTTTGAAGGTACAAGGATCTTTTTTCCTTTCTTCTTGAAATAATCATCCTCTTCTTGAAAATATATAAAGATTATATATGTGAAAATTTAGTTTTTAGTATGAATCTAGTATTACTCCTTCACACATTTATGAAATGGTGAAAAAGGTGAATGTAGTCCTAGAAAATTTTACTATAAGGTTTTGGGAACCTTTCTAGACATTTCATTTAGGATTTGGTTGGAGGTGGTAGGGGTTTGATGGATTTGGATAAGGTATAAGACTGACTTACAACCTGAAAGGTGATTCAATCTTCCCTTGACCAAAATTGGAATGGATTTAGGGATGAAATGCAATGTTTTAACTAGGCTAATAATGCAAATAGCTATTCTAATGCAAAAACAACAAATCTATAATGTCACAGACAAATTCAGACTTCAAAAATGCACTGAGTAGAGTATTGTCCACCCATGATATTAATTTGAGCCTAATTTTGGTGGAAGTTGGTGCCAAGGGTGATAATTTCCTTGTGGATGAAATTCATATCTATTTTCACAATCCTCTGGAGCCAGATTAGAGCCTTCTTTTCCTAGTTTTCGTAATGTCAGATCTTCGTTAGGTTTTGAAATAACAGAGTTTTTGTATGTTATCAAGGTTTAGGGTTTACATGAAAAAGTGAATAATTAGATTTCAAACTTATCCCAATATTCTTCATATCTAAAACCTTCACATTCAAAGAGAGAGGAAGGGTTGTGCCATATAGAGGCTTGCCTCAGTCAAACCCCATGTTGGTGTTTCCAGGTCTCCATAATGGAAATGCTAATGGAAGAGAGCTTATCCTTTTGAGGGATAGAGGATAAATGACAAATGAATGATGAATAAACAATGGACTACAAATTTCCACTCAAAAATGGCTTCCTTGAAAGACTGAAGTCATGCACATCTCCTAGAGGTTTGATTGTTGTTGGCTTGATTTGCTTGAAGATCTACAAAGGTTAGATCTCACAAATAATGTGATAACATAAACATGAAAAAACTTATGTACACTTAGGCATGATGCTTTGATGTTGAATTGCTTCAATAAATATTCTCTTGACTGCTCTTGACTTGCTTGATAATTTCTTGATCATGAATTCTCCAATAATTTCCTAGATGATTTCACTTAGTTTTCAAATGATGAAATGACTATGTATTTATATGTAATTATTCTAATTTCCTAAAAATTAAATCTTGATAGCCAATATTGGACATTTGAAATTCAAATAATAAAATTCCAACTCTGACATATTCAACTTTGGAGACAAAATAGGGAGACTAAGTCACCTAGGGTGACTAGGTCCCAACCCTATTTTGTAGGACTTAATGTGTCAAGGAAAAAATATTAAATGAATGTTGAAACATAGAAAAAGGTGATCCTAAGTCCTAAGTGCTTAGAACAATAGGATTCAAGGCATTTTCCTAGGGCTTCATTGAGATGGAGATTATCAAGGTGGGTAGATTTTTTTTCAACCATGAAGGTGAGCCAATCAGGCCTGAATCTCCATCTTATTAAGGATTAGAATGATTTGGAATTAATTTGATAGGATTAACATAATTCAACTATGTTCCCTAATATGAATAATGTGAGATCTTGACAATGTACAAATTGAAACAGTAGCTTGCAGGTAGATCTAGGAAGTGCGGGACACTATGCACTTGCCTAAAAAAAATTGGTTTCAGTGTGCATAAGAGAACTTAGATACCCAATGGAATATGAGTCCTTGTAAGGGTGTTTTGCTCAACTTTTAGGGCCCTCTTGTGGAAAATATGAGACTCATGTTTCCTCTTGCAAAGTTTTTGTAATGTTGTCAGATAATTATATAGGTGAGTTTTTGTGAGTTGACAAGATGTAGGGCTTCAAATGCAATAATAAAAAAAAAATATTCAAGCTCCCTTCAATCCTCTTCAAACCTAAAACCTTAACATTCAAAGAAAGGTAAAATATTGGTCCATTTAGGGGCTTGCCTCAATCAAACCCCATGTAAATGTTTCCACTTCCACAATGGCAATGTCAATTATAAAGTGATAATGGATAGGAAAGAATGATGAAATCACAAAGTTTTGGAACTCACCACCCTTCAATGACTTCCTTAAAGGATTGAAATTGTGCACATCACTTCAAGGTCTTGGATCTTTATTTCTTGATTTGCTTGAATTATTTGGAGACCTACAAAAGGGGTTAACCTTCACAAAACAATTATAATAAAACAACATGAACTCACATACACTTTGACATGATGTGTGGATCTTGAAATGCTACAATAAATCTCTGAAACGTTGCTCTTGAATTTATTGATAGTTATCTTGATAATAATAATTGGTCATAAATGCTCCTTATTGCTTCTTTCTAGTTTCAAATGGTAAAAAGACTAGGTATTTATAGGCATTTATCCAATTTCTTAAAAATTAAATTTGAAAAGCCGACATTTAAAATTTGAATTTGAATGTTAAAATGTTGACACCAACATGTCCAAAATTAGGCCATACACCCAAGGGCATATGGGTCTTGGCACTAATTTCCAAGACATTAAGTGTCAAGGGCAAAGTATGAATTAGATGCATCTTCTCAATGTTTGCAATTTCTTGGAATGTGGTACAAATGGGCTATAGAATGCATAATTTTAGGAAATTAGGGACCCAATTAGGCTCAATAATTAAGGTGGAGAAAAAAATAGTGTGGAATTATCAAGGGTGATAATTTATGATGCTACATTTAGCCACCACTTTAGTGAGAGTATGAACTTACACTCAAACAGACTAAACTAGAAAATCTATGTTAAGAGGGGTATGACTATCCAAATGTTGAGAAGATAGGATGACTAAGGATCTAGAGGGAGCTCACAAGCCCCTATGTAGTGCCTCTTCACTTGGGCCCTTGGGTTGATTCTGTAAGTGTTTGATTGTGTTGGCTTGTTGATTTATTCAATGGCATTATTATTGTGGTTTAATTATTTAATATAGTTGTTAATTTTAGTTTTAATTATGCTTTGACTTCAAAAGTTAAGAGGGGAAACTTGCTTTTTAATTAAGGGTTGTTTTCGAAAATGTTTGGGCTGGTTTTATAATGCTTTTTTTTAATTTTTAGGGGGATTTTTTTTGCAAGATAATTCGTTTATTCTGTAGATTTTGAGAAGAAATGGTCTGGTCTACAAAAAAAAAAAAAGTAATTTCAATACTATAGATTTTGTGTGGTTTGGGGGAATTCATTATGTTTTGGGGAGAAATTCCTATAAAAATAATGACATTCCATTGTTGATTCGGGAAAGGGAGAAAAGTATATGAATAGGCGAAGGAAGGCATTTGTATAAAACCAAACTGAGGAAGCAAAGTTATAGGTAAGTCTTCGATCTTTTACAATAGTGTTGTTGTTCAGACTATTTAACGAATTAATCATTTGTTTATAATCCTAGTGAACATATATTTTATGCATTTATTGTAATCATAGCTTTCCTGAGAAAATGTTTGAGTACATCTGTCATGTGCATTTGCATTGAAGGTTTTTTTTTTTTGACCTTTTCTCTAATCTGTTGTGCGTTCTCTCTCTATTGTTTCACTCCGGTACCTTTTTCATAATACTTAGTGATTGCATCATATGTCATGCTATTAAGTTATCTCTTGTCATCTCCTAGCACGGGGGGGAGGTGTTCCTTTAGGTTCACATGGTTGGGTGGAACGTGCTACACACCCATTGGGTTCCCCACCGATGATCGTGATGTTGCGGAGATGTACCAGTTGATGTGACCTTAGAGCTTCACTTAGAGGAAGATTATACCTTATTATGTATTCAATTCTTCATTATTGTATTCTTGTAGATTATGTTGTACACTTCCCAATGTTATAAGAGAAGCATCTTTGTAATGTAATATTTGTGGAAATACGTTCCACAAATGTATTATGTAACTTTGAACTCTGAAGTTGAAATGTAATAATATGTTATTCATGTTTGGTTGAATGTTATATTTATATTATTTCTTATTTGTTTCTACATTTATCTAGTTTGGTTTCGTTTAACATTGTAGCTAGTTTGGGTTCGTTTCGAGTAGTGCACCATATTACCCCATGGGACTAGGTTAATGTTATATGATATATTTATGTTGGTTAATTATTTAATTATGTTAAATGTAATTTTTGTTATTTAAAAAAAAAATGTTATGTTTTTGTTAGTAGTTGTGTCCTATGGGGTTTGCGTGGCAGGGTGTTACAACATGGTATCAGAGCCTAGGTTCATACACTGGGCACTCTAGATAAGTGTGAGCCCATTACGTCGACCTAGGTGTTGTACTCTTGAGTTATGTTTTTCCTTTTTGGGTGCTCTCACTTGTCTCTCGGGAATTGTCTTTACGTATTGTTGGTCCGATGGTGCAGAAACTGATGGGAAGGATAGAACCCTTGATGTAGTGTGCAATGCACTGATATCCTTCCTACCGGGGATGCATTAAGGACCCTCGTGTTGTCTTGTGGTGCATTTTCTATTGATGTGAATTCGAGTGTGATTGTAAAGTATGTGTGTGTAAACTTGGAAGCATGTGGTTATGGAGCGACGAAATGTGTTTTTCTTGAATCAGTGAAGGTGTAAAATTTTGGGCTTCTAATGAAATTATGGTGAGAATTTTGTATGAAGTCGAATGCCTTGTGTGTAAATGATAATGTTTAACAAAAAAGTGTTCTTGTGTGGATAATTACATTGCGTTCCTATGCAAATGTAGTATATAGAGGGTAAAGGAACAACTTGAATGACTAGTACTAATGTGTTATGTTTCCACCTTAGCTAGTGATTTTTAGGTAGTCGGCTTCGAATCTCAGCAATGAAGGTAAATTAGCTGGTTATGTTTACCATGTGGATTTAGTGCTATGGTGGTTATACATTTGATTAGTAGTATCTATGTGATATTGATTATGATGTCTTAGTGATTGTTAAGCGGTAGAAGGGTGATTTTGTATCACTCATTTGTGAGAGGCATACGACACAACAATTCCCTCTACACTAGGTTGATATGATATTTTGTAAATATGTGTTGTACACAACATTTTCTCTTATACAGGATTGCAGGTACCGGGTACTGACTCCACCTGCATTGTCAGGTCTAAGCGTACCCCAAGAACCCAATGGATATGATGTGAAAATAGGTGAAGACAAAAGGACCCCAACCCGTGTTTGGTAACCTCGTTTGTTGGTTTTTTTTACTTGTCATTTGCCTTGTTTAGTATCTCTCATCTTTTGTGTGCAACTTGTGATGATGTTGTTTCTAATTGTGTATGTTTACCAGATCTTGTGACTTCCAGGGTTAAGTCGATACTAGGGGGGGAGGATGTAATGCCTCTTCACTTGGGCCCTTGGGTCGATTGTGTAAGTGTTTGATTGTGTTAGCTTGTTGATTTATTTAATGGAATTATTATTGTGGTTTAATTATTTAATATAGTTCTTAATTTTAGTCTTAATTATGCTTTGATTTTGAAAGTTAAGAGGGAAAACTTGCTTTCTAATTAAGGGTTGTTTTTTAAAACATTTGGGTTAGTTTTATAATGTTTTTTTTTTAAATTTAGGGATTCGTTTATTCTGTAGATTTTGAGAAGAAATGGTCTAGTCTACAAAAAAAAAATGTAATTTCAATACTATAGATTTTGTATGGTTTGGGGGAATTCATTTTGTTTTGGGGGGGAAATTCCTATAAAAACAATGACATTCCATTGCTAATTAGGGAAAGGGAGAAAAGTAAATGAATAGGCAAAGGAATGAATTTGTATAAAACCAAGTTGAGGAAGAAAATTTATAGGTAAGTCTTCAATCTTTTACAATAGTGTTGTTGTTTGGACTGTTTAACGAATTAATCTTTTTTTTATAATCCTAGTGCAAATATATTTTATGCATATATTGTTATCGTAGCTTTCCTAAGAAAACGTTTGAGTACATCTGTCATGTGCATTTGCATTGAAGGTTTTTTTTTTAACCTTTTTTCTAATCTGTTGTGTGTTCTCTCTCTACTATTTCCCTTCAGTACCTTGTTCATAATCCTTAGCGATTGCATCACATGTCATGCTATTAAGCTATCTCTTGTCATCTCCTAGCATGGGAGGGGATGTTCCTTCGAGTTCACATGGTCGGGTGGAACATGCTATGCACCCATTGGGTTCCTCATTGATGATCGTGATGTTGCAAAGATGTACCAGTTGTTGTGATCTCAAAGCTTCACTCGGAGGAAGATTATACCTTATTATGTATTCAATTCTTCATTATTGTATTATTTTGGATTATGTTGTACACTTTCCAATGTTATAAGGGAAGCAACTTTGTAATGTAATATTGGTTTTCCTTTGTGTTGTATCTATGGAAATACATTCCACGAATGTATTATGTAACTTTGAACTCTGAAGTTGAAATGTAATAATACATTATTCATGTGTGGTTGAATGTTATATTTATATGATTTCTTATTCATTTCTATCATTTATCTAGTTTGGTTTCGCTTAATGTTGTAGTTGGTTTGGGTCCGTTTTGAGTAGCACACCATGTTACCCCATGGGACTAGGTTAATGTTATATGATATATTTATGCTAGTTAATTATTTAATTATGTTAAATGTAATTGTTGTTATTTTAAAAAAAATTGTTATGTTTTTGTTAGTAGTTGTGTCCTATGGGGTTTGTGTGGTGGGGCGTTATACCCTAGCATCCAAGATCCCATAAAAAACCAACATAAGCTATTAAGCATAAAGGAACACACACATGTATGATATGCAACAAGACAACGTACACAAACATACATGTCAAAAAACACAAAGCATACACGATGAAAACACATGATATGATGGAACATAAAGATGACGATGAAATGAAAAAAAACACGATATAAACACAATGTAAACATGAAGAAGACACACAAAAAAACACACAAGGTTAGTAATTAAATATTCGAGTTGGTAAGGCAAAGAGACCTCAATATTAAATTGTCTCAAATACCAAACATCATCTATCAAGTAAATGTTAGCTTCCATGAGGATTAACAAGTTGTGTTATGCCACATTAATCATGAAATGCATGGCTCCACTAGAAATAAAGGTGTGTTATGCTAGGTGGACATGTCAAAAAGGGTTGCTCAAGTTCATGACCCAAAAATCTCTATTATGTTGAATCCATGAAATATCTTACAAAAACTCACCTCAGGGGGTGCACAAGGTTTAACATCTCGGAGGATGAACAAAACTCACCTCAAGGGGTGCACAAAGTTTAACGTCTCAAAAGATGAACAAAACTCACCTTAGGGGGTGCACAACGTTTAACATCTCAAGGGACAAACAAAACTCACCTCAAGGGGTGCACAAGGTTTAATGTCTCGGGGGACAAACAAAACTCACCTCAAGGGGTGCATAAATGATGATAGGATAAGGCCAAAAAATCAAGGGGTGTTATAACAACACCACCACAAGATATGATTTATAAAAATAGTAAAGGGGCTTTGATCAATACATGAAAAGGTCACACCTTAGGGAATATCACACATGACATCAATGCTAAGAGAGGACAAGTCAAGGAAAAAGGAATTCACACCTTAGGGAATACTAGCCATAGCATTACCATCATGGGGAATGTCATATGCCAAGAAAGGTCACACTCTTGAGGGCTATCAATATTGTAATAATATATTTAATCCAAGGTTTTTAAAATAGGGCTTAAAAACTACTTATTGTAATTCCATACAAAAAATAATAATTTTTGAGACTTTTTGAACAATGAAATCAGAAATTATTACTTATATCATTAGCTATGTATCTAAAACATGATATAGTTTTTTACCTTCATTTTTCAAAGATAGAGTTTCAAAATCAAAACTATATATATTAACAAAGAAAGAGTGTAAGGCAAACAAATATTAGCCTACCTCACTAGGTCCCTTGATTTAGTAGGTCTAGGTCCACTATCTAAGTGTGTCTGAGTGTGCTAGGGTCAAACTTGAGCGAAGCTATTCCTTATGAGCTTCTTTTAATTGAAATTCCCAATTTCCTTTTTTTATTTAAGCTAGTTTTGATCAAAACATATTTGATGAAATAGTTTTCAGGTGAAATTTTCTTGCCTAAATATTCAATGTCCATGTATGCACCATGTGTTCTTGGAAAAATCAATTCAAATAAAAAGGTTTCACCTGAAATACCCTTTCTTGAAATAATTTTGTTAGTCGAAAGTGTGGCACAGGTTTGTACTTTTACACAAGACCTAGAGGCACATATAAAATCTACAATATTGCATGTAAGATCAATAGAAATTTTACATGATTTATTATATGTCCTTTGGGTATGTCTAATTATTATCTCAATAGTTCATACTTTTAAAACATTGTATTATTTAATACCAATGTGCAATATGTAATGAACTTGGGGAAGGCTAGTTTGAGGAGGCCTATTATCCAATAACAACTTCATAAAACCTCAATAAAAGCATCATTATTTAAAACACTAAGATGATAAATTATGAAAAGATTAATTTAATATAATTCAAAATGTATGATCTTCATTCAATTGATAGATATTTATGTCCCTATTTGTCTTTATCATAGAAGACCTATGTTACTCAGGTACTTCATTTCTCTTTTATATAAATAGATAAGTTATGTACCCTAGGGTTCGTATCCTTATAAAATTTATATCTTGTTCTAATTAAATATTATAAATTTTATGTTATATGTTGTATTAAATATATACCATTTAATAATTAATATATGCAATTTATAAATTATATTTTTAAGTAGATATGACACATACCCTTTTAGGAATTTTACCACCCCTTCTATATTTAAGTAGCTTATTTTTCATTGAGAGGTAATTCAATTTTGTGAGATTTAGTAAGATAGAAAACAATATCACTCCACATAGGTGGTTTACTATTGACCATGTGGAAGTGAGGAGAAGTGATATGCCCAAGTTTTGTATATAATTTTATGGACAATTTTGTAAGTTTTTTATAATATTATAATGATTTATGGATTTTTTTATCCAAAAGGGTTTTCCCCATTATGTATTGTGTAATGTGTTAAGTTTGTGTATCTTATAATTCTCATTTCATTTAGTTTATATTATATTCATTATTATTAGAAATTAATTTCTAATAGAGGATATTTTCCTATGCAAGAAAGGAGGAAGGATGACTTGTACTTAAGATGTTCATACATTCAATATTTTTACCAAAAAATTAAATTCCTACCTAATCTACAATAATTTAGTTTTGTATAAGTACAATGAACCATAGGTGTTTCATCTAAAGGGATCAAAACACAAGAAACAAAAGATATGAATGAGCTTGCTAAAATGATGATCGAGTAAATACACATAATCATTACATACTATAATTATGGGTACCTAATTTAGATGATAATTTGACTCTTTTAGGACCCCTTTGATGGTTCATTTTACCTCTTTTTATGGTGATGACTCCCCTCCCAATTCCTCATATTAGGACCCTGATTGTACTATCCCCAAAGAAAAGATTTTTTTTCTCCACATACCCTATCCCCCTTGATGATGATTATATCCCAAAGGATCCCACTGAAGCTACTACCCCCATCTTAGGCCTTTCAACTTGTCTAAGCGTAAATCCCCTACTTTTGTTGGGCCTTCGATTGTATGTGGGTCAAAGGTGAACCTCTCTAAGGGATTCATGGAGAGTAACCCTCATTGTATCTCATGCCTAAGAATTGAGGATATGTTTGATACTATATTCAAGGCCATTAACATTCAAAATGGAATACTTAAATGGTAGTTGGCCCAGTGGCATGTCGCCAAGATAAAAATCTAAAATTTAGAATCTATCACCCTCTCTAATAACTTGGATTGGAAAATTGAGGTGACTGATGATAATGTCTAGGATTATGTGAAAATTATTGTTTCAGTTTTTGACAAATAGGAACATTTATAGAAAGAGGTGGACTCTCTCAAGGTTAATCAAGAAATTATTAAGTGTAACATGAAGGAAATAATTGTTAGAATTGTGAATAACACAAGATGTAGGATCAAACAATGAACAAAAAACATCTTCCATGCAAGAGCTCTATAAAACAAAGATTTATTATTCCTCAACAAGAAAATACTTACAAAATGAATAATACACAGAAGGAGAATGCTTATAAAAGAAAACCCTAGATGAGAAAAAGAATTATATCATGACAAGTGTCATCATCATATATAATGAGACATAATTACCTAATAATAGCTCAACTAATAAAAGAAAAAATCACTCCTAATTTTAGCTTAAGAGCATGAAATTAGAATAATTAATTAAAGATTAAATAATATTATATAATAAATAATTTATCTAACAGCCCCCTTTAAGTGTAACTTAGGGAGTAGATAAAAAAATCTAAAGAGTGAATGCATGAAAAAACAAAATGCATGATGGGTCTCAAAAAACAAGGCTCGATAAGGTACCCATGTACAAAAGAAATATCTCTCAAAATCAAAGAAAAGGAGAAAGCCTCATGGGAAAAAATCCTCTCCAAAAAAGAGATGTAAAAAGCATGCAAAAAACATGAAGGAATGCCTCATGAAGAACCCCCAAGGACAACTTCCTCCACCCCAAGCTTAAATCACAACTAAAGATAAAAAGATGATGCTAAAGGTTCTTGAAGATATCTGCAACCTACTCCTCTGTAATCAGGGCTAAAATTATCAAGGTTAGGAAAGAATGCATATAAATCAAACCCTAATAAACAATGAAGCACAAATAAGCATAAAGACAATAAAACATAAAGCAATATTACCAAATCTTCATGCCACCATTGATTCACCTCCATTGCACGTCTCCATTTTGCTTGAATATAATAATTGCCCTTAGATTTGAGTATGCAATAATGGCCTATGACAATGAAAAAGAAAAATATTGAAGATTTTATATGAATATGGATGTACTTGACTTGATGTTGATAGCAAGGCAACAAGATGACTCTAGATAGTTTGTGGATTCTCCAAGATGCCTAAGATGAAGAAATGACAATGCTTGAGTTCTTTTATTAAAAAAACAATTTTGAATGAAGGGTAAAGATCGAATGTCAATAATCAATGGCCAAGAATGAAAGATGAGGTATGGAATAGGGTTAGGGAAAAATTAGGGCAAATGATAAGGATTGATGGTCAAGATTAAATTATAAATAATTTTATCAGGGGTGGAGGTTAATTGAGACATGGATAGATAAAGACTTGATTTGGAAGATAAGATTGGCACGAAAAAAGAGGTGATAAGAGAAATTAAATAATAAAAAATTATTTAATTTACGTGACCAATGAATAATTATTTAATTATAGAAGAATGTGACAAAGAGGACCTTTTGAATTAAATAATAATTTAATTCAAAATTCAAGAGAGTGGATCAAAGTAATTAAATAAAATTTATTTAATTGAGGAGAGAAGAGGCTAATGAATAATTAAATAATTAAAATAATTATTTAATTATAGTGGAAAGTGACATAGAAACTAAATAAACATGAATTTATTTAGTTTTAGAAAGAAAGGGACTTAATTGGTGACGTAATTAATTAAATAAAATTTATCAAAGAGGAATAAAGATAAAAATAAATTAATTAAATAATTAAATTATTTAATTAATAGAAGACTTATGATTTTAGAAAATAATTAAATAATTAAAAAATATTTAATTATCAAAGACAAAAGGGAAAATGATGGAGAATTTAGAAGTCGCGGGCTTAGGACAATTTTTAGTGTCTACATTTTGCCCCTCTTTGATACAATGTAGTTCATCACGTTGTGTCAAAGAAATTTAGTCAAAAATATGCCCCAGTGATAGCAGGGTAAACCCATGCCCCCTAGGAAATTTTTTGCAAATTTTCCAAAAATTTCAAACCAATTGAAAATTGTTCTGAAAAGTCAAATTAATAGGAAAGAATGATATGATGGTGAAAGAAAGGAGTTTCAAGACCTTCGGGTAGAAAAAATGATCTTTCAAGTCTTTGACCAAGTGCAACTAGCACAAACCCTATTAAAACCTTAATTTTTAGGAGGTATAAGTAGGAAATTGGAGGGCAAAAGGACTCGTTTGCACATTTGGAGATTGGAGATTGAAGACCTTTGAGCCAAGATGTCACCTATTCCCCACACCGAGCATCGAGCATACCATGTGCGGACCTTTAGATGATTGGAGGGCACAGGAGAGCCGATGAGTATCTAGAAACCCACTTTGTCAATTTTGCATTTCACGCTTTTCTAGGCACTAGGAAAATTTAACAGCCAATTGTGTCACTTCCTGTTAGCCCCAAGTGCTATCACAGTCAACACAAATTCTTAGAACATTCCTAGGGTAGATTAGGTTTTGAAAATGTGCACCACAACTAATAGGAATTGAAGCATCCATGGTTTACTAAAACGCAACTACGAATGCGTGACAGAAGTGACTGTAGTTGTGCACAATTGAATAGGGTTTACCACAATTTCCTTAGAAATGATGCAACTATAGTTTTAGGCCGCATATAATTGGGTGTTGCACATAATCACGCCCATGTGACGCATCTGTGAAAGTATGCGATGCAAGTGCGAGTGAATGACGCAAGTGATACATTTTGTGACGCAACTGACTGGTAAATATTTTTCCCTAGGGTAAGATTAAATTCTTGTTATGAAATGTGCCAAATTGTTTAGATAATCTACTTGACTGACATTGTTTTTTTCATTTTGACCACAGGCTAGACTTCATCTAATCTACACATGAGAGTCGTAGCCACAAAAAATATACCGATTACAGGACCAGTTGACCAGCACTGAAAAGCATAGGTTGTGGCATCTTGGACTTTACCATGTGACATTTATACCTGTCATTAGGGAAAATAGGGGTATGTTGACTGCACTTTTCGAGAGATGGCACTCAGAGACATGTTCATTTCACCTACCAACAAGAGAGGCCACTGTCGCACTAGAGGATGTTTATAGGATATTGAGATTGCCTATTCAGGGTGAGCGGGTCAAATATGATCTAGGCTAAGGATACGAAGCACTTACATAGTACTATTTTTATTAGGATATCAGAGACCTAGGGATAGACCGCTATGAAATATGATGGGAGACTTTGGCAGAGCAGTATGAGCAGTTTGACTGCATCTTGTGTACATTTACTTTTGAAGGTTGTGATACCAGACTACTGAGGACATAGATTTCCAGTCGAGTGGGTAGAGATGTTGGTGGGGCTGCAGGTGAGAGATACTCTGTATGCATGGGGGCCATGTTTATTTGTGATGTTGTATTTTCAGTTGCATTCCATAGCATATCGCGGTGGACAGTTGATGAGCTGTGGTGTTACACTTCTGATGGTCTGGGCTTGGGAGCACATTGTTGTGTTTCATCGACTAGTTGGTCGCCATTTGGGGGCCAATGTACCATATGTCTATATGTATAGAGGTGTTGTTACACAGACCCATGTTGGAGATGTGGGGTATTGGAGACATGGTCTTGACATATTGGCTAGTTTCATTTGGAGGCCCTAGAGGGATTGTACTCAGTGACCAGATGAGGATCATCATTTACAGTGGTTTCAGAAGCCCAAATACCTAATTGGATGGACATTCCAATCTCAAAATATTATTGATAGGTACTTTCCAAGTAGGGTACTATGACAGCTTAGAGAGTGGTAGGGTGTACCACAGTGTACTGTAGAGTTTGCTCATTCATTCGGGGAGGTGACACCATGGGGCTCGGTCACACCAGTTGCAACACTTGAGTAGGTTATAGAAAGTCTACAAGAATTACCATGGGAATGGAGGGATGGACCAGAAGATGTAGTGACCATGGCCGAGTATGACACTTGGTGGTAGGCACATAGGCCATAGCCACTGACATATCTAGATTAGCCAACTCTAGTGGTTAGATGAGGACGGGGTCCTCGAGGCAAGAGAGGAGGAGGTAGAGTGAGAGGGGATAGAGGATGAGGACAAGGAGTACGTCACTCTCTCCCATTAGAGAGGACGGAGAGGAGAAAAGGCATGAGGAGAGGTAGGAGGAGGTCAGACAGGATGTGGAGATGGAGGGAGAGTAGCCAGCTGTAGAGAAAATTTATATATTAGTAGATGTAGCTGCGATGGAGGTGGAGCAGCCAAATGCAGAGAGGCACAAGGAGGAGCAGGAGGAGGAGGATGAGATCAGTGAGGTAGAGCGCATCCTCCGAGAGAGGATTATTTTAGGAGACGAGGAGTTTGAGGAGATACCCATCATATATGGGGAGGAGGGTGTGGATCAATGGATACAATATCTACAAGCTAGGGTACAAGCTCTAGAGGTCGAGTTCCAGACAGTACGCGTGGAGAGAGATGGACTTTGTATAGAGTGAGACACTCTACAGTCAAAGAGTGATAATATAGTGATCAGGGCACAAGAGGCCAAGCAGAGGTTCATGGAGTACACCACTACGCTTAGTGGGAGTAGTACAGATATGGTGGTAGGGCTACTGAGAGAAAGTTGTCAGGAGTAGTACTATAGAGATTTATACTTTTCTAATGTACCACTTGAGCGCAAGGCACCGAGCACATTATATGCATTGAGCAGTGGTCGGTCGCATAGGAGATAGTTACAGAGCAGCAATGGGGTTTCAGGACCTAGATCCCATCCTTATGAAAGGTCACACGAGTGATACTTTGAGAGTCATGGCAGCTTCGGATAGGCCTTATTTTGACTTTGTATCATGACACTTGTATTTTTTCCATCGAGCCTACGAGCTCTATTTTGGGAGACATTATGACATTATACTATGACACATTTTGAGTGATATATATATGATTTTTGGTGGTGATTATATGATATACAACTTTGGTTTTATTATGCATATGTTATGTGATGGATGATGCATATATTTATGATGTTATTTATGCCATGTGATGCTTATAATTAATGAGATATGATGTCATTTTGTGTTTATGTGATGCACATACAACATATATGCAAATGGTCATGACTAATGATTATGAATGATTATATGAATTAGGATTACAGGATGGAATGGATGCTTATATGTATCATGATTATGAATGCAAATGGATAGTTATATGTATGCCTATATGCACCTATATGTCATGGACATTTTTATATTTTCTTGATGCACTATGTATGAATGATAATGCATATATGATGCTTTAACATGATTATACATGCAAGATATGTTTTTTTGTGTGTCACAAGACTCTGTCATAATGTGGACAGAAGAAATGTTAGCATGGAAGACATAGATGTTAGTATGGAAAAATAATCTTCAATATTTTTCCAAATACATAATATGCCATGCATTAATCATCATTGGGCATTAAAATGGCACAAATGGACAACAAACACCATGGTATGAGATAGACCAAGGTGTGCAAGGTCATCCACTTGTAAAATAGATAGTCACAGACAAGGAATGTCCTTACTCATACTAAGGGCCAAAGTTGCCCCAATATTTTTACCAAGAAAATCCACAAACAACAATCAAAGAAAAGAGTCATGAGACATCATCACTCCTCTAAATCCTTCATGGGGCATCCTCAAGGAAGCTAGTGACCTGACTCAAAGACAAATCAAAAAAGATAAGACAAAACAAACCACAAAGTCAACAGCCATTTAGAGTGTTTGACTAACTAGGTGATTGACGGGTTGATTGTTTGACAAGCCTGGTTTTAGGAAAGACACATGTTGTATAAGATGTTGATTTTAGTTTTGATCATGTGACCACTTGTATAAGGAAAATGACTGAGTTTGACTAAATGACAATGTCTGGTTTTAGGAAGGACACCTCTTGTATAAGACATAAGTTGACTGGTTCACGGTTTGAATGATTGCTTGGTTTGACTTGATGACTTTGTTGACTTCTTTATCTTTTTAATGTGTGACTCGTCTAATGTTTTGATTATTGTTTGTGTCCAAGTTTACAATGTTTGATTTATTTTGACTGATACAAAAAACCATAAAGGACTGACCTAGGTGGCCTTGCCTACGTAACAATGTGCAGAGACCTCGTAGCTCGACATGACATGACTTTGTTTTATTGAAAAACGAATGAGTCATGATTTTATTTGACAAACCTAAGAGGACTGGCCTAATTCCTCAAGGCCACATCGACAGATGGCTTTGCCTACGTTTAGCTGTAGAGGCAACGTAGTTCGATTGGACTAGGATTGACATGACTAACTTCGACTCTATTTTTGGGATTTTTGAAAATTATTTGGATATTTTTGTGTTTTTGACATGTTTTGATTTTTTTTGTCTTTTTGGGATATTTGATTTTTTTATCTTTTTGTCGTTTTATGATTTTTTTGTCTTTTTGAGAATATTTTTTTTCTCTTTTTGATATAATGACCTCCAATAGCAAGTGTAGGATCCAATGAAGACATAGGTCAAGTATTTTCCCCTAGTTAGGTATAAGACCAACTTATTATGGGTGATATGGAATGTGATAGGAGTTATGGAGAGCGAAAGGACACATGATGTCAATCGCTCCAAGTCATGGAAAGGACCACTATTTATTATGGATGACATGAGAAGAAAGGATGGTGGTGAAAAGTTAGATTGGAATAATGGTAGATGAAAGAGAAAATTAAACTACACATGGCACCTATTTTCTAGGTTTTCACCATGGTACTTATTCAAAGTGCCATTGAAGTGGTTTTCACTATTGGATGAATTATTTCTCTTTACTATTTTTCTTGATTTTTTAATTTTTTTGTGTTACGAGGACGCCTATTTGCCAGGTTTTCATCAAGGTAACAATTTTTTTTTGTATTTTTCATGGTTATGACAAGAATTTCAAAAGCTATGTGTATAACCGCTTCAGATGAAGACTGTTAATCAGTTCTAACAAGGGCTCCCCTTCACGGGTTCAAAGTTGATATGCCCCTGATCCAAAGATTATTGTGACAATATAGGGACTTGACCAATTAGGTTCAAACTTTACTAGCTTTTCTCTTGTGCTTGATTCTTAGGATTTTCCATTAAGACCAGGTCACCAATGTCAAACTGTTGATTCAAAAATTTCTTATTGTAGCTTCAACGAAGATGATTCGGATATACTTGAAGATGATCCAATGCTCTTTGTCTCCATTCATCTAAAATTCCCAACTCATGTAGTTGTGAGACTCAATATTCCTTATCATCAATATTCCCTTTCATGGATACCTATAGGGATGAAAGTTCAACCTTAATAGGTAATATAGCCTCAAAACCGAAGACTAGGGAGTATGGAGTGGTGTCGGTGGGAGTGTGAAAGCTTGTGCGATAGGCCCATAAGGCAAGATTAATTTGGATATGTCGGTCACAACCAATATCATTGATAGTCTTTTTAAGGATTCTTAGGATAGTTTTGTTAGACGCCTCAACTTGGTCATTACCTTGTGGGTTTAATATGGAGTGGAGAAATGTTGTTGGATGTGGAATTTCTCACAAAGTTGGTGGACATCTTGATTTTTGAAGGGGTGACCATTATCAGTAATGATGGACTGAGGGACACCATACTGGAAAATAATATAATTGAGGATAAACTTAGAGATTTATTTGTCGGTAATATATGTCATTGGAATAGCTTCAATCCATATAGTGAAGTACTCTATCGTGGTGATGATGAATTTATGGCCATTAGAAGATGGGGAATGAATCTTACCTACGAGGTCAAGTCCCCATTGGGAAAAGGGCCATGGCGATGTTTTTGGATGAAGTTCTTGTTCTAGCGCATGTATCAAATCTCCATGAATCTGACATTGTCGACATCTTTTGATAAATAAATATGATTCTTTTTCCATTGTAGGCCAATAGTAACCCAGTCTCATGATCTTTCACGCTAAGGTTGGACTACTAGAGTGAGATCTATATATACCCTCATGCACCTCATGCAAGGTCGTTTGTGCTTCTTCTATATCGAGACACTGCAACAGGGTATTCTCAAGGGCACATCTATAAAGGGTGTCTCTGATGATGGCATATTTTGAGGCCTTACAAATGAATGTCCTACATTGATTGGCAGAAAGGTCAAGGGGAAGGGTGTTGTTGTGGAGGTAATCATATATGTCTTGGTACCACAAGGAATTGGGACCAAAAATTTCACAAACCATTTCATATTTTGGGATGTCAAAGGCAGGGATCAATAGCTATTCTACCAGAAACTCAAATTGAGTCACATTGTTTGGTATGTCTAAGAGGGAGCCAATTGTAGCCATGGCATTTGCTGCTTTATTCTGAATATGGGGCACCTAATGAAAAAGGATTATGTCAAAGTATTGTCTGAAGGTGTCTACCATTCACTTGTAGGGTGTGAGCTTTTTGTCCTTGGTGTCGTAGTCATCATTGACTTGTTTGATTACTAAATGAGAATCACCATACACTTGAAAATTCTTGATTATCCATTTGATTTCCATTCGAATTCCTATAAGAAGTGCTTCATATTCATCTATGTTGTCTGTACATGGAAAGGCAATTCTGAATGACCTGGGAATGGTATCACCTTGAGGGGTGATAAATACTATGCCTGCTCCTGAACCACGATTAGTGTGTGATCCTTCAAAGTAAAGTTTCCATGTCATTTTTGTTTCCAAAGTAAATATGGATTCATCTAGAAAATAATAAATGAGTGGGTTTTTTTCCTTGGTTGGTGCGTCTGCAAGTTGGTCAGCAATAACTTGTCCTTTTATGGCTTTTCTTTTGACATACTGGATATCATATTCACTAAGTATCATGACCCACTTAGCCAACCGTCATGTCAATGTTGCTTTACTAAGGAGATACTTTGAGGGATCTATCTTTGTGACCAACTTTTTTTGGTGATTCAACATATAGTGTCTTATTCATTGAGTATCAAAGACTACCACAAGACAAGCACGTTCTATTGGACTGTATTTTAGTTCATACCCAACCAAGGTGTGACTGATGTAGTATATGGCTCGCTCACAAGCTTCATTATCATTCTATGCAATTAATTACCCCAATGAATATTTTGTTGCTGAAATGTATAAGATGAGAGGTCTCCCATCAATGGGCAGCATTAATACTAGTGGTTTCAATAAGTAATCCTTGATTTGTTGAAAAGCTTCTTGACATTTTTCTGACCATATAAATAGTACCCCCTTTCTGAGTAAGTGTTGAAAAGGATGAATCTTGTCAACCAATAGTGTTATGAATCATCTAATGAATTGGAGTTGTCCTTGAACTATTTAGAGTTGAATTATATTGGCTGGTGGAGGCCTACCCCTTATTTCTTTGACTTCCATTGGATCTACTTCAATGCCTTGTCTGGAAACTATATAACCTAAGAGTTTTCCTTATGTGACTCCAAATACACACTTTTTAGGATTCAATCTTTGTATTCTTCCAATATTTTGAAAATATTGTCCAAAAATTTCAAGTGGCCACTTCGAGTCAATGATTTGGATAGTAGGTCGTCCACATAATCTTCCATCAAAGTATGCTTCATTTCATGAAAGATTGTTGTCATAGCTCACTAATATGTTGCTTCTACATTCTTGAGTCCAAAGGGCATGACATTCAAGAAATAAGTTCCCCATGGACAAGTGAAAGCTATCTTATTATGGTCTTTAGGTGCAATTCTGATTTGATTATATCCCGAGAATTCATCCATGAGGGACATCATCTCGTATGCAGTCATCAAGTCCATGATTATGTCGATGTTTGGTAAAGGAAAGTTGTCCTTAGGACATGCATTGTTTAAATCTCAAAAGTATGTGAAAATGTGGATGCCTCCTATTGGTTTTTTCACTGAAACAAGGTTTGAAATCCACTCTACATAATCAATTGATCTGATGAAGCCAACATCTAGTAGTTTCTTCAGCTCAACTTTAACCAATAAAGCAATCTGTGGATGCATTTTTCAAAATTTTTGTTTGATTGGTTTAGCATGTAAAGGAAAATGGTCTAGTATCAAGTCAGGATACAATCTAGGCATGTCATCATAGGACTAGGTGAAGTTGATCTATTTCTCTTCAAAGAGAGTCCAAAATTCTAGTTGTTCTAATTCTCTCAATGATGTGGCAAAGTGAATTATTTTGGGATTATCATCTCTGTCGATGTTGATTTCGATGGATTTCTTAGTTAGCATTGGTGAATTCTCTTGGGAAATGGGGAGAATGTCCAACCCTCCATCCTTGGGTGCCTCGGAGAGGTTTTCGCCCTTGGATGCATCCTTTATTTTTTACTTTTTCATATTCCAAAGGTGCCTTTTGGTTTTCACCTAAGGACTCGTCATTTTTTATTTTATTTATTTTTTCTTTTGTGATTGGAGGGGTGGACGAACTACCCAAAGTATGCCATGTAATCTAAATCAATGGTAAACCCAGCTTTATGATCACCACTAGGGATTCCTTTGTGCAGCCCCATGAACTCGGAGATTGCTTTGTCATTCTCAAATGTGTCCAAGATAGGAGCTCCTTGTGGGTCCCAGTCAATGAGTTGAGGATAAACTAATGGCATGCCATCATCAGAAATGTTAAATTTTAATGCGAACAAGGTAAAGGCAGAGGTTTCATCAAGTTTTTGGATCATGGTATCGGATAGGTCAATCTTGTCAATCATTTCGGCTATATTGTACTCTTTAGAGGTAAGGGAGTCCCATTCGTATTCATTAGAATCAATCTCTATGCGATCATCGTTAAGTTTGTCAAGGGATTGAGAAGTGTTAGGTAAGGAAGATGTCTCAATAACTTTAGAAGCATTTAATTCCTCTTGTAAAGGTGCCATGGTACTAGAAGCACCAATCTTAATCGATTTGAACCCTAGCCCTAGGCCTTTTGGTCATTTGGATACAGACAAAGGTTCAGTCATTCCATTTTTATTTAATCCAAGTCTGCTATTTCCATCATAACCTTTCTCCTGAATTATTTTGAAGCCTTTTCCATACTATTTTGTGGGTATCTATGTGGGTGGAAGAGCTTCTTCATTGTCTTCTTTATACAACCAAGAGGTCACATCTTCTTTGTTTATTGCCTCTTTTTCTTATTTCCCCCCATTTAGTAAAAGTGGTTGAGGGAGGTAAGTGAATAGTGACCTTGGGTTGCCTTTGATCTGTTCTTGGTTTTCCATATAACTTAGGAGTAGTGAGCTTTCTTATGCAGTATGACGTCTTCATGTGGTATTCTCCACAATCTTCATCTTGGACCTCAATCTTAGGATCAGAAGGTGGAGATTCGGCGGGGGATACTTTTGATAAAGCGGAAGGGTAAATGTAGTGGGATGAACAAATAATGAAGCTTCCTGGATGATAGGCACTTGTTGTTGGGGGACTCCACGTAGGCTGGTGCAATATTGGAATGGATCGGGATCACCTGTTATTGTGATTTCAGTGTCATTGTATGGGAATTTTAGTAATTGGTGATACGTAGATGGGACAACCTTCATGGCATGAATCCATGGTCATCCTAGAAGAAGGTTGTAAGGGAGGTCGAGATCCAAGACTTGAAAAGTGGTATCTATGACTATAGTACTAACTCTGATAGGTATTGTTATGACTCCTTTAGATGATTGTTCTCTATCATCATATGCCTTGATGAAAATTCTCTTAGTAGTGTATACACATGCTTCCGAGAAGCCCAACATATTAACCAATTTTAAGGTACAAATGTTTAACCCAGCTCCTCCGTCTACCAAGACTTGTCTGAATTTGGCTTTATGGACAAGGACTTCAAGGTGTAAAGGGTCATTATGGTTTATCTTTTTAGTTGAATAGTCTTTTTCATTAAAAGTGGCATGATGGGAATTGGTCAAGTAGCCAACCATCTCCTCGAAATGATTGGCATCAAGGTCGGTGGGAACAGTTGTATTCTACAAAGCTTTTTCAAGGATGACTCAATGATCAGGTGATATACTCAACAATTCTAAGATAGAAATTTGCGCAGGGGTCTTTCACAATTGGTCAAGCAAGTTATATTGGGGCCTTGAGGGTTGTTGCGGATATGGTGGACAACCTTGAATGGTTACCTTGGTTCGGCAAGTGTTGACATCAAATTCGGGTGGTTTCTTAATGGTAATGGTGTTAACATGTTCATCGGCAGCTCGAATGTGATTTATGATAGTGTTGTGGTTATAGTCATATTTGAAATTAGTGTAATTGGTCGAATTATTATTGGTCTTATTGCCTGAACTGGAGTCGTTTCCTTTTCCATGGTCATGTAAAGGAT
Source organism: Sequoiadendron giganteum (assembly GCA_007115665.2). Lineage (NCBI taxonomy): Eukaryota > Viridiplantae > Streptophyta > Pinopsida > Cupressales > Cupressaceae > Sequoiadendron > Sequoiadendron giganteum. Next base: position 285,915,828 of record CM021109.1, on the reverse strand, counting down.
CAGTAAACACTTTATGGTTGCTATTTGACAATTGTTGTTGTTGTCCGTTGAGTTCAATAGTGCCATTTTCCATAAGGTCTTGTATGATGTTCTTCATTTGTCGACATTGTGTAGTGGAATGTCCTTTACCTTGATGGTATTCACAAAAGGAATTATCATCCCACCAATATGGTTTAAACTATTTGGGATCATATTATTTTGGGTCTTTAAGTTTTATGATGTTATGTTGCAGGAGATGTTTGATAACTGACTCAATTAGTTATGGTAAAGGAGTAAATTGATGTTTGGGGAATTTTCTTTGAGTTCTTGGTTGTTGTGTAATTTGGATAGCGTTAGCAGTTTGGTTAGATGTTCTCAGTGCATTATTGAATGCGTTAGACCCCTTAAGTGTTATGGTAGGGCTTGTGTATATAGTTTTAGCATCAACAAATCCATCAATACTCACATTCTTATTTTCGGCCCAATATTTACTTTTATTGTTTGAGGTGTTTTGAGTGTTGGTATTTTTGTTGAGCATCTTGATCTCTCCTTTTTCAATTAAAATCTTTTTCAAGGATGATGGCCTTTTTCCACTAAATTGGCAAAAGAAGTGCAACATTGCACCCACAAATCATGCTTCATGTTCGAGTTTAAGTTTTCAATGATATTGACAATTTTTTATTTCTCGGGTATCTCAACAAGACACCGACTAGCTAGGCCCCTCCATCATTGGAATAAATTTACAAAATTCTCACCCTCTTCTTGCATGGTATGGCATAGGGTGGCAATGGTCATTTTTTTTCAATGTTAAATGTGAAGTGTTCCAAAAACTTGTTTTCCAGTTCTCCCCATGTTTTTATGCCAGTCAATAATTGTGAGAACCACTCAAGTGCTATGCTAGTAAGACTTCTTGGGAAAATTCTCATTAGGTACATAGGATCATATGAAATTTATGTACATGTCATGCAAAATTATCTTATGTGTTCAAGCAGATAGCTCCTCCCTTTGTACTTAGGTAAGTTTGGTACGACATAGCCATGTGGGAAGGGTGGCATGTATAAACTCATGTCAAAAGGAAAAGGACATAAGTCCTAGGTAGTGTAAGTATTTTTGTTGGAAATTTGCATATTTTCCATTTGTTGTTGCAAGCCACCATTTGCATCTATAGGACATCCACTTCAATGATGGATCTTGTGTATTTTGTAAGCTCATATTGGTGTTCTGGAGTCCAATGTTGTGGGGAAAGTTTTGATTAGGTATATGTGTTAGTGATGAGTTTTGGTTTGATGTTTGAGACATGTGTGTGTATGACGAGTTCTGGTTTGGTGTTGGGATATGAGTGTTATGAAGGGCATCAGATGGGATATGCCATGATCTTGTTAAATTTTGACCATGTGGATTTTGGTTTCCATATTGTGGAAAAGGTCCTTGGCTACCATGTTGTATGAAGGAGCCTTGGTTTCCAATTTGTGTGTTTTGCGGAATGGAGCCTTGGGTGTTATATTGGGTATGGCCATGAGGAATATTTCCCGATTGTGATGTTATGATATGTTGAGAATCCCCTATGTTTGGTATGGAATTTGTTGTGTTTATGGTAACTTTAGGCTTCGTGTTTATGTCAAATGGACTTGAGGATGATGCCCCTATGGTAAATGTCATGGGTTGTGTCATGTTAAAGGTTATTCCTTGTGTCGTGCCTTGTGTATTGCCTTGTGTGCCAAATAAGGGGGTGTGAATTGGTGTTGCATATTTTGTAGTTTCTCCTAATGGCATAGATGTATTAACTTGTGGGATAGAGCCACTAGAGATAGTTGCATTGTTTCCTTGAGTTTGGTTGATGGATTTGGATGATGCTTGTAATGTATTGACATCAAAACTAGGAGGTAATGTGGCACCTTCTGTTAATAATTTGGCTAGATAGCATTGACGATCATGTGCCAAGAATTCATCCACAAAAGAGGAAAAATTACGATCCTGTGTGGTAGCCTCTATTTCTTCTATGAGAACATTTCCATTTTGGTCTCTAGTGAAAAATTTTTCCAATAAGGATTTGTATGGTTTGGGTGCTCCTTGTGAGGAATTTGCAAATGGATTAACAAACTCATTGTCTTGTGGGAAAGCCATGTCTTTTATTTTCCTTTGTGAGCTAGTTTCAACCATGTAAGACTTGCAAAGAGGATCATGTGGTGAGATGTCTAAGGTGATTATGCAAAGGTATATCTAAGGATGGCTAAGGTTATGGAAGATATAGGGTATGTCTAAGGACAATACCAAGTTATGGATTTAAAGTGACAAGGTGTCAAAATTTCAATAAGATGGTGTCACAATGAGGTCCAACTTATGGCAATGTCAATGCAAAATGGCTATTTTTTTCGATTTTTAAGGGACATATGATGTCTAAGAATGATTTCAAGACAAGGAACCAAAGTGACAATAGTCAAATGTCAAGAGTGCCACAATGAGATCAAATTCTTGAGGAATGTCTAAGGTATTCCAAATGAAATGAAAGTGTGGAAGGATGAAAATATGACCTAGGATGATGACTAAAGGTATGAATACTAACACCTTATGGTAAAACCAAATAAATATTGCTTGACCAAACTAAGGTAGCCAAGGTTAAAAATATTTTTTATCAAGACTTCAATGATGGTGATGACTAAATGACAAGGTTTGACAAAGGTGGTCTCAAACTAGCCTTTTGAGTTGAGGACCAACCTAGATGAAAAAAGGACTAAAAGGGTTGGAAAGTTTGAAGTCAAGACAAATTTTGATTTGGTCACTATGGACTAGTCTCTAGTCTGATAATTTTCCAAGACCAAGGTTGACAACAAGGTATATGCAAGCTAGAAGATGCCTTAATGTTTTTCCTATGGTGGATGCAAGGTATACAATGGTAAATAGATGGATGTAAAGTGAACTATAGTACTGCAAGTCTTTAGTAAAAAACTCAGGTTATCCTCAAGATCAGTCAGAAAGTGGCTTTGTTTCAGTTTTCCTCAAGATTTTTGGTGACAGGAAATTGCATCGTTTGCAATCTCAGTTGCAGTTAAACACAGTCAATTGTAATTTTTCTAAAATTTTGGTTGTGGTACAGGACAGTCAATTATGGTTTTCTATGTGTCTTTCTTGTTTTTACCATATTTTTAACCAAATTTGGAGTGATCTTATGATGTTTAATTTTGGAAAACACAGAGAAAAATCTAAAACAGTTGTCTTTTATTTGGTCTGAATGTGTAAGATGTCTAAAGGTGTAAAAGACACTTGAAAACACAATTCACAACCTATGGATTCTCAAGAGATATCACCCACTAGATCCCCACTCAGATTTCTCCAACCACTTAAACAAGGTGAATAGCTAGAGACATGGTGGCACTAGCTCCCCTCCACATCACTCACTTCTAGGGCTCACCAAGTCTCAATTCCCCAAAGAGGAATTTTTACCTCTACACATGCTTAGTGAAGACATGGGGTAGCTTCAGAACGACTGTTCCTATGCTAGCATGAAGTCAAAGGGATTTTGGCTACTATAACAAAGGTTCTTAGTGAATACTTGGCGACACGGCTCCTCGCAAGCGTCCAACAAGCCACTTAAGGCTTTAATCACTCTACTAGGAGCTCTTATATGTTTTACGGTAGGTACCCTATTTCAAGTGACAATATACGAAAAGGGAAAAGACCACCATAAGGACTTGACAATTTAGTCTTATCCTTTTATATATCAGCCTAAGCAAAAAACCGGTTGGAGTCATTCCCTCTTTCGAGGTAGTTCCCTCTAAAGGTAACAAAAGCAAGACAAGGATGTTGATTTTTATCATCCAAGATCACACGAAGCTCAAGGAGAGATCATACACAACACCTTTTCCTTACACCCACATGGGGTTCATTTTAATTCTAAAATCCAAATGTGTGGGTGATTATATGAAATTCCAAAAGATGTTTTTGATTCTCAAGATCACCAAATGGTGTGAGAGAAGTGCATACACACCTTGAAGCATAATTCAAATCACAAGACAATGTAAACACTTGTTCTATTTATCATTCAGAGTAATATGTGAAAATACACTTGATGCAAAGGTTTATTTTAGACCAATGAGTGAGATGCAAGTTCTTTTTAAACCAATGACTACAATGAAAATTAAGGTAAATTTAAGCCCAATGATGTGTGAATGCAAGGTTAATTTTAATCCAATTTGTGAATGAAAAGAAGACAAGATGGTTTGATTAGAAATGTTTAAATTGGATGTCTTCTTTCCACTTGTTCCACACATTGGAAATCAATTGTCACTAACCATAAAACCCCTAAGCTATGAAATGCAAAAGACCTAAATTGGAAATTTTGAATGAAACTATAAACTATAAATGAACAGGTAATTGTGTCATAGGAAGTCACGGATGTGGCTCACCAATAGAAGTAATTACGTCTCAGAATTTGTGACTATGATGTTTTGAATGTCAACTACATCATAGAATATATGATTGTGGCATTTTTAGATAGCAGTTGCATTGAATGACAGTCAATTGCATCACACAAACCTGTGTCTGAAAAATAATAGAAAATCTACCAAATGCAAGCAACCTAATGATTAATATGATATACCCTAGGGTTAGCAAAAGGAAATGAAAAACCAGAGCATCTAAATCTATTAGAAAAATGAAGAAACTAAACAAAATGCAAGTATGCCCTAATACAAAGCGATTGTGTCATTTAGCTTTGCGGTTGTGACTCTATGTGAAATGTGATTGTGTTGATCCAACTTGTGATTGTGTCGATCTGTACCTGTAACCTGCAAAACCAAAATTTTCATATGATTTCTATAAATTTTTCCTTTCACGTCAGGTTCACCAATGTAATCAAGGTTAAAATATTAAAGGTTAGGCAATAATGCATATAAATCAAACCCTAATAAATAATGAAGCACAAATAAGCATAAAGACAATAAAACATAGAGCAATGTTACCAAATCTTCATGCCACCATTGATTCACCTTCATTGCACTTCTCCATTTTTCTTGAATATAATAATTGCCCTTAGATTTTGAGTATGCAATAATGGCCTATGACAATGACAAAGCAACATATTGAAGATTCTATATGACTATGGATGCACTTGACTTGATGTTGATAGAAAAGTAGCAAGATGAATCTAGATAGCTTGTGGATTCTCCAAGATGCCTAAGATGAAGAAATGACAATGATAGAGGTCTTTTATAGAAAATACAATTTTGAATGAAGGGTAAAGATCGAATGTCAATAGGGGTAGGGGCCCTAGGTGAGTTGGCTAAACCTTTCCTCTTGCAGGATCTTGGTCACGAGATCTAGTCTCCCCCACCCCCATGGTACCAGAGGGCATGTCGCGCCAGCGTCGCCGATCATGTTAAAAATTTTACCAGGGGCACTACAGTTTATAGGGGGTTATGCTACCCGATTCCTATAGTCTAAAAAAAAAATCGAATGTCAATAATCAATGGCCAAGAATGAAATATGACGTACAGACTAAGGTTAGGGAAAATGATAAGGATTGTTGGTCAAGATTAAAATATAAATAATTTAATCAAGGGTGGAGGTTAATTGAGACATGGATAGATAAGGACTTGATGTGGAAGATAAGATTGGCATGGACAAAGAGGTGATAAGAGAAATTAAATAATAAAAATTATTTAATTTAGATGACCAATGAATAATTAAATAATTTAAAATAATTATTTAATTATAGAAGAATGTGACAAAGAGGACCTTTTGAATTAAATAATAATTTAATTCAAAATTCAAGAGAGTGGACCAAATTAAATCAATTATTTAATTGAGGAGAGAAGAGGCTAATAAATAATTAAATAATTATTTTAATTATTTAGTTATAGTGGAAAGGGACATAGAAATTAAATAAACAGGAATTTCTTAAATTTTAGAAAGAAAGGGACTTAATTAGTGGTGTAATTAAATAAATAAAATTTAATTAATTAATCAAAGAGGAATAAAGATAGAAATGAATTAATTAAATAATTAAAATTATTTAATTAATAGAAGACTTATGATTTTAGAAAATAATTAAATAATTAAAAATTATTTAATTATCAAAGACAAAAGGGGAAATGATGGAGAATTTAGAAGTCGCGCGCCTAGGACAATTTTCAATGTCTGTAGTAAGAATATACCCCAAGATGAGAAACCTATCCTAAATCAACTAGCAAATGAAGTACATGTGGATCTCAATGTGTTTTTTCCTTTGATGCTCCACTAGGTTGTGTGAAATGTGAATGACACTCTGATTGTTGCACCAAAGAATAGTGGGACTATCAGGAGGAAAACCAAACACAAACATCAATTGATGAAGCTATAGAGCCTCCTGGCTAGTTAAAACTAATACTCGGTACTCAACCTCTGTAGATGATAAAGTAATACCAAATTGCTTTTTACAAAACCATGCAATGGGACCATAACTAAGAAAAAAATCCAAAAGTAGAATTCTTGTTGTTGAAGCCGATAATCTGAGAAGCTCCAAATGTATAATGAATACCATAATGATATATGCAATGGGACTAGCCCAATCTAAACCGGTGAAGCTAACAATCTCATAATCTCCTAATGTATAATGAATACCATAATGATAAATACCTTGATTATATCTCAAAATTCATTTGGAATCTTGCCAATGGCTCTCATGTGGATCATGGGAGAATCGAGAGACAAGACCAACTACAAAAGAAATATTAGGACATGAATGTGTTAGGTACAAAAGACTACCAACCAACTATCTATATAATGTAGCATCTACTAAAGGAGTAGTACAAGTGGAAGACAATACAACACCTGACTAAAATAGTGTGGGGGTAGGCTTGTAGTCAAGAATTCCAAATATATAAAGCATGTCAAGAGAATACTTCTGCTAAAAAATGGAAATCCCATCTAAATATTGAATAACCTATAAACCAAGAAAGTAATGCACAAGATCAAAAATGTTCATCTCAAATTGCTCCATAAAAGCTTGTTGAACACTCTATATAATAGATGATGAGCCACCTATAAGAATCAAATCATCCACATATAGCACAAGGATCAAAAGATCACCTCCTTTCTCTGAATGTACACTGTGAGATTGAAATGACATCATGTAAACCCAAAAGAAAGTAGAAAAGAGTTTTTCTTCTCATACCATGCCCAAGGGGCTTTCTTGAGACCATATAATGAATGATGAATATTTGTAAACAAGTGAAGAGTTCTACACAAAACCTTGTGGCTGCTTCATATAAATATCCTCATGAAGGTCACCATGCAAGAAGGCACTCTTCACATCCATCTGGTCAATTGTCCATCCTTAGGAAGTTGCAAGAGAAAGTATAAGGTGAATATAATCCATCTTTCCAATAAGAGAGGTTTCAAAATAGTTAATGTCCTCAACCTATGAAAACCCCTTTGCAACAAGATGTGTGTTATACTTATCAATGGAACCATCTACAATATATTTGGTATAGTACACGCACTTGCACCGAACCAACTTTCTTCCCTTAGGAAGAGGAACAAGATCCCAAGCATAATTCCTCATAAGTGAAGAATACTCCTCCTCCATAGCCCTAGCCCACTCAGGAATACATGTTGCATCTAAAAAAATTTGAGGATCATCCAGAATGGCATGACTCAAAAGACTAGCACCTGATGTCTATGAATGAGTACAACGAGAATCTAAAGGATCGCCTACCAAAGATCCAATTGTATTAATATTATTGTGGGCCACTTAGGTAAAGGTTGATTATTTGGTGGTGGTAGTGGATTTGGAACATCATCATCATAATCCTCAAGAGATAAGGAATCCTCAAGAGATGAAGTGGGAGGAGTAGGCAGTGAGGGAGAAGCTAGTGATGAAGAATCCATTTGAGGAAAGTGCTCATTAAACTAGACATCTAAATGAAACAAGACCTCTTTGGAATTAGGATAAAATAACCTATATGCGTTGACATCCTCACAGTAGCCAACAAATATGAGTGGTCATCTTTTCCTCTCCATGGCTTTTCATTGAGCATCAAGAAAAACTCCCAAGCCTCACTACCAAAAACTCTGAATGAAGAAACATCAGGATTGATATGGGTCTAGGACTCCTCAGGAGTCATATGTCACAATTCCTTATGAGGCATCTGATTTTGAATGTAATTGGAAAAATTCACTACCTCAACATAAAAGGAAGAATCCATATCTCATGATTGAATCATGCAATTGGCCATATCCTGAAAAGTAATGATCTTTCACTCAGCAACACCATTTTGTTGAGGATTGTATGGAACTATAAGTTCACGTTGAATACCATGCTCAATTAAAAAATCCCTAAAATCCTAATTAACATATTTCCCCCATTATCTATGTGTATTTGTTTGATAGAAAGACTAGATGTCATTCTTGTACTTAAGAAAGTATACCCATGTACGTATAGAGAAGTCATCAATAAATGTGAGCGCATATTTGGCCCCTGAAAAGGAAGGAGTTGGAAATGACATAAGGTCACTTACAAATCCTAAAAGAATCAAAGACATCATTCTTGTACTTAAGAAATTACACCCATGTATGTCTAGAGAAGTCATTAATAAATGTGAGAACATATTTGGCCTTTGAAAAGGGAGTTGGAAATGACATAAGGTCACTATGAACCAACTCTGGGGGTGTCTTAGCATGTGTAGTTGTACTTTTAGGAAAATAATCCTAATGATCCTTACCAAGGATAGATCATCAACATATACCATCTGTGTAGGAAATCTAAGATAGTCTTGTTACTAGTGCTCGTGTACTCATCTGTTGGAGATGCCTATAATTGACATGGAAAAAAAGCTCATGCCAAAGCTTACTCACTAAATTTGTATGTGCTATGAGAGATGAACCAAAAAAAAAATATATCTCAAATCCATCAAATCTATATATTCATGATGTATAATCAACAATCCCAGTAGCCACAATAATATTAGGATCATGGTAGTCTCGTAGAACCACATAATGCAATGAAAACTCAACTATCCTTCCAATGCCAGAGTGAAAAATTTGATAAACTAAGAGAAGGTTGGTTAAAATTTCAAGAACAACAAGAACATTCTAAAGATAACCACCTTCCAGTGGGACATAACCTAAATCCAAATTGAAAGTTGTGTAGAGTCACCCACTGTAATTTTTGGTGCCACAATGTGAAAGAGTGGTAATGAAATCTCAAGTATGTTTCATGTGGTGAGAAGCACCAAAATCAAGTATCCAAGTAGATGTTGAAGGTAAGTCCCTTGTAAAAAATCCATGACCTCTACCTATATGTGTGGAAGAAGATTGAGGAGATGAAATTTTATGTTGTTGCATGAATTCCTCTAAAGCCTCTAATCTATTCCAACATTTGGTAACTAGTTCCCCTTCCTTGCCATAAAACCTACAAGGTTCACCTAATTTCTTCTTCGTCTTGGACAAAGACTTACTAGACTTAGAACATTTATCATGCTTAGGAGAAGAGTGGTTTTTTTTTTACTTTAGAATTGGATTGGAGGATTTCTCACTACCTGTTGTATCTATCTTAGGCTTTTGTTTCTTATTTTATTTATTTTTAGATGGTTGTTCTACCAATTCATGGTTTTTGGAACCTGAAAGAGCATCCAATTGAACCAACTTTGTCTATTCCCATGTCAAATGCTCATAGAAAACCTCAAAGGTCAGTATGGTAAAAGAATTACCCAAAGAATCCATGGTAGAGTAAAATGTGGAAGAGAAGACCTAAAATGGTCCTCGAATCTTAGACAATATCAAAAAAACATGCTCTTTTTCACTTTTATTCTTCCCACAACCCTAAAAAAGTGATTTGAGTGACTAACTTTTGCAACAATTCTTCATGGAAGAAAAAGAATAAGGTACAATGGATGTCAAATCTACCTCAATTTGTAGATCTCAGAACTCATTGATAGTGCAAAAAATATCACTGAACTTCACCCATATATCTTTAGGAGTGGTGCAAGACTCAATATGAAACAATAGACTATTTAAAACTTGCAGTGAAATCAATCCCATAGCCTCATTTGTCTTATTCCTATGCTAAAATATCTCAAATTTATGAGTCAATTATGGTTGTACTTCATCCAAAGTGGACCATAAACCCTTAGACATGAGCGATCTAGTCATCTAAGCTTTTCCAGACATGATAGTTGTGTGGTGTAAGAAATTCAATTAAAGAGGTTTCTGCCATGGTTTTTAAGGTTTCTGAAATAATGAGGGGGGAGGATTTATTGTTTTTTATGTATATAGTTACTGAAAGAAATAAATACACCCCTCCACAACAAGAAAAATCAAACCCCAATGCAACTTTGAAAGAAAAAAAAGCTAAAACAAGAAAAAATAACTTCAGACAAATATCTATGTACTTGGTGATTTTTTTGGAAAAGTGGATTGTCTATATGTGTATATCATTGAAACACCTTTCCAACACCTATCCATTTGCAAGAAATAGAGTTTGTATGCCCAAGTTATGAACCCAAAAGTGCAAAGAGGTAGATTTGACTTCAAATGATTGTAGAAACTTTTTGAAAAGAATTAGGTAAAAATACTTGTACTATTGGATCAAGCTCGAAACTAGCTCTTCGATGATTTTTTTTTTGAAAAACGGACACATGATTCCCAAGTTACATCCAGTTTATTGAAACATGCCTAATTTTCCCTATAGGCCAACCTAGGGGCTAAAAAATAAGCCCCCAGTTGCTTGGGCAACTAGGCACTAGGCATTGGGGGCTTAGGCTCACTCCCTCAGTCAATAAAATGACCATTGGAGGTACTAAAGGGTGCAGTGAGGGTTGGGTGGGGTTGTTGGTCACTTAGGTGATTGTGGGCCTGTATAGAAGAGCCCTTGGGGGCTATATGGAGTAGTGGTACAACTATGGGAGGCGCGAATGTTGCCACGTTGGGAAAATGTGTTTCAACCTTGAAATTACATAAGGTATTATTTACAGGTAAGCGCAAGGGGTGCGAGGGGGGGGTACCCCCTGCAAGGGGTTCGAGGGGATCATCCCTCGATGGGTTGTTTGAGGGTCACATGACATGATGGGGGCTTAGGGGAAATGGCCCTAAAAGCCAAATTTTATGTATATATTTATTGTAAATATGGATTGTTCATCATTAGGTCTCAGATATGTCGGTCAATATTTTGTATGTTTGACTTTCCCTAGAAGGCAACCCTATTTTATGAGGGTGGTGTATTGCGGTTGTGTATAGTGATTTATTTTGAGAGTTTGATAGTGATTGCATTGCCTCTTGATCTTTGGTTGGTGATACTTGATAGGTCAAAATTAGGTTAAAGAATAAGAAAGATTTTAGCTTGGTCTAAGTGTCAATCTGGGGATCGTAAGCTTGCGAGAGGTCTTGCGGCAGTATACCTAAGGGAGGAAAGTAGTGAATTAAGTGAGGATAAAATGCAGCTAGAACACACAAAAGACTAGAAATCGAATTGAATGTTTTTGGTTTATGTCTTACTATCAAGATTGAGCCAGGAACTGTTAATTGTAACATGAATAGTTTGTGACAATAACAACAATAGTTTATTAACAAAAAATAAAACACACTTCATCAAATTAAAAATACTGAAATCAAACTTTACTAAAATATTGCTTTCCAAACTTAAATCACAAAATCTTTTATCAAACCAAAGTATAATAAAGACACTAGAATTTAAATCACATAGTTATTAAATTTTGAAAGCTATTAAAATTAAATCAAACAGAAAATAAATAACACACAGAATATATAATAGTAAAAAGAAATTTCACCGCGCTTCACCAGGGAGTGGGCCCTTGCTCCATGGTTTGTAGGTGAGATGGGATGAGATCCTTCTATGCTGCCTCAATCAGAATAAACTATTTTATTTACCAAAATTTTTATACAAAAATCTGTTGCAAAAAGTCTATCTACCTTTACACTATGCGTAATTATATATATGTTGTTTGTAACTACAAAATAGAGAAAATATTAGGTTTTTTTGGCTTGTGTCCAACAAACTAGCAAAGACAAAAATATGTTTTACTAACCACAGATTAAAACAGCCTCATTATAACTAAAGATAGAAATAGGGAACAAGAAGATTTCATTTGTCTCCTCCACACAGCCGGAAAGCACAACTATTATAATAAATTCTTTTCTTTGTATGGAAAATAGTGATGATGTGCAAAGAAACTATCATGAAATGAACCCAATAGATAAATAATACAAACATAAAGTCTAGTGAAAGGCAAATGTGAATATTTGCAGAATTTTCTCCAACAATTTAGCAACACATCTCCATCTCGGGTTTCCTTCCCTAGTCCACAAGAATACCACACATGGAGCCTCGATTGAGTGTATTTTTCTCTATTTTTCACTGTCCATGAATTTAAACATTTTTTCAATTTTCTATGCTTATTTTGAAGAGGTAACTATTGATCAAAATATGATAAATAGAAGTTCTTGATCAGAAAGTGACAAGAATATTTTCTGCATAAAAAGTGATAGGAAGTTCCTATGATCTGCATGCCGCAAGCTTTATTTTCCAAAGATTGAAATCATAATTCTTATTAGTAAATACCGTCAATAATTAATTTTGATATTTTATCGAAAACTATATTAAATACCACTTATATGTATTTAATCATATGCAACATAAAATAGTGAAACAGTATGATATGGAACAGAAATGGAATGTGGGAATGGATATGAAGATATATGAAAATATATGAAATAGGCTAAAATATGCCATAAAATGGGGCATAATTTTCTCTCATCAATACTCCTTGGAGAAGCTTTCTATGCAAGTATATTGTAATCTTTGTTATTTCTAAATAATATATTGGGGGGCTTTTGGAGTGGGGTTTTTCTCTCGAAAGGGTTTTCCCCATGTAAATCACTATGTTGTGGTATGCATGATCTTTATGTTTATTTGTGTTTAATTTTTTGTAACTGATGTAAAGATCTGTAAATTTTTGCATTATCCTCCTCTCAAGATTAGTGTAGTAAGTTGTTCCACTACCTTAGCTTCCTTACATGCCACTAGTGGCAATATGTTGTGGCTGCCACCCCTGGCAGTACGATGCTAAAAATAAAGTGTGTGCTTATATGAAATGTTTTTTTTTCATCCATACAATACAACTGTGTGGGGGTCATACGGATCTCAAATAAAAAAAAATCCTCAAAAGTTTCTTTAACCAAAAATGGGAAAATTTATACTAAAAATTTGTCTAATCAACCTCTTGAACACAATGGTGAGGTCCTTTTTGTGGCAAAATGCACCTAAGATTTTCCCACCTCCAAATACTACAAAGAAGCATTAAAGATTCCAAATTTGATCTTGTAACCCTAGTTGAGAAAAAAATTCTCAAAATTGGAGAAGGGGTTTGTTGAATCCATGCTCTGATGCCATGTTAGAATTGTGAATAACACAAGATGCGGGATCAAACAATGAACAAAAAACACCTTCCATGTAAGAGCTCTGCAAAATAAATATTTTATATTCCTCAACAAGAAAATTCTTATATAATGAATAATACAAAGGAGAATGCTTATTAAAAAAACCCTAGATGATAAAAATAATTATATCATGAAAAGTATCATCATCAAATGCAATGAGACATAATGACCTAATAATAGCTCAACTAATAAAAGAAAAAAAATCACTCCTAAGTTTAGCTTAAGTGCATGAAATTAGACTAATAATTAATTAAAGATTAATTAATTATTAGCTATTGAATAATTGCTCTAACAATAATCACCTTAAGTACATAATTTTTAATAATATGGCCAACAACCTATATGTGTTATAGGTCAAGCTGGAAAAAAGAAGGGCTAAGAATCAAGAGGACTAGACCAACACCTCACAACTTGGCCCTGATTTTAGGACTAGGGAAAAAAGACATGAGGCTAAGGGAAAAACCTCAGCTTAGATTGAGCCCACTCTTACTAATGTTGGTGTTCAAGGAGGAAAATCCATGGAGGGTACCTTTGAAGATAAATTGGAGTTCCTAAATCGCAAGTGGCAAGCTATAGATGGTATAAAGGTTATTGTTGATGTATGTAGCTGGTTCGCTTTGTTCTTGTGTTGGTTCTATTATTTTTGGTTGGTCTTGTTGCTTTTGTGTTCATTTTTTTTAGTCCAACATTGTTTAAGTCTCACTCCTTGTGAGATTTATTATGTTTTCCTTTATGGATGCTTTGTAATGGGTCTGGGGACTTCCCATGTTTTATCTTAATCAAATCATATTATCAAATGTTAATAGACTTGAAAACATTGAAAAAAATCAATGAATTGGTATCAAGATAATATGTGATACTTTTAACGAAAACCCTCATCAAAAGATACATGGGGAACAAGAAATATTCCATATGTTATTATAGTTACCATCAGTAGGAAATAGTAGTGTGTTTATCACATTGAATAATTTATGAGAGTTATTCAAGCCAATAAAAATTACAAACATGATGGCGGAAATCATCTAAAAGATTTTATTCAAGGATACTTGGGTAGACCATATGTAGTGGAAAAAAATTCACTTATAAGTGCAACTTGGTCATGGACATATAATCCAAAGAAAAGAGATAAAAATTGGGAGGTGAGAAGCATGATAGCTATTGTAAAATTATTTCAAATATTTACCATCATATATGCACATCAATCAAAAATTGGGTCAACTTCTATGGTCAAAGCTATTACTTTACTAGTCATTTAATAATATAAAGAGAAATTGAACTTAATGATAATGTAATTACATAAAATTAGGAGTCAATTATAATCCATGACATTTGGAACATGAACAATTATTTCATATGATAGTGAAAATCATAAATATTCTAAAGATGAGGATGTTCAATCTATTAAACCAAATACAACTAAACATGAGTGGGAAATCATATCAAGGCTACATCGTGAGAAAATTATGGATGTAATAGAAAAATTTATTGGTTAAAATGGATCTTGATAGGTAAAATATCTAAGATAATGTGTATTAAGGAGAAGATTTAAAAAATAAAGCAATAAAATTTGTCAACAACATGAAATAGAAGGGGTTACTAATAACCACTAATACAATATAAAATATGCCATATTCAAAATTAGGCAATAATTAAAAAAAGAACATGATATTATCATGAAACATTACTATCAAGATCAAAATGTGGGTAAGTGCAAGATAATGGGTCCACTTTTTGGTCAAAAAGTGGTAACTTTTTTCTTAAAAATAGAGTTTGTTAGCGTTGAGATAAAGATTTGAAACATTTCTAGATATAATATCAATATACTGTAAAAATATAAACCATAAGATTTTATTTGTAGTTTTTAAATATATAATTTATTTTAATACCCAAATGACAAAATTTGGTCAGAGGATGTATAGAAAAAATTCAAAATATGTCAAGCCAAAGATGCACATGTATGACCCACAAAAAATTAGTAAATAAAAATATTTTTCAAAATCCTTTTCTGTATAAATGGATATAATGGTAAAGTTTGGATATTTGTTATATTTTTTAGTAAATATATGTTATATTAATATTTTACTAGGTTTGAGGTGTAAATTTAAAATCCCTTTTGTATGGCCCACATAATGACCTAAAATATTAATATTAATGTACAGATAATCATGTCTAGGTTGGCTACATATCCAAGTCTGCTCACTCTTTTTCATTTCTCTCTCTATCTACTAGACATCCTGATGATGGATCATGGAGTATGATCTAAAACGTTGATGTAAAAATTTGCTCGCAGTTTTTCCAAAAATCCTTGCATACTAATTATCATGGACTCTGGAAACAACAAAATGTTATTAATGGTTACATATGAATTTTAAAAATCAAAATCAAAATCAAAAGTTATTAAAATAATAATATATGTACTTTCAAGTTTATGATACTTAAGTATAAAATAATAAATAAATAGCAAATAGGTTTAAAATTAAAATATAAATATATTAAAAAACTAGATGTCCTCACCTATAATGGATTTTAATTTCATCAAAAAATATTAAAAATAGTCTTGTAGGTCAAAGGTTTAGGATCATATTTCTAAGCTTAAAACCAAAGTATATGCATGAGTGGTGGAGATTTAAATTTAAAACATAGTCAATACCCATTATAAATGAATACCTATAGATAATTTTTTTTATCAAGTATATGTTTATATTACAAGAACATGTTAATGGATAACATTTCTTCTTTCTGAGCTCTGCGTGCACTCTCCGTTTTTTTAATTTCTGATTTTTTGCGTTTTTGTGTTCCTTGATGATTCAGCCTGGCAAGGGCCCCATCAGGGCTCCCCCGCCTATGCACTTTGCTCCTTCACAGAGAGTCATTTCCTCTCCTTCATCTTTTGGGGGACCTAAAAGTATGCTTGGAGTATCGCCTGCTCCAAATCTTGGGGCTAAGGATGGGCCTGTTTCAAATCTTGGGGGAGAGGATACCTTTTTTGGCCGGTAAGGACCCTGTGTCCTACATGGATAAGCTTGTGGGAGGGAAGGTTTTGACAAAAGTGCCCCAGGTGTCCTTGTCTACTTTCTACATTGTAGAATGGGATGAAGTGGATGTCCTAGATGTAATCCTAAATGATGCAATTGAGGGTTTGAAGTTTTCCTTGGTTGGAAAATTCTTTGTTGCCCGCCCTAATATTGACTAGGTACGTATGTGGGTCACTAGCACTTGGAATATCAAGGGCAGTGTCTTTGTTAGTGCTATGCCTAAAGGTTTATTTTTATTTACTTTTTTTATCCTTGAGGATATGATAAAGGTCCTCATGGGATTCCCCTAGGATTTTGATATAATCTTTAAGAATATTTTGTCCCTATGTAAGTTAAAACCAAGATTTGATGCCTCTACGGACCTGTGCAAAGTAGCCCCAACTTGGGTTAGGCTCCCTAGTTTACCTTTGGAATTTTGGCACCAAAATGTTTTTAAAGGTATTTCCGATTCATTTGGCACCTTAGTTATAGTGGATAAAATAATTATTCTTAAGTCTCGTCTTGTATATGCTATAATGTGTGTGAATGCGGTTGTCAATATAGTTCTTCCCACTTCTATGACTTTAAAATCAAAATTTGGCAGATGGTTTCAACCATTGGAATATGAAAAGGCTATGGAATTTTGTCAAGGGTGTAATAAGTTTGGTCATTTATAGTATGCTTGTAAAACAATCCCTCTTAAACCTTAAAAAACATAGTTTGGAGTCTTAGTGAGCTCCCACTTGAAAAATGTGGCTCCAATGAACCTGATAAAGGAGCCTGCTACACCAAGTCCTAACTCGGCTTTGTTGTTTTCTTATAATGTGGCGACGCCTTCTCAAATTATAAATGAAGCTAAGGGTCAGTCTCTGAATGAGTGTGCCCTCACTGACAACTCTGGAAAGGTCCTTTTTGAGGGTGTCATTGTTGGGTTCACCTCCTTGCCCTCTTTGGGAAAATGCCTCAAACCACAAAATGGTAATGATAAGTTGGATAACTTGCAAAATTCATCACAAGAAATGGAGGGAGTTTATTTTAAAATTCAAGATCAACAGAAGGAAACCCTAGAGGAAGGTGAGATAGAAAGACAGATGGAAAGGTTATTGAATTCCTCCCCTAAGCTCCCTCTGGTAGATCTGGGATTGGTGGATGGTCAAACGCCAAAAGATAAACAAGAGAAGGAAAGTAATGATGAAGTCAAGACAATCATGTTGAATTTTTGCTCCCCCCAAAAAGAGGGTGTTGTGGATGAGAATTGGATAAACACAATATCAAGGAAGAAGAAGAAACCGAATGTGGGAGGAAACAACAAAGTGAGCAGACCTCCCTCAAAAGATTTGAGGAATAAAGATACAGCTATAGATGTGGCTGCTAGAAAGTAGAGAAATCTTGACTCCCTAGCTGGGAGTAAATCCATAAATAAGTAGTGGGGATCATCTCCCATTCTTTATTAGTATCAAGGTGATATTGCTTATCCTTTTTGTTCTAATGCATCTATTTTCTTGGAATGTGAGGGGACTTAATGGCCTCTATAAATATAATTTATTGAAATCTTGTTTGGCTGATGTGAAACCGAATGTTCTCATAATATGGGAAACTAAAATGAAAAGAGAAAAATTTGAAAAGGTGATTAAGTGGCTCTGGCCTAGTTCTAATTTTGAAGTAATTATAAGGGAGCCTTGGGGGGATTGTGACTTGTTGGAAACCTGCTAGGCTTGTTGGAAGGCTAAATTTTTGTAATAAGAATTGTCTTATAGTCTCTATGGAAGATATTATTATTTTGGTCAAGTGGAATATGGTTAATATTTTTGGTCATAACTCATGACTAGATAGGCTTGACCTATGTAACTTGCTTGAGGGTATCATTATCAATAGAAAGGAGGAATTTTGGCCGCTTGGAGGGGATTTTAATTCCCCTTTGTATCCTTCATAAAAGAGTGGAGGTCTTATTGATTTCTCTAATAACATGATGGACTTATTAGGCTTCCTTAATTTTGTGGGGCTAATGGATATTCCTTTGAATGGATCTCTTTTTACATGGACTAATAGGATACAAGGTAGTCATTTAATTGAAGTTAATTTGGATAGATTTATTGTTTCCTCCAATTAGAAAATTTTGCAAAATCTAACTCCTACAACACTTCCCAGAATAGGCTTGGATCATAGTGCCCTCCTCCTTGGGTGGGAAGATAAAATTATTAAAGAACCCTGTCCTTTCAGATATGAAATTATTTGGTCTCTTCATCTAGACTTCAAATCCATGGTTCAAGAATGGTGGAAGGATCCTTGTGATGGTACTCCCATGTAAGGCTTAGCTCAGAAGCTGAAAAAGGTCGAAGAGAATGTTAACGGTTGGAATAAGTATTCGATTAGGAATATTTTTACCACCAAAAAATATTTAATCTTAAAACTTAAGGAGATTCAGGATCTAATGGAATTGGGAATTATGGATGATGAGACCTGTAATCAAGAAAGGGATCTTAGATCTCAATGGTATAAAATAAATAAAAAGGAAGATATTTTCTAGAAACTAAAATCAATAATTTAATGGTTGAGGGAAGGGGACAGAAATACAAAGTTTTTTTCATTATTCTACCTTAAAACACAGATGTAGAAATGGGATTATATTTTTAGATACCCCTAATGGGAAAAGACTTGACAAGGAGGAGAACATTGCAAAGGAGGTAGTTTCCTTCTTCTCAAATTTTCCTAAATTGCCTATAGTGGATATTTCTGAGTTGGAGGACTTTCTGCATGTGATTCAAAATTTCATCATGTAACAAGACTTGAAAGAAATGACTAAATTTGTTTCTATAAATGAAGTTAAGGAGGCAATTTTCTCCTTTGGTGCTTTTAAAGCATTGGGGCCAGATGGCTTTCCTCCAAGCCTTTTCTAGGTTTATTAGGACATTGTGTCCTCTAACCTATTCAATGTGGTTAGGTATTTCTTCAGACCAAGAAGTCTTTTAAATCAGATGAAGACCACCTTTATTGCGCTTATCCCTAAGACAAATGAGGCTCCTTCTATGAATGAATATAGACCTATTAGTTTATGTAACACCACTTATAAGATATATTTTAAGATAATGGTTAATAGACTGAAATTAGTCTTGAATAAGATGATTTATGTTAACCATAAGGAGTTTGTTCAAGGAAGAGAAAATTTGGATGTGGTTGTTTATACTCATGAGGTATTACATTCTATGGAACTTAGTAAAAAATAAGCTATGGCTTTGAAACTGGATAATTATAAAGCCTATGATCGGGTCTCTTGGAATTTCTTGTTTGTTGTTCTTGAAAAATTTGGATTCAAAGGAAAATTTCTCAACTTAATCAGATCTTGTGTCACTACTCCTAAGTATTATACCTTGATTAATGGGGTACCGAAAGGTTTCTTCTCTTGTGGTCTTGCTCTGAGACAAGATGACCCATTGTCTCCTTACCTATTTATCATTGTTGTTGAAGCTTTGGGCCGCAACATTCAGAAACAACATGCAAATAAAGAACTGAAAGGGTTCTGTGTTGCTTCACCCCTCTCCTACCTCTCATCAACATTTTTTTGATGGCACTATCCTCCTTGGGGAGGCTTCTATCCTAGAAGTGAGACAATAGAAAGAGGTTCTTGATAAATATGCTAGAGTTTCTGGTCAATTTATCAATTACCAAAAAAGTAAAATCTACTTTTTTAATACCAACCAGATTGTAAAAGAGAAAGTTATAAATATTATAAGATGTCAGGAGGTTGTATTGCTAACTACCTACCTTGGCTTACCTTTAATCTTAAGAAAACCTAACAGTAATTACTTAAATTATATTATGGAAAAGATTCAAAAGAAGTTGGTCCGGTGGAAGGGCAAGTTGCTAAGTTTTGTTGGGAAAATTCAACTCTTAAAATCTTCCTTACAAAACATACCAGTCTATTATCTCTCTCTCTTTAACATTCCTTCCTATATTGTTGAGAAAATTGAAATGATTCAAAGGAGGTTCATATGGTCGAGTGTGGGAGAGAGGAAAAGAATGGTGCTTGTTAGATGGGAAACTATCTGCACACTGAAGAGAGATGGAAAATTGGGTATAAGAAGAATAAAAGTGTTCAATAAAGCTCTTGTGGAAAAAATGGGATGGTTTCTTCTAGAAGGAGAAAAGGATTGGGTACAGATTATATAGGCCAAGCACGTGGGAAATAAGGATGTGCGTTGTTTCCTCGAGAAAAAGGATCTTCCCTATGGTTCAGTCTTTTGGAATAACCTGTTAAATATTAGAGGCACTCTAACAAAAGGAGCAAAATTGAAAATTTGAAATGGCCTCAGAATTGACTTCTGGGAGGATGCATGGACTACCTTTGCTCCCTTTTTCGCTAATGTCAACCTCTAGAAAATTACAATTAGATTGAAAAGAAATATTGGAAAGAAGGTCTCTAATTATTTAAATTGGGAAGATTTGAGACCAAAGTGGATTGAATTTAGGAACCATTTGAATAATGTTGTTCTTAGGGGTAGATAGCTGAATTGGGATGTTGCTTTGGATTCCCTCATACGATAGATTGGTGATCTTGATATTTTCTCAATAAATAGGGATGATGAGTGGATTTGGACAAAAAATGCTTCTAGGAGATTTTTAGTTATGTCTATTTATGAGATTATGGAATCTCAGCTATTTGAAATAGGGGTTTTTAACTGGAAACTGGTGTGGAGAAAGAATCTAATTCCCAAGATTAATTACTTTTGGTGGACTGTGATGCATGGAAAGATACTCAGAATTGAAAATCTTAAGAAAAAGGGATGGTATCTGGTAAATAAGTGCTACCTTTGTAATGAAGAGGAAGAAACCATTATGCACCTATTGTTTTAATGTCCTTATACTCAAGAATTTTGTGATTTTTTCTTGAAGAATTTAATGATTGATTGGGTCTTCCCTCCTTCGGTAAAAATGTTTGTTGATTGTTGGAGCATATGTCCCTATTCTCACAAAATTATTATTGACCTCTAGAGACAAGTTCTCCTGTTCCTCACCTAGGGTTTGTGGAAAGAGAGGAATAATAGAGTTTTTAGATATGCAACTAAAAGTAGTAAAGAGCTATGTATGTCTATCAAGAAACAGACTCAAGAAAATATTGAAAGTTGTAAGTATGATCCATCAAAGAAAATGCCATTATATCAAGATATGTGAATCAAGCAACAATGGGGAATATATCATGATCTTAAAAATGTTAACTGGGCTAAACAGCTAATTAGAAAAGCACGATTTGGATTCCCCTGGACTCGGGGTGGATTAAATGTAATTTTGATGGGTTCTCTAAGGGGAATCCAAGACTGGCAGGGGTAGGTGGAATTGTTAGAAATCATCAAGGCATCTATGTGGTTGGATACAACAAGAGTCTAGGAACAATAACAAATAACTTGGCTGAGGCTTACACAATGTGGGTAGGAATATGTTATCTAAAAGATAATGGCTACACTAAAGTGATTGTGGAAGGTGACTCCAAGTTAATAATTGATTATTTAAAAAATAAGGTTGGTGTTCCTTTGGAGCTAAAACATATATTTGACGACTGCAAATGTATGATACAATATTTTCAAAATTGCAAGATAAGCCATATCTATAGGGAAGGCAATATGGTTGTTGATGCTATGGTGAATTTTGGTTTAAGACAGGTGTTTTTGAAAGATTGAGACTTTAACAATTTGTCAAATCAAATTAAAGAAATAATATCTAAGGATAGATTGGGGGATTTGATTCATCATGGACATAATGATACTAATTAAAATGAAGGGTTGGCAAGTTGATAAGACAGAATGGGAGGTACTTAATTAAAGGCAATCATATGCTAAATCTCAAGGAGTTAAAAAGAAAGGGGAGGAAAGGAAAGATCTGTTTGGAAACCTCATGTGATAATGAGAAAGAAGTGAAAGTGGGTATGGTAATTATCACTCATATTTCTAAAAATCTTGCGATAGATTTGAGAAAAGATATTTTAACATGTGTTATAGCTAATGTGAAGGTGGGTAATAAAAAAAGAGTAATCATGACTTGAAAAGGTGGAAGAATTGTCATTTATTTTAATGGCAGGCTTTCAAAATATGATAATAGGCTTTGTATACAGATTGATTATTTTAAACAAATTGCCAAAATGTTTGATTCGTTGTTCTTACAGATGAAAAGCCACCAAGTCACTATCAAAAACCAAAAAAATTGAATTACCAGTTGCTTATGTGGTGAACGAGGGAGGATAAAGAGTGGAGTATTTATTCCTTCCTAAGGATTATTCAACCAAAGAAATACCATGGGAG
The DNA here is from genome assembly GCA_007115665.2 of Sequoiadendron giganteum. NCBI lineage: Eukaryota > Viridiplantae > Streptophyta > Pinopsida > Cupressales > Cupressaceae > Sequoiadendron > Sequoiadendron giganteum. The sequence goes on along the minus strand of CM021109.1, from coordinate 285,893,114 downwards.
GCCCTAGAAAGAGGATGAAACCAAGTCAATACGACTCTCTGAAAAAGAATGCAAAATTATGGGGCTTGTTTGAACAAGCTAGGTTTACTCCATTCTTTGTGACCATGGAAGGCTACAATGAACAACTCAGCTACAATTTTGTGAATGCTCAGAAAGATGGGGAAGTTGAGTTGGGTGGTCTCCACTTTACTATTGATGCTAATCTCATAGCCTAAGTGATGGGGCTTGCGTATAAAGGGAAGAAGATTGCCAAGGTAAGCACCAGAAACTATCAAACTTATATTGATAAGTTTTTTGAAGCTAAAGAAAAGGCCCAAAGATTTTAGAATGGATATTCTAGGGTTTTTTTTCTACCCCCTTACCATGATGTATGCTTCTTTGTCATGAAATACTTTACGTTAGAAGGTCATTTTCAGTCGGTCCATGGTTATCATTTCCCCATTTTGAACCATATCAGGCACTTGGAGAAAATAAATTTACCCTTTTTCCTCTTCTCCTCCTTAAGCCAAAGCCTTAACAATTGTGCTAACCCTCCTTTACACCAGGGTTTGATTCATTCCATATGCAAGTACATTTTATCCACCACCTCGCAAAGAAATTTTTTCCATCATTTAATTGAAAACCCTACTCCCAAGAGTTCTATAAAAATTGAGCTAATTGAAAGTCGACCCCACTCCTTGTTCAAATATCCTACTAAGGCCTCCCCTAATGCTATGGACCCTTCATGGTCGACTCTCCTTAAAATTACCCTTGAAAAAAGAAGTGTTTCCCCCTCGCTCTTGCTGTAAACAAGAAGATAAAATTGTTGATTCATGAGTTGGGTGTTGACCCTAACACTATAACAATATCAGATGATAATGATAAAAACCTTAACTATGGTTCCACCACCCCAGTGGGTTGAAGATATACTCACCTTGCTTTGGCCACATCCAAGGGATCTGAAAACAGTAAAAAATCAAAAAGTTCAGATGAAAATAAATTGGAAGAGTCTTTGGATAAAAAGGGGAAGAAGGTAGGCAGGGAGGAAAAGGCTTCCTCCACTAAAGAATATGTGCCAGAAATTTTGGGTTATGCTAGGTCTCCTAAGGAGGAGGTTTCGGGGTCGAAGGAAGTGGAAGATTTGAGTCAAGAGGAGGAGGAAGGTGATATTATGTAAGAGGGTGTGCAGGATGGTGATGAGGATATTGATAAGGCTGAGGAAAAAGGAACAACTATAAATGACCTGAAGGAAATGGACATCACTGGCCCTAGTAATGAAGACTCAAAAGATAAAAATATAGCTCTAGAAATAACTAGAGTGAAAATACTAGAGGAAAGATTGGAGCTGCTTGAGAAAATGATGTAGAAGGATGAAAATGCCAAGAGGTTCCAGTCTCTTAAGAGTGTGGTATGGAATATGTGCAGGGTTGTGGATGCAGTAATGAAAAAAGTAGTGATGGCTGCTATCTTAGAACAGGGAAAAATCAAGGAACAACACAGGAAAAAGGAGAATAAGGATGAGGTTGATTTGTCAGGAAATATGGTAATCAAAGAAAGCTTTGAAGATTTTGTTGAGGACTTGATGAAGGCATGGAGCCTCATTAAGGATGCTTAATCCTTGGCTCTTGTTTCCCTTTCTTTATGTTTCTTGTTGTCATGAGGTTTTTTTACCCCTCTTTGTGGCGTATTAGTGGTAACGGCTTTAGATGCCTAGACTGTTTTAATTCTAGCTTTATCTTTGTTATGAACTTTGGTAACATGTTGAGTACTCTTTATAGGTTATTCTTATATAATATTTTTTGTGGATGGATGTTAATATGGACTTGTTATATCTATATGGGATACTGGATATGTTTATAATTTTTGATGCAATTGGTATAGGATTATTTTTTTTGGTTGGTTGGATTTACGGAAGTGGTTCTCCCTCAATTTCTCTTCCTTTGTTTTTTGTTTTATCTAGTTGTTGTTCTTTGGACTATTGTGTTTCTTTTGTAATGGATCAAGGCCCTTTCCCTGCTTAATCAATCAAAAACAAGAACATGTTACTAATGAACACCTATTACTAATGAGTACCCATTTCTAATACATTCGTTAGATATTTTTATGTAATTAAGTATAATATAGGAAGATTGTTGAGTTTTATTTCTTAATAACGAGCCAAAAATGACTATATATCCAAATTTTGTATTCTCGTGTCTCTTGCAATCTCTTTCAATTATTTATTTTTTTGATAGGTAAAGCCAAGGAAACCTTGCAAATCTTTTTTTATTAATCTCATAAAAGTAGTACATCCGGAATTAACTTTCTTAAAAGCATGCAAAGACCTCAAAAATCCCACAATCCCAACAACACTCCCCCATACAACCACCACCCCAAAGACAATTTACCCTCTTAACCACTAAACACATTTAAATATTTTCAAACAATACAAAGATCTACAAAAAAGTTTTTTGTTACTTTTATCCTTTGCCATGAGAGAAAAGATGCATGTTGAAGACAACATCCTTCCTCTTCTTCTTTTTCCCCAAAACCTTATGCCAAATAACCTCCTGATCTTTTTTCCAAGTAGGCTCTCCTAATTTCTCATCTAGAATGCTTGCTCCTTCAAATGACTCCATTCTCAAGCACTCAGACCATTCACCCACCACCTCTTTTGGTTTACTACTCTGATCAATGATACCCACTACCTATTCTTGAGACTTTCATGGGGTTTCTTTGTTGTTTACTATACCAATTAGGTCCTCAACAATAGTTTTACCACCCATACTCTCTTGCTCCACCGAATAGTGTTGAGGAGAGACCTATTTCCACCAGGTTGTATGATTAACCCACTTAAGCTTAGAACACTAATCAACAACATGACCAGTGTTAAATAAATGATGGCAATGAAAAGGTAACCCTTCATACTCAAGCATTTGTTTCCATTCTCCACCTAAAAATTTCAAGTGTGCATCTGCAAGAAGTTCTTTCTAAATATCCATTTCTATAAATATACGAGCATAGGTAGTGTACAAAAAATTTAGAGAACCTTCATCAACCCCCAAAAATGTCCCCAGCGAGTTTCCAATAGCTTCAAAAAATGATTCAAACCAAAAGTGTAAAGGAAGATTCAAAATCCTTACCCAAAGTGGAGCCAAATCAAAGGATTTGGTGGTTGGATAGAAGGCAGGGTGTCATGGCATCAACATTAGCAAGTGCTTGCCTTCCCAACTCCACTGATAATTGCAAAGAACAATATTCTTGTCCTCTACATTGTCGAACTCCACCATAAACCTCCCTTGCATTAGGGTATATCTGAACTTCTCTATCCAAAATGGGGTGCCAAGTATCTGTAATCCATCAATGAAAATCTACAAGACATGTCCATAAACCCCTAAATCTCCCAATCAGACCCAGCTCCATAAAATACTTAGCATTTTCATAAATTTTTGCATCAACAACCCCGACTAGTGAAACACAGGGGAGTCATACCTGCATGATGCAAGGGTTTGGGTGAACTTTCTACTCCTATATCCTTACTATATTCCACCAAATGCCTTACATGATGCCCCTCCATATTCCAACCCTCCGCTGGAATTGACGCACGGTCGTACAACTCTCCATGAGTGCATTTATGACAGAATCCTCCATTTTGACCAACTAAAGCATTCCCTCCACCCTGCTTCGAGTATTTACTTACTAGCTCCATGTATGGAGTCGGCCTTCTTTTTGCAAATCGATCCAAAATATAAAATTTACACCCATCCTGACCATAATAAACCCTAGTTGCAACAAGAAGCAACAGTCATAGTGATGGCATCTTCACTCTGATGCAGTAGCATCCATGGTTTTAAATCAATCATGTATCAACCAAAAATAGCTCTTTTATTACATTGCATTTAGTATCAGTTTCAATATTTCATTATGTATTTTATCACATCATTGTTTCTCAGCTCATGGAGTAGGATATAGCATCTAGACATCAATATCTATCACATATCCAGATTTCACTTCATTTGCATTTGTCTACCAAAAGTTATCACTCTCATAATTTCATTATATCTCTTAGTCAGAGCATTTGGGGTCAACCTGGTCTAGTTTCTTAGTGTGGACCTATTCCAAATTGTGCAGAGCTTAACTGGACATCATACAAGAATCTTGGGTTCATTGAGACCTGTATACACCCAAAAATTGTCTGGAGCATTTGATTAATTAAATACGAATTATTTAATTGATTATCCTAATTTCTTCTACTATTTGAATAAATAGAAATATTTATTTATATAGTTCACAATTACGTCACATTTAAATTCTTCTAATATCTTATCTTAATTAAATAAACAGAATTAAATACTTTGTTTGATTTAATTATCATTTTCCTATTTTATTCTATCACATCAATCTTAAATTAATTAAATAAAGATTAAACGCTTTATTGATTAATTGCCATATTCTTATGTTTAATTTAATAAACAACTTCTATAGTTTGTTTTATTAAATTATTTATCCCTCTTTTGCTAATTTAAATAAATTAAAAATATTTAAATAAAGGCATAAAGAATATTCCATCTATATTTCCTCAAAATTGAACTAGATATCCTATGTCTAATTTATGTCTAAAATATGTCACAATTAATGCTTTGAAACTTCACGAGAAGTTTTGGAGACAAATTCCAAATTATTCTCTCAATCCTCCTCCATCAATCCTTCCTCTTCTCTTGCCTAGTGTTTTCATGGGTAGAGACAATCTCCAAAATTCTCTCAATCTCCTCCATCTTTCACCATTCAATCCTCTAGATTGAATCCAAGCCTCTCAATGCCATCCCTGTGCATTTCTACAGCCAGGAAATCTATAAATAAAGCCTCCTTGAACAAAGAAAAGGATCCAGAGAATCTAACTTATGCACTCTTACTCTGTAGGAATTCAAACATCAAGCATCCAATCATCAAGCATCCAGCAATCAAGTTTTCATATCATGGCTGCCTCCTGTAGCTGCATTTATCTGTTTCCATGTCAATTCATGCTAGTTTAGTTTCTTTATCATCTAGTATTATCACATTAAGCTACATATCATTGCATTAGCATCCATCTCGTTATTCAGTTAGTCATTTTAACAATCACATTGCTTACACAATCTGAGAGCCAGAGTGATTTAATAAATCTTTGGAGATAGAGAACAATATGACGCTTTCAGTAGATTATTGCTTTGAATTGATTCATTTGGCTTTGTCTTTGATATAATGTTGTATTAAGAAGTGTCTTTTTTGCTTTAAACCTTATTCACACTTACAATTTGGCACCCATCGTGGGGCATTAACCCCAATTTTATCAATTTTTCTTAAAACTATTGCGTAGGTTTCCAACGTGTTTTATTTTAGTGCTTTCGTCAAAAACTATAACGCATCCGTGGAAAACTACAACACTTTCATGCTTTGTTTTGGCGCTTCCATGTTACTACAGCGCATCTGTCAAAAATTTCAGCGCTTCCATGACCTGTTTCAGTGCATCAGTGATTTAGTGCTTCTGTGGAAAAATTTGGCGCTTTGGTGTCTTGTTTCGGCGCTTTTGAGTTATAGTGCATCAGGTAAAAGTTATAGTGCTTCGATGGATTGTTCCAGCGCTTTTGTAATTTCAGTCTGGATCCGACGTGACCGTGGCGAAATTTTATTTTTTTCACAGTTAGATTAAAATTTATCAATCCTAGGATAGTCACTTTTGGTTTCTAAAATGTATCAATCCTAGGGTAGCCACTTTTTATTTTCTTAAAAGAAAATTTATCAATCCTAGGGTAGTCATCACATTTTTGCAGTATAAGTTAAAAAGAACATCATGATTTCTATGAAGCAACACCTTCACATAGATTAGAAAATTTCTTTTTGGGCTTCAAACAGAACAACTTATATGTTGTGCTTGTGGTGATTAGGCTTATGCTCTCCCCTTAACTGGATGATCAAAGCGCCAGATTCACTTTTACTTCATGCTATTTATGATTTATTAAATCCTTTAGAAGGCCTGCCGTAGTGGGAAAAAGTACTCACCCTACGGGAATGACCTAAGTGGGAACACCTAAAGCCAAGGATTCCAACCCACTATAATAAAAATGCAAGTTGTTGATGAAAGTCCAACTTGACGATAGTGAGCAAGATAACCATCCCCAAAATCTTTGTTCTAAAGATTGGGAGGTCTCCTGAGGGATTTTATCAATTGCCGCACCGCATGGAAGCCCTATCTATGAACCATATAGTAGTATCCCGTTGAATCAGTATCCATACATTGTCGTACTCACGTTGCAAGGGGAGGGAAGAATTTTCCCCCAAGACACTCACCATATAATTTCCTAGGACCGTTTGCTCAGAGGATGAGAAATCCAACTCTGAGTACGCGCCTAGAAATGACAAAAACATGGGCGCCCTCTAGGGGGTGACACAGCTATGTGCGTCAACACAATTCAAGATGTGGGTTGTGAGTATAATGATGACCTATTTGTCCTTAAGTGTGAGTCTGTCTGATTTGTGTATAATTGTCAAAGCAACTTGTGAAAATCAATAAGGACCATTCGTGGTTCTTGAACATACAGGATCTATTCAGTTTAAAACAATTATTCACAATTATTTGTTGTGTCTTGACAAATTCATTAAAATCAGATTAAGGATCATCCTGAAAGCAACAAAGTCAAGTTCGATCAGAAAATCCATGCTTCAAAAGTGGAAGTCCACCATGTTTTTCAAGAGAAAAATTAAAATCACGAAACCCAAGAAACCTCTTAGTTATCAAGATAATTTAAGAAGGTGTTTTCTATATCAGAATCGAAAGATATTTTTACAACATAAAACCTTCATCCACATATATCACGATTTTTCTAGGGGTCACACTTTAGATTACGTAGTAGAACCACTCTATTCATGAGCCTTCTTCCAAAGAAGAGCTCTCACATAATTTCACAACCATAGTCAATGCATATGTCAGTCTTATTTTCTGCAACCCATGATACAGTGTGCCACAAGGCCAGATCAAATTTTACAATAAAGAGTCTTAAAAGTCTTGTTTTTAGCACTCTGGAAACCTGTTTCAGCACTTCAGGTCACCGTTTTAGTGATTTTGTGAAATAGCGCTTTCGGGCATTATTTTAGCGCTTACAGTCTTCATTTTAGCGCTTTCATTAAAACAACGCTTTCATCATCTGTTTCAGTGCTTTCGGGCACTATTTTAGCGCTTCTGTCAAGATATCGCTCCCATCACTTTCTACAATGCTTTCGAGCACTATTTTAGTACTTCTATCAAGATAGCGCTTTTGTCGCCTCATTCAGCGCTTCGGGACTCTGTTCTAGCGCTTCTATGAAATAGCGCTTTTGTACTCTATTTTAACGCTTTCAAAACAAAGAGTTCAAAAATCGTACCAGTCAGTCAGTCTATCATTTATCCACAATTTTTACCAGAACACAAGTTTATTCTTATCAGAATCATTGTCTAGAGACCGAAAATAGATAGGTTTATACAAATTTCCAATCTTATCAATTGAAACAAGATATTACAAATCAGAAGTGTCAAAACAAAATACACAATTGATTACTACACTGAAGTTTCATCATCAGGATATTATCATCCTTTATCATGAAACCAAGTATAGTAATCAAATTTTTAACATAGTCTCATCAATAAGATTAGTCATCTTATTCGATTTTGTTAAAAGATCAATTGACATTTTTCCAGCATAGAAGATCAACATTTCAGAAGAAAGGGTAAAAATTTGTATGCCAATCTTCACTAGGTCCCAAAAACAGAGACTCCTAGAGCAAGAACTTGAAAAATCCCAAAAAATGGCAGAAGAAAATCCTTGGAGCAATCTGAACCAAAACGATAAGAATGAAATAACTCCAAAGGATATTCAAACAGCTCAACAAGATCCCAAGTTCCATAAATTTATGGAAAATATCTTAGAACAAGATATGGAGAAGTATCTTTTGATGTTGGCTGAATCAGGTGCCAAACTTCCCAAGGACTTTGACATGAATCATCTGAAGGAAGCACCTAGAACAAGTGAGACTGAAATACTGCAAACCACAAAAATAATGGATCCAATTGCTACTTTGACATCCCCAATGCAAGTGTTACAACAACAGATACAGGATATGACGAAAGGAAGTACCAAAAGATATGTGATATAGGACATTTTTCCTTATCCTTTCGATGCAATAGTCGGCCTAATACCTTTTCCAAGGCACTGTGAATTCCCAAAGTATGACAAGTACAATGGAAGAACGGATCTAATAGATCATATCCGAGAATTCAAAACAATGAGCCTTGAGTTTTCCCAAGAGGAAAATTAGTTAATGAGGTTATTCCCAAGAATTTTGGCAGGTGCATGTATGGAATGGTTCTCAAAATTACAACCAAGTATCAAGACTTTTGAAGAAATTGTCAACAAGTTCATCTCCCAGTATTCATTTAACATCCAACATGATGTTACAATAAAGGATCTTTACAACTTAAAACAAAACAAAGGGGGGATGTTCTTGTCTTTTCTACAAAGATGGCGATGATTGTTCACTAGATATCCTCAATCCATTCCTAAGGAAGAAAAGAAGGATTTATTCATTGACAACTTGACGGAGGAAATGAGTTATATAATAGAATTGCAATGTCCTCCCACAATCGAAAAAGTAATAGAAAATGGTCTTAAAATTGAGGAAGCACTAGTCAAAGGAGGAGTTATCAAGCATTTCAACGATAAAAGGAATAACACAAATAACTCCTCCAATCAATACTCAAGCAGTGATAAGCCAAAATTTTGGCAAAAGAATCGAAGCACGACTACCAATGAAATAACGAATGATTCCCAAAATGTCAAACTGGTTTTTAACTTGACAGCATCTACATCAAAGAATAAAAGCAATGATCAAATTGTCAAGTCAAATTTCATACAAAGCAACGAGATTGTAAAAACACAGTCATATCAGAAACCATCAAATCAGCGTAGGTTCACACCTTTAGGCCAAACGATAGAATCAACAATGAAAGAATTAGTCAGCAGTGGCCTTATCACTGCATGGGAAGCCCGATTCTGGGATCCAAAGGTCAAACCACCATGGTGGAATGACGCAGATTACTGTAACTTCCATAATAACAAAGGTCACAAAACCAATGATTGTATGGAGTTGAAGCACACAATACAAGATTTGATCGACAAAAATAAAGCATATGTGGAAACACCCCAAAACAATAACGATCATTCAGCCTTCAAGGACCCTTTGCCAGACTATGACAAAGGAGCATCATCATCCTCAAACAACAAAGGTAAAAACATCAATCATGTCTATGACAAAATAATCCTTTGTTTATCTGAAGTAGAGAGTGATCTTACAGTTGGTCATGACATTAGCGAACCCAAAATCAACAACACTACCCCTTTGGATTTTCTCCCAAGCATATAAAACTCTAAAAATCAAATCAATGTCTTAAAAATCAGAGACCGTCACGAACATCAACTAGCAAATGTAATGACTAGGGGGCAATCCAAGGTAGTGTTAAAGGCAGTTGGATCTACACATGCAGTTCCACCTCCATCTCATTATAACATTGTCGATAAACTGCAAAACATTCCTGCATAGATATCAATACTAGAACTCCTTAAATTATCACCATCGCATAAGGAGGTTCTAGAACAAGCACTAGTAGCCACTATGGTACCAACGAATCTAAATGTTTGCCAGTTCCAAGCTATGGTGGGGCATTTGACTACCCCGCATTATTTATCATTCTCTAAACAGGATGATGTCTCAGTAAACCATCCCCATAATACCGCACTCCATATCGAAGTCTTAATCCATAATCATCGCGTCAAGAGAGTCTTAATAGATGGGGGAGCTGGTCTAAACATTTGCACTCTCAGATGATGTTATTGATGCTCGAAGAAAAATGACTATCAAAGCATATGATGAGGAAGAAAGATTGTCTAAGGGATTAATTGTGTTACCCATTCAAGTGGGGCCAATGATGAAACACATAGCATGTCAAGTGTTGGAAAGAGATTCAACATACAACATACTCTTAGGAAGACCATGGATCCATGAAATGCAGGTTGTACCTTCAACATATCATCAATGTTTGAAGTTTCCAATAAATGGATAGGAGGTGACTATATCTGTTGATTATAATCATCCTCAACATTGTGACACAATTAGAATCTCCCAAGATAGATTGGTGCCTCATAATAGGGAAGCATCCAATTCAAGATCAACCAATGAAGAACAATGTCCAAGTATCACCACCAAGTGGGTAGAGAAAAAGGGTAAAGGAAAAGAAACAAGTCCTATTGAAACTCAATCAACAAATAATCTGGATCAACAAACTTCTTTATCACAAATATTTCAAGAGCAAGTCCAACTGACAGACAAGGGAATGGGAACATATTCTATGGAGCAATCGCTTAGCCTATCACAATTAATGCCATCTCCTAAGACATATGATCAACCATCTATGATAAAACCTCAAACATCATTACCAGTCACAGTTCTTGAAGAAAGGTTTGTCGAAAAAGGTACCATAGAAGATGAATCAGACAACAAAGTGATCCTGGATTGGCTATACAAAGATGAGGAACCCTCTACATCAGATACCAGTGTCAAAAAATGTCAATATTAACACTGATAAATATGGAAAAGGAAAAGCTATTTTAGAAAAAATGGGGTATGAAGGACAAGGACCTGTTGGATTAAGAGAGGATGGAATCATAGAGCCTATTCAACCCCTCACTCTCCATTCAAAAGAGAAGTCAGGACTAGGATACTCTAATGAAGAAAAACAAGAGATGACAAAGAAGGTCGTAGAAAGAATCCTTCAACTTAGAAATAGCTCTGAGACAGATTCAAATGAATATGAATGGGATTCATGTTCTGACGTATCTTTCACAGATATTCATATTGATGTCATCCAACAATATACACCTACACGTGAGGAGGGCCAAGGCTCTGGGTCTAGACCATTCATGGCAGGGTCCATAAATATCGATGATTCAAGTGGGGATGAATAGACCTTGACTGAGCTAGATGATCTTAAAGAAGGTACCATCATTGACCTTGATATTCCAACAAACAACTATGACAAAATGGCTATCCAAACCCTTACATCCATCAACCAAAATGAATTTGATTACCTCATGCCATTAATCCATCTGGAACTCATTGACTGGGAACCAATTGAACCTTTGACTATACCAATATTTATAGACGATGATGCCATCGTAAATTTCCTATGTCATAGCGAACCTGGTACAAATTCTATCTATAATACTCATAACAACATGACTCGGTGAGAGGGTGTCAAATCTTCTAGTTGCAAAATTGAAAACAGGGAAAATAGATCTAATGGTGAAAACCATTCTATGGCAGCATTAGATCTGGAAAAAAAAAGAAAAAGAACACATCTAACGGTGAAAACCTTTCTGAGGCACTGTAGGATGGAAGATTTGACACTCTTCTGGAACATTATCAAGAGCGATCATCAGTTCTAGTAGAACCAACATAGTCTGTGAACATCAACACTGAAGAAAAGGCAAAAATCCTACATCTGGCAGAATCCATGACAAATCAAGAGAGACCGAAATTCATCAATTTCTTTAAAGAGAAAAGCATCAACTTCACTTGGTCATATTCCGATATGCCAGGCTTAGATCCAAATCTACTCATGCATCATTTGTCTTTGCCCGCAAGAATCAAGCCTGTCAAGCAAAAATTGAGAAAAATGCATCCCAATATCACATTAATGGTAAAAGCAGAGCTAAAGAAATTGTTGGATGTCGGATTCATAAGGTCTATAGACTATGCTGAGTGGATATCAAAAATTGTATCTGTTTCAAAGCCGAATAATAGCATCAAGATATGTACAGATTTCAGGGATCTAAATAAAGCATGCCCAAAGGATTATTTTCCATTACCAAATATCGACATCATCGTGGACTTGATGGCAGGACATGCCATGTTGTCAATCATGGATGGTTTCTCTGGGTACAATCAAATAAAAATAGCCCCAGAAGATTAGGAAAAGATGGCTTTTACATGTCCATGGGGAACCTTCTGTTGGAATGTCATGCCATTTGGTCTGAAAAATGAAGGAGCCACCTATCAAAGAGCAATGACAACAATCTTCCATGATATGATGCACACCTTCATGGAGGATTATGTGGATGATATTTGGAAAAATCTTGTACAAGGGACGGACATCTGCATACCCTAGATAAAATCTTCACACGGCTAGAGAAATTCAATGTCAAGTTAAACCCCAAGAAGTGTGTCTTCGGGGTCACATCAGCAAAACTATTAGGGTATATTGTCTCAGAAAAAGGCATTGAATTGGATCCAGTGAAAGTCAAAGCGATAATGGAGATGCAACCTCCTAAGAATATCAGTCAACTCAAATCACTACAGGGAAGGCTCTAATTGATCAGAAGATTTATCTCCCAGCTGGCAAACAAAAGTCATCCTTTTGTTCACCTTTTGCATAAAAATATAGTTTTCAAGTGGAATGAGGGATGTGAAACAATGTTCAATCAAATCAAACAGTATCTAATGTCATCACCCATTCTCATGCCACCAACAGAAGGAAGACCTTTGATATTGTACATTGCCACGACAGATATCTCTTTGGGGGCACTATTAGCGCAAGAAGATTATGAAGGAAAAGAACATGCCATCTACTATATCAGAAGGACATTAAATGGGTATGAAATTAATTACTTTCATAGAGAAATCTTGCTTGACAGTGGTGTTTGCTACTCAACAACTAAGACACTATATGCAAACTCATACAATCAAGCTAATAGCAAAGATTGATCCTTTAAAATATCTACTCAGTAAAGCTACCTTAATAGGTAGACTGGCAAAGTGGGTCATGCTATTAAGTAAATTTGGCATTCAATATGTAGAGAGAAAGGAAATCAAGGGTCAGGAAATCGTTGAACAATTAGTTGAGGCTCCTTTACCAGATGATCGACCAATGACAATGGAGTTTTCGGATGCAGACATTCTAACAATAATGCCCCAACAATGGGTATTATATTTTGATGGATCATACACACAGCGAGGATCAGGAGTAGGGATTTTCTTCATCTCTCCATAAGGACACACCATTCCAAAATCATATAGACTGATGTTTCAATGTACAAATAATGTGGCAGAATATGAAGCATTGATAATTGGGGTCAAAATAGAAATTCAATAGAAGATCACGGACTTACAGGTATATGGAGACTCTCAACTAGTCATTTATCAAATAAATGATGAGTATGAAACAAAGTATGAAAATTTGATGCCCTACAAGCAACAAATAGATGATCTAAAATAGTCCTTTGTCAGTATTAAGTTTGATCAAATTCCAAGGGCGGAAAACAAAGCTGCGGATGCTATGGCCACAATTGCTTCATTACTACAATTGCCTGAGAAGCAGGTTTGTTATGAGTTTATGGTAGAATAAGTATCATGTCCTTCCCATAATAATTCAGAATCTACTACCATCTGCTATCTAGAAACCATTGAAACCTCCATCTAGGAAAAGACCTATGCTTACTTGAAAGACGCTATCCTTCCTCCTGATCTTTCTAGGAACCAAAAATGAAACTTCATCCGCCAATCCACACGACATACTTTATCATCGAGGTCTTGATGGTACCTTACTCTGATGTCTAGAACACAATGAATCTGAAATGGCCCTACGAGAATTTCACGAAGGTATTTGTGGCACTCATTCGAGTGGGATAACTCTAGCCAAGAAACTCCTCCGTTTGGGATATTATTGGCCATGCATGGAAAAATAATCCTATCAATTTGTCAAGAAATGTCAAAAGTGTCAGATTCACAGTAATTTGATTCATGCACCAGCACAAGAACTACATCCCTTCACATCCACATGGCCTTTTTGTCAATGGGGCCTAGATCTGGTAGGAAAAATAAATCCATCTTCATCCAATGGACACAAGTTCATTATCATGGCTACAGAATATTTCACAAAATGGATAGAAGCAGTGCCTCTTACAACAATAACTGGCAAGCAGATATCCTCTTTCATCTTGAATTACATAATATGTCGGTATGGAATCCCTTAATCCATTATCACTGATAATGGATGACCTTTCGAGAATCAAGATGTCCAAGAGCTATGTGAGAAATTTCATATCCAACATCATTTTTCAACACCATACTATCCTCAAGGGAATGGCCAAGCTGAGGCCTCGAAAAAAACAATTCTCAAAATTCTCAAAAAGACGGTTAACAATGTTGGATGTGATTGGCATGTTCAACTCAATCCTGCACTATGGGCCTACAGAACAAGTATTAGAACACCAATAGGAGCTACACCATATGCATTGGTATATGGGTTAGAAGCCATATTGCCCATTGAAGTTGAGATTCCATCCCTTCATGTATCACTTAGAGGAATCATTTCATTTGAAGACTATAGGGTATCTAGATTGCAGGAACTGGAATTGTTGGATGAGCGTCGTCAACAAGTTGTTAATCATCTAATGGCTTATCAACAGGGAATGTCAAGGAGCTACAACCAAAGGGTAAAACCGAGGGTCTTTCAGGTTGGTCATTTGGAACTAAAGGAGAACCCTAGGAATCAGTAGGATAGGGAGAAGAAAGGGAAATTTGAGCCTAACTAGCTAGGTCCTTTTGTCATCATATTAGTATATGGATTAGGGGCATATCAACAATCAACGTTAGAAGGGGATTTGTTTGATGAACCTATCAACAGTATCTATCTCAAAAAGTTCTATACTTGAATCTCCTAGTGCATGGGTCAAACTTCTGAAAAAAGGTTTCCTTGATGAAAACCTGGAAAAAAGGCATCTTGGCAACACGAAAATACAAAAAATACAAAAAGAAAGAAAAAAGTGAAAAATGAGAAAAATACACAAAACAAAGAGTGTAATTAAAACATATGGTGAAAACCTAGAAACAGGTGTCCTATGTGATTCTAAAGATCATCTTTCCCATCTATTTTGATACATATTAGGTCAATACTCTGGCAGTCAGTATAGTCTCATATCATGTCAGTAGTCTTGCCATCTTTGCATCCATATCAAAATCATTTTCACATAGTCAAGTCTTACTCCAAAGCTTGGGGGAAACATCTAGATATCACTAGGGGAAACTAAAACATCGATTTCACCAAAGGCCAAATAATAGTATGGCAGGAACAACAAAAAAAAAGATCACAAAGCACAACATCAATCACCATAAAAGAGGCATCAAACATCCATATCGTATCGAAAATAAAAAAACAGGTCAAAAAGTTAGTCTGGAAAAGCAAAATCCAAAAAAACATAGCTTTATGTCAGTCAAACTACGTGGTCTCTGTGTGTGTAACGTAGGCAAGGCTAATCTTTGATTAGCCCCCAAGACCCCTAGGATAAGTTAATAGGTTGGGTCTTTGGTCAAAAATCCAAAAAAATCACAAAATCAGGATGGATGATCTAAAATCTGAATAATGATTGAAGCACTCTAAGTAAAAAATGGATACATTGTATTTTTTATTATCATTTCTTTGGAGTAACTCAATGATGTATTGAACTATAGAAACAAGCAAGAAGAATGATGTTTTTATTATCTATTGTCTGTAAGTTAATCATATAAATGTATGAATTGTCGGGGGATGTGCTATGCAAATGTATCACCGATGACATTCAGAATTCACACATTGAAATGATTAATCATTGCATGTTTACGTAATGAATGCTCAGGTCATCTCAGTTAAATCATACCTAGATGCTTGTGTTCGCTTGCAATATCAAAAAATCATGAAAGAAGTACTCAGGTCATCATTGGTCTACAACATACCATTGATGCTTGTACTCACTTTCAACATCCAATAAAAGCTCAATGATGACAAAAAGCATAAAATTACTATTAAAATGACAATGGTTTTGCATATAGTTGCATGATAAAATTAGACTGAATTCATCATAATTCATTATCTGCAGAGTATATGTTGCATAAAGGGTTCCAATCAATGATTATCTTATCTACAAATAGGACTGAGTATACTTGACATAAATTCAAAATCATCAAAAACATGTAGAAATCATCATCTCATCATTTAGTTTCGTCATTTCTTCATTCATGCATTTCTCCATCACAATAAATTATGCATTAAATTATACCATAAATACATCATGTTCATAAAAACATTCATTGCATTATCATCCATCAACATCATATGCATTTAATCACTTATTAAACCCATACATCATTTGTCATCCATACATTTTATCACATTTAAAGGAAATGCAAGTCATGTCATTGTTATCATTACATCATCCATTATCATTCATCGTAAGATCATTTTTTTTATCATTATTGCATTTAAAACATATACATCATTTGTCATCCATACATCTTTATCACATTTAAACATTCATTAATATATTGATCCTCATTTAGAGATTCATACATCACATCATACATCCATGTATCATATATTCTACAAAATGCATTTATCATAGAATCATTACATAAAATAAAAGCATTTATCATTACATCATCACATTTGGAATAAAATCATTCATATAGAACATCACATAATAAATGCATCCTTCACATAGAAATCATAAACCATCATAAAATCACATCAACTGCATCTCATATATATATCATCAGTGTCAAGTAAACAATGAAGTCTGAAAATAAAGATAAATCATCAAAAATGAGGTACATCATAATATACATCATGTCTCAAAAAGGAAAATCACAATAGCATCTATGATCTTCTACTACCAGAATGAGTGGGCCCAATAGGACCATTACCACCAACACCCCTGAAAGAACCAAGATCTCTGGGATCTCCACGTGGAGGCTGTGTCACACCTTCACTCACTGTTCGAGTATGCGTCTGCTCAGATCTCGATAGGGCATAGCTGACTTTGCGATCAGTAGGCACTGCATCATGATATCTACCCCGATAAAACTCATCCTCTCGACCAACCCACAAAACCTCACTCATGTAATCTCCCATCGAGGTACCATCGGCCACTCTCTGTGGGGTCTCAGTTGTCTCATGTGCCCTCTCGGCAATCTGACGTGCACTGTCTCGCTCGGTTGTCAATGTGGCAACCTGAGTCTGCACAGTGGCCAACTATCCTTGATTTTGTGCTAAAGCCTGAGCCTACATCTGAGTCTGGGTCTAGATGAGCGAACCTTGGGCCTCTACCAACTGTCCCTACAGTGTCTGAACCTGTGTCTGGAGACCTGCAATCTGTCTTTGGTGGTCCACTAATGGTATTGCCACTGCTCGCCTCTTACAAGGCCTACTGGATGACAGACCACTACTGACTGGCCCTAACCTTCTATCACCTCCACTGCCACCATCACTGTCATCGCTACTACTGCCATCACTACCACTCTATGTGCTACTACCTGATGGAGTACCACCCTCACTATCCACAGAACCCTCGGCCACATCCTCCTCTACAGGTAATAGTGCTGGCTCATCTAGAATGGTGATACGTGGATGTGGAACCAAAGCCAAAAATGCAGTGTACTCCTTTATAATAGGTGCCTCTGCAATGTCACTACACATGTCTCAGGGTGATGGTTGCAGTGCCCTGTATCCCTCTACTAGAACATCGTATGACAAACAAGGCCCCCAGTCAGGTATATCACACCGCCACCTAGCATAGTGGGCTACCCCTTGTGGCATACACTGAACAATGCCATACTACCTGTACACTCGGTGTAGCAAAAATCTCTCTAATACAAAGGGTGTCCGACCAATCAAATACATGGAATCATAGAGATACCCCAACACTACATCATCCTTGTCCCACTGCTTGCAGTCAAGTACGGTCGCCAGGTGATACTCTCTGTATCATCAAAAACCTGCCTCCAATGCTCCAACTTACCCATCCGAACCTGGGTAAGCCGACCTCTGTATCTAAACACATACGGTATGTCTATTGGTCTATTCGCCACTGGAAATGGCCGAGCAATAGAAAATTTCTCCCATGCCCACACCTATAATAGGGCCATCCTTGCTGATAAGCTATGTGCCCCAAGGTACACCACTGAATGAAGATCATGATAGAGATGTGCCAGCATGCACATCCCCCACACGTATCTCGTACCATGTACAATCATGCTCTCTAAAGTCCTGCCCCAACCCACGAGGAATCCCTTTGACCTATGATCAAGGTAAAGGAAACCTCAAATAAATCCAGCAAGTACTGCTGGTAGTGTTGCATATGAGTCGGCAATCCTCCTCCATCGGACGCTTGAACCTATAATTTCTTGATCCTGAAATACTCTGTGGAGAGCATCTCTCCCACCAGCCTCATGAGAATCGTACACTATGATCTTCCCCATAAATGGAATGCACAGAATCTACCACACATCTTCGAGTGTGACCGTCATCTCACCGGTGGGTAGGTGAAAGGTGTTGTGGTCACTATGCCACCTCTCAGCCAAAGCAATCAAAAGACCCTGATTAATCCTAATCTGGAGCATGTCAAGCAAACTGGTCAGGCCGCATCGACCTATAATCTGAATCTCATCTAGTGTCAGATGAGGTATCAAGTCAATAGTCCAAGGAAACCTCTCTCACATCTGGAGAGTACCCAGATCCTCCTATCATCATAGTGAAAAATCTACAATCAATGCACTATGTCTAGAAATCAAAAGTCATTCTACTATCAAGTCTAATCCAAAAATTGGTATAAATTTTTGATCAAAATTCATGGGCGAACATCAACAAACCTCACCTATCATAAGGTTCATCAAACATTGTCTAATCTCACCTATCATGAGATTTATCAGATATTAAATCATTTCCTCGCCTATGATGAGGATCATCACAAATAGGATTTCTTCTCACCTATCATGAGAGTAAGTCTTATTTAAATCATCAAACTCCAACATCAAGAATTTTGATTATCAATCACACCAATCTGAAGAATGTACATGATTAGAATGGACGAAATCAAGGTTAGCTAAATCTCCAATTCTGACATGGATGCGCTAAAACAGGCATCCAAAGTGCTAAATCTCAAAAGCGCTACTTTATCAGCCAAAGGTGCTAAAATAGGCACCCAAAGCACTAAATCTCGAAAGCGCTACTTCAGCACTCTGATGCGCTATTCTACCCTAAGCGTTGTTTTATTGCATCGAAGTGCTAAAACAGTCCACCAAAGCACAACTTTACCAGAAGTGCTAGAACAGTCCATGAAAGTGCTAATCTTTCAAATCAAAGCTCTAGAACTCTCTAAGCGCTAAAATCCGGCATCGAAGCATTATTTTAACCTACCTAAGTGCTAAATCATTGAAAGCGCTAAACTATCCTATGGAAGCGCTAGAGAAATTAACGCATGCGCTGAATCTCAAAGTGCTAAAGTACCTACTGAAAGCGCTACACCGGAGTGAATGTGCTACAGCGCAGTTTGAAAGCGTTAATCTAGCTAAAAAATGTGAAAAGCAATAAAAAGCATAAAAATAGAATTTCACAAAAAATGAGGAGGATAAGGGGTACATACAGGAGGTCCATACGCGACCGGTCGTTGGTGACATCGAATGTGCTCGAAACAATGAGTGTGGTAAGGGATTGGCATCCTACTCTAGCTGGCTGAAATGTCTCTCTCACAAGATTTTTAAACTCAAAAAGTACAAATGACTTTGAAAATGACCTTTTGGACTATATATAACTTTTGAAAAGGGATTTTTCGTGGATTTTATTATATTTTGATTAATTTTATCCATGATATTAATTAAAATTCATCTCTGGGGTGTATTTTTCTTCATCATTTGTTGGGAGATAAATTATTTCTTCATCATATCTTCATCAAATCATCATAAAATCATAAAAATTTCAAAAATTCTAAAAATTCATCAAATTATTAATTTATCTCCCGAGGGGGCATATTATCAATCATTTGAAAATCAATATTTGGGGCATGTCTGGGGCATACAGAATTATTTTTTTTATCATCAATCCTGACAGTAGCAGCAAAATTTTCTTCGAAGCAATGCATAAACACATCACTTCGAAGAGGAGCAAAATGTATACACCTAAAAATGGTCTGGAGCATCCGATTAATTATTACGAATTATTTAATTGATTATCCTAATTTCTTCTACTAAATTTGAATAAATAGAAATATGTATTTATATAGTTCACAATTACGTCACATTTAAATTATTCTAATATCTTATCTTAATTAAATAAACAAAATTAAATACTTTGTTTGATTTAATTATCATTTTCCTATTTTATTCTATCACATCAATCTTAAATTAATTAAATAAAGATTAAATGTTTTATTGATTAATTGCCATATTCTTTTGTTTAATTTAATAAACAACTTCTATAGTTCGTTTTATTAAATTATGTATCCCTCTTTTGCTAATTTAAATAGATCAAAAATATTTAAATAAAGGCCTAAAGAATATTCCATCTATATTTCCTCAAAATTGAATTAGATGTCCTATGTCTAATTTATGTCTAAAATATGTCACAATTAATGCTTTGAAACTTCACGGGAAGTTTTGGAGACAAATTGGAGACAAATTCCAAATTCTTCTCTCAATCCTCCTCCATCAATCCTTCCTCTTCTCTTGCCTGGTGTTTTCATGGTAGAGATAATCTCCAAAATTCTCTCAATATCCTCCATCTTTCACTATTCAATCCTCTAGATTGAATCCAAGCCTCTCAATGCCATCCTTGTCCATTTCTACAGCCACGAAATCTATAAATAAAGCCTCATTGAACCAAGAAAAGGATCCAGAGAATCTAACTTATGCACATTTACTCTGCAGGAATTCAAGCATCAAGCATCCAGCATCCAACAATCAAGTTTTCATATCATGGCTACCTCCTGTAGTTGCATTTATCTGTTTCCATGTCAATTCATGCTAGTTTAGATTCTTTATCATCTAGTATTATCACATTAAGCTTCATATCATTGCATTAGCATCCATCTCATTCTTTAGATAGTCATTTTAATAGTCACATTGCTTACACATTCTGAGAGCCACAGTGATTTAATAAATCTTTGGAGATAGAGAACAATATGACGCTTTCAGTAGATTATTGCTTTGAATTGATTCATTTGGCTTTGTCTTTGATATAATGTTGTATTAAGAAGTGTCTTTTGTGCTTTACAACTTATTCACACTTACAAGACCTATCTCAGAGATTTGCAAGTTGTTTCTTTTTGCATGGAGTTATCTTTACATATTTTGAGGCTAACCTTAATATATGATCATTCATCGGGTTATATACCCTTGTGGCCGATGCCAACCATTGTTGGAGCTTGAGAAGCATATTAATAAGCATTTGTAATTATTTAGGAGTTCGTACAGATCAGTTATTAAGTAAGAGTTAGATTAGTGTTTAGATTTTCACATAAACCCTTCAGGGGCATGTAATAAGGCCTATTATACAGTTGTATTATTGAATGCCCTTGTGGCAGGCCTGTGAGCCCTGGATATTTTCCCATGAGGCATATGTTGCATGTAATATTATCAATTCAATAAATTTTCAATTTCACATATCAATTTCTTGTGTTATTTTTATTATGTTGACTCATTGTTACATGATTTAGACTGTTCCTTCTGGAACCCTCCTACCATGACTACACCAAGTGGTATCAAAGTGAGGTTTTGATTCTTGAAGGCATTCCTTGAGGTGAACATATTGTCAACATGAGGTACACTACATTTTTTTGAATCGATTGTCAATTGTGAGGCAGTTTAAACCCTTGTATCCAAATCACCGAATTGAGGTAGTTGCATCGATTCAAGGGGAGATATACCGCCAAGGAGAGCACTTGCTATGGAAAAATTTTCTAGAAGAATGGATGAAATGTTGTAAATGATGTGTGAGATATGAGTTAGGATAGATGTTGTTGAAGAAGACCGAAGGTTAGACCTAAACCCTTGGCATGAAGATGAAAGTGATGATAAAGTAGATCATGTTTCAAACCGAATTGAAGAAGCCCTAGGTGAAGAAGAAGAAGAATCATAGAAAAACAAGGTGTTGGAAGTGATCTCCAAGATTGGGAAAAGACCTAGAGTTGAAATTCAAAATTATGCAAGAAATTTGAATCTTGAAGAGTTGATTGATTGAATCAATGAGATGGAAGAATACTTTGAATATGAAGAAATTGAAGATCCGAAAAGAGTTAGGTTTACAAAAAAAAAATCTATGTTGCATTATGGTAGAAAGAAGTTCAATTGGATAGAAATAGAAGAGGTAAATAAAGAATCATCAAATGGGATAGAATGGTGAAAAAGCTGAAGAATCAATACATACCAACATACTATAAACTTGAATTGCTGAAGAGATTGTAGAACCTAAGGCAAAAAGAGAGATCTATGAAGGAGTATACTGAAGAATTCTACAAGATGATAATCAGAATTTGTCATAGTGAAGCAAGCAAAGAGAATGTTGCAAGATATATCAATGGACTGAGAACAAACATTCAAGAAGAATTGAGCCTTGTGAAGATGAAATTAGTTGAAGAAGCATACCAATTTTCATTGAAGGTAGAAGAGAAGCTAAATGACAAATTTGAGCAAAGGAAAAGGAGTGCAAGAGGAAGATTCCAGAAGGGTGGACCCCAGTCTAGAGAAATAAGACCTTATGTAGAATAAAACAAAGATGTAAAACCCTATTAGAGTGAAGAAAAGGATACTAATTTAGATTACAAAGGTAAAGAAGATAGAAATTTCTACCGCAGTGACAGATCAGGTCATAATTCCTACCACAATGATGGATTCCAAAGAGATGAAGGAAGATCTAAGAGAAGACCATTCAAAGGAACCTATTTCAAGTGTGGAGGTGAAGGACATAGATCATTTGAGTGTCATCAAGGAAGTACCAAAAAGAAACTTGAATATTTGAATTCATGAAGTTTCCATAGTCCATGATAATATTGATCAAATATTTTTGGATTAAAACTATGTGCCAATTTTTACATCAAAATTTTACGTCATAGTCTATGATCCATCATAAAGATGCAATGCAGATAGAGAGAAGAGGGAAAAATGAAGTAGACTTGGGTAGATAAAAAGATCGAAGATGTAAAAATTGGCACACAATTTTAATCCAGATATATTTGATCAACAAAACCTAAACATATCGAAAGAGAAGCTTATGTGGATGAAGAACATGTTGGATCCCCTAATTTAGTTGGGAATATAGAGAAAGGTGAATCATTGGTGATGAGATATTTGATGCATGAAGAAGTGACCTAGGAACCATAACAAAGGAAGAGTCTATTCAGAACCAAATGTAATTCTGGAGGAAAGGTATGTAAATTTATCATTGGTAGTGCTAGCACTAATAATCTAGTTTCAAAGGAAATGGTAACCAAGTTGAATTTGGAGAGATTGAAACATCCAAACCCTTATAAGATAGCATGGATTCAAGATGATCATAAGATATTGGTGAATGAGAAATTTTTGGTGAAATTTCATATTGGATCATATAGGGATGAAGTATTGTGTGATATTATGCCTATGGATGCATGTCATTTACAATTAGGAAGACCATGCAAATGTGATAAGAAATAAATTCATGATGGAGGAAGGAATACTTATACTGTGACTTCAAATGAAAAGAGAATCAAGTTGATACCTTTAGAGGAAGAGGAGAAAATTGAATTTTGTGGCACTACCAAACTTTGGTAGATGGAAGGAAATTTCTTCATGGATTGAAGCATGAGAATATGTTTTTTGCATTGATTCCAAGGAAGGTGGTAATCCAAGGGTGGATAATCCCACCATAGAGGGTGAAGAATTATGAGTTGTTGATAGAGTATGAAGATATCGTATCAGAGAATGTACTAGAGGGACTCCCACCAATCCAGAGTATTATTCATCATATAGATCTTATGTCGGGAGCAAGTTTTCCAAACATGATAGCACATAAAATGGCATCGATAGAGAATGCAGAGTTGAACTGGAAGATACAAGATTTGTTGAGAAGAGGATTCATCAGAGAAATTTTGAGCCTATGTGTGGTACCTATTATACTTTAACCAAAGAAAGATGGAGAGTGGAGAATGTGTGCATATTCAAGAGAAATCAATAGAATCACTGTCAAGTATAGATTCTCATTGCCAAGGATGGATGATATTATGCACTATTTGAGTGGAGAAAAGTATTTCACAAAGATTGACCTAAAGAGTGGATATCATCGTATCAAAATCAAAGAAGGAGATGAATGGAAGACTGCATTTAAGACAAATGAAGGATTTTATGAGTGGTTAGTAATTCCTTTTGGATTGACCAATGCACAGATCAATTTTATGAGATTGATGAATGAGGTACTAAAGATATTCTTGGGTAAGTTTTTCATTTTTTACATGGATGATATTCAGATTTTTAGTAAGACTAGAGAAGAACATTTATGGCACATCTGTTAAGTATTATAGAGGTTGAGAAAAGAGAAGTTGTTGATTAATTTCAATAAGTGTAGTTTCATGAAGACACAGTTAGTGTATCTGGGATTTGTTATTTTTGTTGAAGGATTGAAGATGGACCCTGAGAAAGTCAAAGCAATTGTTGATTGGCCTACAACAGTAAACATTGGAGAGGTGAGATCATTCCATGGATTAGATATTTTCTACCAGAAGTTTATCAAAAAAACTAGTAGCATTAATTGTAATCTTATGACAGAGACAATGAGAGGAGATAAAAGGGATTTCAAGTGGACATTTGAATCACAAAGAAGTTTTGAATTGTTGAAGAAAATGGTGACAGAACAACTAGTGTTAGCATTATCGTATTTTGACAATGTATTTCAAGTTGATTGTGATGCAAGTGGAAATGCAATTGGAGTAGTGTTGAGTTAAGAAGGAATACCTATAGCTTATTTCAGTGAGAATTTGAATGATTCCAAAAGAAGATATTCAATTTATGATCAAGAATTCTATGCTATAATTCAAGCCTTGAAGAAGTGGAGACATTATTTGTTGCCTAAGAAGTTTGTGTTGTATACCAATCATCAAGATTTACAGTATTTGAATAGTCAAGGGAAGTTGAATTAGAGACATATGAGATGGGTCAAGTTCTTGCAAATTATACATTTATGTTGAATCATAGGAGTGGTAAGTGAATTACAGTTGCAAATGAATTAAGTAGAAGAAGAGTTTTTATGAAAGAGATGAGAGTGGGAGTATTGGGATTTGAAGAATTGAAGCATATGTAATAGGATGATGCAGACTTTAGTGAAGCATGGAGAGCATGTAAGGAACCGGTAGTGACAACTTTCATTCAATAAGGTATGTTATTCAAAGGAAATCAGTTGTGTATTCTGAGTTCAATGAGGGAGAATTTGATAAAGGAGAAACATAGTGGAGGTTTAGCAGTACATTTTGGAGTGGATAAAATAGTAGCTTTGGTGAGCGAACATTATTTTTGTTGTATATATAAGGATGTAAGGAAGTATGTTCAAAGTTGTAGAATTTGTCAAGTTGCAAAAGGGAGTCGTTAGAATACTAGATTGTATAAGCCTTTGACATAACTGGAGAGACCTTGGGAAGATATAAGCATGGATTTCATATTGGGATTTCCAAGAACGCAGAGAGGATATGATTCTATTATGGTAGTAATGAATTTTTTTTCTAAAATGGCATATTTTACTCCTTGTAAGAAGACTAATGATGTTGTGCATGTTGCTGACTTATTTTTTAAGGAGATTGTGAGATTGCATGGATTACCTGAGTATTGTTTCAGACAGAGACACTAAGTTCATTGGATACTTTTGGAGGTCATTGTGGGAGAAGATGAAGACAAACCTGAAGTTCAATTCAGCATATCGCCCATAGATAGATGGAAAAAACAAAAGTAGTAAATAGAAGTTTGGGTAACTTCTTGAGATGTTTGGTTGGAGATAAGGCGGGAATTTGGGACATAGTTTTACCACAGGAGAATTTGCATACAATAATTTAGTTAACTAGAGTACAAGGAAGACACCATTTGAGATTGTTGCTGAAACACATCCTAGAGGAGTTGCAAAGTTAAGAGATGTCATTATGGAGAATAAAAGGAGTGTGGAGGCAAAAGAGTTTGCAGATTTTAGGGAGACATTACATAATCAAGTTGAAAGCATTTAGAAGGTGTGAACAATAAGTACAAGGACAAGGAAGACAAACACCAAAGACATAAGGAATTTTTTATTGGATATGAAGTGATGGTATATTTGAGGAAGGAGAGATTTCTAGTGGGTACATACAATAAGTTGAAGATGAGGAATTTTGGATCGTGTAAGATCCTAAGGAAGTTTGATTCTAGAAATTCCTATGAAGTGGAGTTACAGGAGACATTGGGTATATCACCTATTTTCAATATTGTAGACATATATGAGTTTCATGAAGGATGGTCAAGTGGCAGTAGTGATGAAGTGGACTTGAAGGAGTAGTTACCACATCAAAAAATTGGAGGAGATTGAGTATATTTTGGATACCAAAACCGGAAGGAGCACTAGGAACAAGCAGTATAAAGAATATATGGTGAAGTGGAAAGGCAGACCAATGGAGGATTCATCATGGATTTCTTAGGCTGAGGTGGACCATCTTGGTTTTCCTCTTAGCCTATAAAGTGAGGTACTCAATTTTGTTCCAAGCCTAGGTGGCTAATGCAGGAGCATCCTTGGTTGTAAAGCAATCCTATATCAACCAAGAAATAGCTCTTTTCTTGCATTACATTCAGTAGCAATTTTAGTATTTCATTCAGCATTTCATTGCATCATTCTTTCCCAGCTCATGGAGCATGATATGGAATATACACATCGGCATCTATCATATATCCATATTTCACATCATTTGCATTTGTCTACCGAAAGTTATCACTCTTAGATTTTCATTGTATCTCTCAATCAGATAATTTGGGGCCGAATTGGTCTAGTTTCTTAGTTTGGACCTATTTTAGATCATGTAGAGCTTAATTGAACATCATACAAGAATCTTGGGTTCATTGGGACCTATCCAGGAGATTCGCAAGTTGTTTTTTTTTTTGTGTGGAGTTATCTTTACATATTTTGAGGCCGACCTTAATATATGATCATTCATTGGGTTATAGTCCCTTATGGATGATGCCAACCTTTGTTGGAGCTTGAGAAGAATATTTATAATCATTTGTAATCATTTAGGAGTTCATTTAGATTAGTTATCAAGTAAGAGTTAGATCAATAGTTACATCTTCACATAAACCCTTTGGTGGCATGTAATAAGACTTGTTGGCCAATTGTATTGTTGAATGCCCTTGTGACAGGTTTGTGAGCCCTAGATATTCACCCATGAGGCATATTTTGCATGTAATACTATCTATTCAATAAATTTTCAAGTTCACATATCAATTTCTTATGTTATTTCCGCTATGTTGACTCGTTGTTGCACAGTTTAGACTGTTCCTTCTGGAACCCTCCTACTGTGACTGCACCATGCTCTAATCTCTTTCAATTATTATTCTATTAAGTTTCTATAGATTTTTTTATTCAACACCATTAATAGTAGGATTATTGAAATTTTTAAGATTAATTTTAGAAGTTATTTTATCATAAGTAATATTCTTTAGAGGAACTAAGCACAAACACCATATTTAAAAGGAATCAAACACAAACATCATTATTAAAAATAATCTTCAAGAATAATTTATAAAAAGGATATTGAAGTACAAACCTTCTTTTAGAGAGGTCAAGGAGTGGATTTTTTTTAGAAATATATTGCTAATTTTATCGAATATTTAGGATCAAACAAACATGAACAAAAAAGGTCTTAACACCTAAAGAAATGGTTCAAGCACATTAAGAGGATGCAAAACAACAAAGAGATAGAAAAAAAAGTATTAAAAAAATAAAGAATGTGGTAATAATTAAAATGAACCAAGGTAAGTATTCAAATACACTCAATGAGAGAATTAACACTAGTACTTTAAAGGAATGGGAATATACTAATGTTGAAGCTACAAAAATAACACAAATAATTTTTAAATGATAAATAATTATTTAAACATAAATGTAGAGAATATCAAACATTTAGACAACAATTTAAACATTAATGTAGAAAATATGTCAAACCTATTGATATTGAAATCCTTAATATAATGAGTAAAAATAAAAATATTTTTACTATAAATGAAAAAAAAATGTATTATATAATCTTCATGGTAAAAAACCTTGGAGAATAGTTTGATATCATGAAAATATATATATATATATATATATATATATATATGTGAACAATTTGAAAAACAGAGTCTGGCATTTAAATATCAATTAGTAAACCAATTAATTAGAATGTCAAAAATGTGAAAAAATAGGCATATCCATAAAAATCAAAATAAAAGATGAAAGATTTAATTAAATTATCTGTAATATTTTTATATTGTTAGTCTTATTGGACATGCGACTAGAAACAAAGATAGTAATGAAAAACAATGGTTAATAACAATTACTTTAGTCAATAAATTAGGTTTACAAAAAACTATAAAGAAAATAAATAAATTTTTAAATCTAAATACTAAAACTTTAAAAAGAGCAATAAGGAGAAGGTTACATACTGAAGATGGTATAATTAACTAGTGTTGGGATTTTAGTGGTAGAATCACAAGGTATAACATGAAGTTAAATAATAAAATAAGGTGTTTAATTGAAAATTACTTGCATGATAATAAAAGGCTATTGTTTAATATTAAAAATATTTTAAAATTAAAAGTCTAGTCAAAAAATTGTAATCCTCATCAATTGCATCAATTAGACATGCCTTAAATATAATTATGTAAAAACTTTCTAGATGGTTTTATTTAAATAAAATTTAACATAAGTCAAATTCTATTTGAAAATATAAACCTTGGTACATGCCAAAATTAATAAATAGTGAATCATTTTTTGTTATAAAGTCCATGTGCAATTTTGTTTTTGATTATAGGAAAAGTAGGTTTTGAAGGGACCCTTAAACCCCTTACAAAAAAATACTTCTTCTTTTCAAGATAATCAAGACATGCGAAGCAGCCACCCATCGGCAAAAAACCAGCGATCAACCAACAAAAAAGGATACAACCAACAAGTAGTTACAGATTTTTTAAAATATTGGCAGCTTCTTGATCACTAGCTATAATCTTCTCATGCATTTACATGATCAGCAACCTCCTTCACAAGAACCCCCAAATTATTCTTGGTTTTATTATACGTACGAGTGCAAGGGCCCTTCTCAATATCACCACCTTTCAGATCTTTGGGGAGATCCACCAAACCAGCAATAACACCTTTCACACCAGAAGAGTCTCCTTTCCATAGCCTAGCTTTCTCATTGAGAAATTGGAGACCCTCAACTTCATTATGGAGAGTAGACTTACTTTAACCACCATTTCCAAGTTCTCATAATGTCTAGCCATTTTATCCCCCATAACCAATATTCTGAATTCAAAATCTCTTTTCAGCTTCAGCATTTCATCTATCACAATCTTCAGAACATCAAACAACTGGTTCACCTAATCCTGAATAGATGACCCTTGGGGATTAGGAGAAACCCGAGCATTGTTAGCCAAAGATAGAACCTTTACATTAGTAAGGTTCAGTTCATTAAATATCCACTTGAAAATTCTAAAAAAAATAAGGAGATCCATCTCTCACCATCCCTAAAACATTAGGAAAATCCTCCCCCTTGCAATTAAAGGTATCCCTATCATCAACTAGATCCTCAGGATTAGCCCGATTATCCTGCACATCCTTACATTTGTTACCACCATCAAGAACCTTGATTTTATACAAAGACCTCTCCACCTCAGCAACCTCATGAGTACCCAACTCCATCGTCTCAGGACCAACATCAATATACCGATGGGATTCAATAATGGGAGTTTCTTCAGGTTCAACACTAATAGTATCCTCCAAAGGCAAGCATTTTCTACTGCCAGAATGCACTTTCCCCTTCACCCTCTTCAGATTACTTCCTTCCTGCAAACTCATCTTCCTCTTCCGATCCGAGACAGGGGACTCCACCTCCTCATTCACTTCAACATCCTCTACCACCTTCTTCTTACCAGAAGTTTCACCCTTCACCTTCAGCTTCTTAATAGCTAGGGCCATAAATTTACCTGCTTTTAACCTTCTGGGTTTTAGTGAAATCTTCATAAACCTTCACCTTCTTCGCCTCCTCACTACCAATCATATACTCATTTGAATAAAAGGTCTTAGATATTTTAGCCTTATTTTTATGCTTAGAAACAAACTCCTCATCAGGGTCTGAGAGGACCTACATAGAGGCTTCTGACCCAGCTTCATACTCTTCAGAATCAGAGTCATTATTAGACCCAGTATCATACCCAGAATTAGATGGCTTAGGGTAGTCCTTAGTGATTTTCTTGGGTTCATCAATAATTGAATAGGACTTGGCATAATCCATGATGAGGATAATTAAAACTTCATGGAGAATAGGGTTGTTAGGATTTTATTTGAAGTCTTTTATACCATTCTCAAGGGAAGCTAACAAGTAATAGGGGAAATAAACCCTCTTCTTATGCCTAAAATGAATAAGCAAAACAAAATGATAAACAACAAGAACAGAGAAGTGGCCATCCAGAGTAATGTACATAAACAATTTAGCCCCCACATCACCCCAGATAGCCTTGATGGAGCTATGAGAAAATCCTCCACACTTCACCTTCCCCAACTAATCCCTTTCATTACCCTTTAAAAAGATCGAAATGGTAGCATTCAACTCTTTTTTCTCTATAAACCTGTATGCCCTTTGTATCCATACTAGTAATTTGACCAATGAATTCTTCAGTAATTTTAAATTCCATGTCGAACACCCTAAGGACTATATTTTGTCATCCTTTGACAAAGGACAACAAGACCATCGGGTCAAATCCATGAATTCTCTCAATGTAGGGAGTGATACCCCCACCTCCAGCAACCCCCATACTTTCTTGTTACTTTTAGAAGAGTCACAAGAAATAGGCTCAACATGATTCCTCTCACCACCCATGATGACCATAGAGCAGAGCCACAATAACTTTAAGTATTTGCAAAGGATAAAAAATAAAAGAAGCCTCGAGAAGGAATAGGCCTTGAAAATACCCACAATCTGTGTGAAATTACCAAAATGAAAGGAGGTAATAGTATTCCTTAAATGCACAACCTTACGAACCTCTTCCAAATCATTAAAATGCAAGGGATTTCCCCTTAATAAATCAAACTTCAATTTAAAATTTTGCATGGGAATCAACATATGATTTAAAATAATCATGAAGTGAACCCCTTCCCTAAACGGCTTGCATATCATGATTAACAATAGATTGGATTTCAATGGGGAGGGGGTCAATCCTATCCCATACTTTATACTCATGAACCCCAAAATTAGCAAACTTATCTGCAAGGCAATTACCCTCATGATAAATGTGAGATATGAAGCATTGCTCAAAGGAATTCACAATAGCAAAAGCATCAAGAATAATAGGTTCTATAGACCAAGATGGAGGGGTAATATTTTTTAGGTAATTTATACCATTTAAGGAATCACCCTTCATCCACACCTTGTTGAAACATTTAGACTGAGCCATCTTCAGACCATGGTAGGCAGTTGATGCTTTTGCAAAGTGGTTTGTTCATGTGCAATTTTGTTATTATTATGATATTTTTAATATATGAATTTTACTTTCTATACTAACCAAATTATGTAGAAATGTGGTATCATTATGCCACATAAAACAAATAGGGAGTTTATAGAAAATTTTATTTTATAAAAAAAATCATAGAAACTTATTTTTATTTAAAAGATTGTACTTCTAGATAATGTAACATATGTGCTAACTAGTTATTCTTAGGAATGCATACATGAAGCAGTTCACATGATTTTGGAAAACATTTAGTGGATGTCAACAAGTTTAAGAGTATTCAATATTCATTAAAGGATAATTTAAAATATATATAGGAATTAGTGACATAGCAAAGTAGTGTGCATGCATTTATCACATAATTAAAAAAATAAGATTATATCTACAATTATGTAAAACACTCTCAATATGATTGGTGGCTTGATGATCAATTTCACATATGGAGAGATGTATTTCCAATAGGAACTATATTTTTAGTGGTTGACTTCATAGAAAACTATACTCTTTCTCCACAAGAGGGAGTTCAATCTTAATATTATAATTCAATACACATAGCCATTTTTGTTCATATCATATATAGACATGTAGTTTATAGAATAAAAGATGATAATTGTTTTAGGAGTATCATTTATGTTTGAGTAATAATAAGTCACATTAATCATATTTTAGGATTAAGTAAATAGTGGGTGATCCTACAATAGTGGTTCACACTTTTTGGTCAAACTAGACATTGAACGGAATTTTTTCAATGATGAAAAAATTGCACACAGTTTTATCCAAAAATCTTGATTACTACTGAATTTTTTAACTAAATCTTCACTTTCAGGCACCTATAGTTGCTAAACCATGAGGAATTTGAAGATGATGTTGTTGGCCCCATAGTTGTCATTGCACCAAAAGATCAACCTGTTAATGCCTGTTACAATTGCCAGAGTTAACGGATCCACGGGAGGCGGTTAGTCCATTTCACGAATCCTGAGGGGAGCGTTGATCATCTGCCAACAAAATCCCCCTCAGTGTTACCCGAGGGGATTCGAACCCGAAACCTTTGGCTTTGATACCAATTTTTGGCCCCATAGTTTTCGTTGCACCAAAAGATCAGTATGTTAATGCCTGATACAACTTCCAGATTTAACAGATCCACGGGAGGCGATTAGTCCATGTCATGAATCCCGAGGGGAGTGCTGACCATCTGCCAATAGATGCAAATTAGTGATTTGTAAAATTTTGTCTGTAGATTCTAAATATAAATTTTTTAATAAAATTGGAATCAAATTGCATTTCTTTTTCCATCTCCTTTGAAAACTAGTTCTTAACAGTAAACACCATTTTTAAAGAGTGATGTTCACCGTAAACAACATAATTTTTTCTATGAAGGATAAAATTCTATTTTTTTTAAATTTAGCTTTATAACTACGATATCTAGCATATTCAATTGGTTTCATAGTGTTTTATTGAATATATTTTTCTTAATTAAGTTTTGAATTCAAACCAATTACAATTTAGGCATAAGCAGACCATATACAACATAACTTTTTTTGTATGTATCAAAATTCAAAAAAAAATTGCTGGATCAAGGACATCAATAACTAGCACAAACATATTTTTCAATTTTTTTTGATAATCTACTATTTTTCCACATGTGCAGAACAAAGAGCTTGATTTTCTGTGAAACCCCTATGTTTAATTAAACTAAAAAAAATACATAATAAAACCAAAATATATTTGATGGATAGCTCATTCTGAGGACTACCATTATCCAATTCCGTCTATGAAGTTGATTGCATTTTCATCTTCAACACAAGCTTGAAAAGGAAAAATTTTGAAAAAAATTGCTAGAGGAGAGGGAGAAGGGAAAAAAAGGGGGGTTTGAAAAAACCCCTTTCGACCCCTTCGAGCAAAGGGGGGTTCGTTCGAACCCCCTTTTTTTGCAATTTTCCTTTTTTTTCATTAAAAAAAGTCATGCCAAAAATGGGATGACATCACAAATGGGTTCGCTCGAAGGGGGGTTCAAGCAACCCCCCCCCCCCCGCTTCGAGCAAACCCCTAAAAAACTTGAAATTTTTTCTGTGAAGTATTTTTTCATTTTTTCTTCATGAAGGGAATTGCACACTAGTATTGTGGGATCACCCTAGTTAATTGAATTAGTATCATTCCTTAACAAATTAATAGGTAATTTAAGTCATCCTCTAGCAATGTTCCATAAATTAGGTAATTGATTTAGTTTGTAAGATTAAGTAAATAATTAATTGATAGAGATTCACATCCTCATGTTCATTTAAGACATCTCCTTAAGTCCCCTTAATCCATCCTAACTACATTTGATAAATTTAGTCATTTTTTAAATAACTTTGGAATTGAATTTAGCTAGTTTAAAATTAAGTAAATAGTTAAATGATTTAGTAGCATACCCTTAGAATATTAGTAATTAATCACATGTCCACTTAAGCCATACCATAAATACATTATTATTTTTAGTTTATTTGTCTAAATATCATTAAAAACACATTCTAAATATCCTATTTTCAATAGATTTATTGAATGCAAATTATTTTTTAAATAAAATTTATAAAATAGTTAATTTTTAAAAATTACTCTATACAATTTTATTTTGTCCTATAGTTTGATATATTATTCTTCTAATACCCATCTACTAAAATTTAAATTTTTCAATTCATCGGGATAGGATAATATCATGTTCTCAGCATTGAATCCAAGAATCTTGTACTTTCTACATGTGAATTTTGAAATTAGAAATTGTTTTGTTTTGTGAATTGTTATGTACTTTGGTACTAACATTTTTACTAATTATATCCATAGAAGTTTCTCTTGGCTCTCGCTCTGCAACTTTCCCGCTCTTGCTGATTTGAATCCTTTTGTTCCTACTCTGATTTAACTATCTCACCGACCAGTCGAGTGGGGGGCCTGGGAAGGCTCCCCATTCCAGGAATGTTATCCCTTTGTTTGGAATTGTGTTTACTTTGGTAGCTCCCAATGTTGTTGTTCCCCATGTGAGTTCCCCTCCTCATACCTTCATTCTTTCACCTAGGGGAAAGACTGGGGGTACTTCTGGAAATTCGCCTTTGTCCCTACATCTTGATTTAGACTCTTTCTTCTCTGAAGAAGAATCGACATCATTTGTGGAAAAACTGGTGGGTGTCAGCTCACCAACTATGGGTAAAAGGTTCTTAGAGTTTGCTTCTTGCTTTGTTACTAGATAGGAAGTCAACGTCCCTGAATCTTTGATGTTGAAGGCAATGGATGGCCTAAAGTTGGTGTTAGTTGGAAAGTTTTTGGCCTATTGATCAAATATTAAATTGGTACGTCTCTGGGTTGCTTCAGTATGGAACCTAAAAGGTAGTGTCTCTATTAATTTTATTCCAAAAGGTATCTTCATTTTCTCCTTTTTTGGTTTATGAAGACATGTTAAAGGTGTTAGTGGGTGGACCCTAGGCCTTTGATGTTGGCTTTAAGAACTTCCTTTCCCTGTGTAAATGGAAATCAGGTTTTGACCCTTCTACTAACCTGGGGGCTATGGCTCCAACTTTGGTTTGCCTCCCTGGGTTACCCCTCGAGTTTTGGGAGATGGGTATCCTGAAATGGATTGCTAATTCTTTTGATATCCTCTTAGCGATTGACAAGATTACACAAGAAAAGTATAGACTAGCCTTTGCACGTATTTGTGTTAATGTTACTGTTAACATAGTTCTACCAACCTCTGTTCTTCTTAAGTCAAAATTTGGAAACTAGTCCCAACCCCTTGAATATGAAAATGCTCATCAATTCTGTCAACTTTGCAAGAAATTTGGTCACCTTATTGATTATTGTGGTAAAAGGTTTGTTGAGGTGCCCAAAGATGTCATGCAATCTCTTTTTGAGCAGTAGCCTAAGATCTCTAAGGTTGTCTCAATTGATTTCCCTCCTAAGGTAACTCTAGTCCCAGTGGAAGTTGCCCCCCTTGAGAAGGTTGTTCCTTCTAGTGGCCCGGTTGTTGTCCCCGTTGAGCCTCTGGTTGTTTCCAGTGATATGGATAGTTTGAACTTCAAGGAAGTAGCCCCTGAAGGAAGTATCCCAACCCTTGGTTTCAAGAAGGATTGGAACCCAAAATTGGAGGAGGAAAATCCAATAGTTAATCTGGTTGAAGAAAAGGGAATTCCCCACAAGGAGGCCAATAGTCAAACTCCTAAGGAAGATGTTCTTGTTGCTAATGAAGGGATAAAGAAGGAAGAAGGAGAAATTGTGTCTTCAGGCCCTGCATTGTCCTTGGGGGATATGTCATTTATGTCTTAGAAGGAGGATGGAAACCTGAATGAATCCCTGGCCATGTTGGATTTTCCCCCCATCCCAGTGATCGAGAAGATGAGGATGATTGGCTACAAGCTCCAAATAAATCTAAAAAGAAAAATTTAGATGTGGGTGGGGGAAATAAGGTTGGTAGACCTTCCCAAAAGGAATCTAGGAACAAACATACTACAAGAGACATGGTTGTGGGTAAACAAAGAACCTTGGACTCGATCATGGAATCGAATTCCAAAAAGAAGTAGTTCTAGTTGTTCTCTTTTTGGCCTTTTAATGTTGTGCCTATTTTTTTTCTTAACGACGTTTCTCTCCTAGAATATTAGGGACCTTAATATCCCATACAAAAAAATTCTAGTTAAAACTTGTATCTTGAACAATAAAGTGGATGTTTTTCTTCTTCAAGAAACCAAAATGAAGAAGGAGGCCTTTGACAAGGCAATTTTGAAAATTTGGCTTGGTGCAAATTACTATGTTAGTGAGGCTAAAGGATCCTTAAGGGGAATAGTTACTCTTTGGAATCCTTCAAAATTCAAAGGAACTTTTGGCTTTGCTGGAAGGAATAGTCTAATGGTTTCTCTAGAAGATCTTTCTACTCGGGAGAAATGGAACTTAATCAATATCTATGCCTCCAATTCAAGATGGGACAGAGTCTAGCTATGGGATTCTCTGAATAATGTTATTAAAAGTAAACAGGATGACTATTGGATTTTGGGAGGTGATTTCAAATCCCCTCTTCTACCCTCAAAAAATTTGAGGGGGGAAGGGGGGCAGGGGAAGGTGGGGTTGGATGACTATACTGATATTATAATGGATTTGGTTGGATTCTTAAATTTTGTTGGAATTTTTTATATTTCTCTATGTTGTGCATGTTTTTCACACACACAGGGACCCCCTTTTTGCTTTCCTTTTCGTTGTTGGTTTGTTGTAGGATCTTGACTTTGTCCCCTTAAGGGATGGGTATTTTGGTCTTTTGGATTTGGTTTTTTTTTCGCCCGTGTGCTCAACGTTCAATCTACATCTTGAACCCCTTTTACAACATTTGACTGGTGGTCTCACTCTCTTGAAGTGGACCCGCACTTGAAAATTTTTATTTTGAGACAAAATTGACTAAGTTGTGATGAAGTTCGGCTAATCCGAGGTCCCTTGGATTAGCCAAATCCAACCTCATGTTAAATTACCGAGTTTTTTGGCCTTACCTCTTGGCATTAATTGTGCTCTTTTGTGAGTTTTTTTTTGGAAATAAGTAGCTATTTTATTGGCCATTTCCCCATGTTGCACTTCGCCTCTAATGAATTGAGAAAAGTTCACCTCCATCGTGCCCTTGAATCTTGTTATTGCATTCGATTCACTTCCTCCTAAGGATTGTTCGTGGTTTTTCTTTTAGGATTCCTTGTCGGCTCATCTTTGCATTCTCTCCATCGCACATTCATTTAAGGTATGTCCCTAGTCATTTCTGAGTGGTTTGTTTCATTACTAACTTTGTTGGTAAATCTATTGCAATGATTCACTCATTTTAGTTTGAGATTTTGGTCTTCATCACTTTTCACTTTATCATTTTGGGTTCACAGGTCCATTTTCATGAATTGAGAAAGGGTTTTAATTTATATGCATTTGGTAAATGGTGGTCATTGAAACCTTAGGGTTTAACCTTGCATGTCTTCCCTTCTATTAATATTGAAATCTCGGAAGCATTGATTGGTTTTAAAATGACTCATAAACACTAGCCATAAGTGCCCTAATTGTGCGCGGTTGATTCAAACAATTGAATGCCATCAATGATCCATGAAATAAATCATGTAAAGTACTAAATGAGCAAAGATTTCAAAGATGATCTTGTGTAAAATGAAGGAAAACACTTGGAAAAATTTCCATCACATGATGATTTCGGCTAATTCGAGGTATCTCAGATTAGCCAAGCCCTAATTCGTCTGGTTAATCCAAGCTAGCTCGAATTATCTGAGCTTGCATTCCTTCCTTTATGCCAACTCGCCCCTTCAAGTGTTGAATGCCCAATATATGAGCTCACTCCTAATTTCATTTCGCGGGGCGATTTGTGACTGAATGAACCTCAACGCACTAACATATTTCATTTTCCAAAGATTCTAAGGAAAAATGTGAAGAGTATGTTGGGATTCAACTAATCTGAGCTTTCTCGGATTAACCGAACCTCATTTTGGCCAGCAAATCTGAGCTTGATCAGATTAGCTAACCCCTTTGTAATTGCCTTCGTGACAAAACGATGATCAGTGATAACGATTGCTTGCATTCGCGCGATGACCTAAGTGCTTAATGGGGAGATTTTTTTTTTATCAAATGAGATGATAAGGCCTACACATCAAACCTTCAAAGACTTGTTGAACAAAATATGAGTGAGGTTTAAAATTTCGGGTAATTCAAGCTAGCTCGGATTACTCGAGCTCTTGTCTGGCCAGGGAATCTGATGTAGCTCAAAGTATCCGGACTCCTATCTTTTTTCCTCAAAACCTCTCACATCTTTGGTTCTTGTATGAATGGGTTTGAATGATGATGTTGATTTTTTTGCATGCCTTGCATAGTCAAACATTGATATCTTTTCGAATGAGTTATCTGCTATGCGTTGCTAATAAATTTGTATTATCACCTTAATTAAATGGAATTATAAATGTGTGTATTTGAGCTTCAATTATGAATCCATTTCAAATGATCCAGTGTTTATATGACATTTACCCCTTTGGTATCAAATTTTTGCATTGGTTCATTTGCATATCTTTCAATTGGATGATGGAATTGGTTTTTCCTCTCCTATTAACGTTTGGGGCTTGTAATGGTATTTTTTATTTGCACTTAACAAGGTTATTTAACTTGTACTAACAAATCTTATGGCATTAATAATCTCATGGTGTTATATTATTTGCATCTAGGTAATTATGGTTTATTCTGCAGATGCAAGGTGAGTTGAGCCCTGATAAGGCCACTAAGACAAAATTTGATCTAGTACAAGAAGAGGTCCGGAGAAGACAATAAAGGATGAAGTAGGATTTCAAAGGTATCTGGTCGAAGTCAAAGATTTCTTTTGCTTGGGACAAGATTGGAGACACGAATATGGGACATGTGGACTACAATGATTTTCATCAAAGAATGTATGGCAATACACCCACTCGACTAGCTCAAGTCCTCACTCACACTGGCTTGGCATAGGCAGCAGGGTTCCCTCCAACACAACTTTATCTGGAGCTTGTCTTAGAGTGTGCAAACCACTATGACTCTAGGACAAGGATCATAACTAGGCCACAAGGAAGGGTTATGGAAAACCTCACCGAGGAGTCCATTGCAGAGGTTTTTAACATTGCTTCACATCACCACCTAATTGAGGAAATAAACATCGGGGAAGCAATTAAGTTTTATGATGAGGATCCTAATAGGGCTTTGGAGATCATGAACAATTCCTGGATACTAAATCCAAAGCCACATTATTCTTAGTTTCCCAAGCAATTTCATAGGAGTGATTTTAAGATGGAATACCATGACATTATAACCCTCTTGGGTAGGGTAATGGGAGTAGAAGAAGCTCACATCTTTTAGCCTTGGATGTTCTTCCCCATCACACAAATTGTAGCAAACAAACATTATCATTGGGCTAGAATCATAAGCAATAACCTGGATGCCTAATTGAGAAGTGTGTAGAAAACAGACAAATTCACCATGACATCGTATTTGGTATACATGTTAGCAAGCAAAACTAAGTACAAGGGATTGAGTTCCAGGGGAATGTTGGGAAAGGATAGAATTTGGGATGTATACCCTCAATTATAGTATAGGACATCCAACTATAGAAGGGAAAATGATGCTTTTTTCATGTTTATTCCCAAGTTGCTACAAAACGCCCTTCATGTCAGAATAATTGTTGAGTCCATGGATTTAATTAGACAATATGGGCAATGGTTCATCCAATTTCCGAAATTCACATACATTCGGGTGCAGGGATCTCCCATTGTCCCACTCAAATTACCATGGTATCCAATAAACAAACTTCTAATGCTAGAATTGACAAGGCAGATGATGGAATTTGAGGAGATACTACATCAAATTATGAAGAAGAAAGAACTAGGAGTAGAATTTCCATTGATGATTGGGACTCTAGAGTCTTTCCCTTCCATTCAAAGTGCTCAGCACTCTGAGAAGGAGACGGAACAATTTGAGTTGTATTCTCATACCAATAGGAATAGGTTTGACCCCTATGGCAAGGCCATGAAGCAAGCCAATAGAACATTCTGACATAAGGACCACATAGAAGACTATTGGGAAAATTGTAGAGATAACTTTGAAGTTCTCAAAAGAAGGTTCTGCCAGATACCCCTGATAATGATAAGGTTATACAAGATAATATAAGTGCCCAATCGAGTGCACGATGATGAGGGGGACTTGGTGCAATGATAGGATTATGAACCATATAGGAACAAGCCTTTACCATAGATAAACTAGTCAAATGGAGAACTAACGGATCTTGACTAGATAATTGAGCCAGTCAAGAGGTATTCAAGGCAATGGGTAAAGCAAAAGATTGAGGAATTGGAATTCGATGGCACTAAGTTCACGTATGAATTGATGGGAGACATGGAATCTCATTCTGAAGAGGGAGAAGAAGAAGAAAAGGATAATGTCTCAGAGCTTTAGGAAAATGAAGAGCAGGAAGGTGATAAACCGGTGTTAGTCAAAAGAAGAACCAAGAGCCGAGCACAAGCAAAGCAAGGGGAGAAACCATCTCCCAAATCCAAGAAAACTCCTCAAGTTAGCATTATTGCTATAGAAGGTGAGACATCTCAACAAGCAAGGAAAACGAAATTGGTTACAGAAAGAAAAAAGGCAACAAAAGTCAGAAAGGGAGACGCAGATACTAATGCTCCTTCCTCGGCTAAAGTCGTGGAGATAGAAAGTTCTGGGGGAAAAACCCCAAGTATATATAAGGAAGAGTCCTCCCAAGCGTAAGGTGTCTCTGACAAAGGAAGTAAAAGAAGTAGAAGAGAAAAGGCAAGATGTACCTCCCATCGACTATCGGGAAGAGGAGGTGAATACAGGGAATAATTTTCCTCCTCAAAATATGCAAACATAAAAAGAGGCTATACAAGAAGGTAATATATCCAATAACCCCGAACAACATGAATCAGAGGATGATGAAATCTCTACTTCTACCAATGGGGAATGGAGGCAGATGATGCAAGAATTGGAACAGTCTGACTTGGATGCACAGGACAAAAATGTAAGATCCCAGGTAATTCAAGAAAAAAAATCCAAGTCTCAGGATAAAGGAGTAATTAATGAGGAAGAGAATCAACCTGAAATTGAAAAGAACATGGAAGAGATAGTTGAAAATCCACAACAAGATAGGGGCGAGCAAGAAGCTCCTTCTCTGGAGATGAATGCAGAGCAGCCCACTTGGCTAGAGAAGAGAGTAAGAAAAAAGCCAATTATTGTTCAAGAAGAGACTCCTAGTTGGGACAAGTTATTAGAACAGTGGGGGAAGCCAAAGCAAAGGAAGAGGGATTTTCAAGTATCTCTCGGGATGAGTTGAACAACCGAATTATCCACGTAGCAGTACCGGCAAATGACAAGTTCAAGGATGAGGTTAGGCCATCTGATTACAAAGTGAAAACTATCAATTTGGGACCAACCACCAAAGAGCAAGAGAGGGAGGAATTATGAGACTCTTCTTAGGTAATTTTGAGAAGATTGGATAAAGAAACAGAGGAAAAGGAGAAGTTGAAGAAGCAATTGAATGATATTTATACATATGTTCAACATTTAATGAAACCATTGCAGGCTATTGAAAATGAAAGTATAATTCTTGAGGGA
Source organism: Sequoiadendron giganteum (assembly GCA_007115665.2). Lineage (NCBI taxonomy): Eukaryota > Viridiplantae > Streptophyta > Pinopsida > Cupressales > Cupressaceae > Sequoiadendron > Sequoiadendron giganteum. The sequence goes on along the minus strand of CM021109.1, from coordinate 285,851,426 downwards.
TTGTTGCCTAAGGAGGCAGTTTCTGAATTTGAGAAGTTGAAGTCCTTTGTTCACAATACTCAAGGGTGGCTCCAGGATTTCAGTAAAAGAGGAGATGAAGCAATTGAGAAAATTCTCAGAATTCACACCAATGCTTCTGATTTTCTTGAGCATACTTCACAATTTGCGGCAGATTGAAAGAAGGCTAACGATTCTACTGCTGAAGAGTAAAAGAAAATTTTGCAAATACCAAGGGACCGATTGGCTAGGTTAAATATCTTCTCTCCAGATGAAATTGGAAAGGTGAAGGAGTGGATTGAAGTCTGGGATTATAGAAAAGAACTCACTAAAGTTCTGAAAAAGATAATAAAATTACAGGGAAAGATGAAAGAGATATACAACAGTTGTGTTAGCTTCCTAGAGATAGTGACTGGGAGGAAGAAGATTCTTCAAAAAAACATGAACGTTGACCAATTACATGCTTGGTGGCATGAAATTTATGCCCCTTCTAATAGTGCTCCAATAGGAAAAGACCACCTAGAAGATGTAGCCATCTACATTTCCAAGATGGATAAACATCATGAGTTGCAAATAGAGTGGAATAAAGTGATACCATAGTGTTGGGAAGAATATAGAAGTCATCAAACTAAAATTAAATTTATTTTGGTCCCAGACCGAGCAGATGTGAAGGAAATATTGGAGAAGGTTAAAGAATTAACCAATAAATTGGAAGTTGATAAGGAGGGAGAAGACAGTCAGCAAGATGCCACCTAGGAATCCACGTCAGACAGGCAGAGGCTAGAAAATTTTAGTTATATTCCATAAATAGGATGCACCAGATGGTCTTAAATTGCCTGGAGACCCCACTTACAAATTTCTAGAATGTAATTTTGTCTTATTCAAGGGAATCTTTCAGTAACCTTGCATGGTTGGCTAAACTTAGTAAATTTGAGTGCATTGGCGACCTGGCTTTGTGGGCCCTATTTTTAGGTCGCCTTGTGTTGTTTTTGTTATAAATGGAGGCTCAGGCTTCATTTTGAAGGGTTAGACATTATTTTAATAGTTGAATTCGGGTTAGGAGTTAGGTTTTTGAGAGCAAGTGCTGAAACTTTGAGAACAAAAGAATTGTTGCAAGTTTTGGGTGATTCAATATAAGCAAAAACATTGTTCTCTGGTGGTCGTTCCTATGTTTTATTATCCAGCATGGTCCTTGTTGTTCCTTATCTTTAATTTTCTTTGGGGATTATCAGTTATGTGTTAGATATTAGATGTTAGCTCTTTCATGATAATGGTGAAATGTGAATGATGTTGATTGATCTCTGGTCCATACTTTTAGCAATTTGTTGACTGTAGATTTCCATGTAAAGTAAGTTTGGGCCTCATTAAGTGCTAAATTCAATTGTCAATGTTTATTTACATTATGCTTGTTATTGGGCGTGTGGGTGAATATTCATAGTCTAAAAATATTTTGATTTCCCCATAAGATTGCATGATTTTTGTGTAGTTGCAGGTTTATCCTTAATCAAGCAAAGATTGGTTCCATCGAGGATCTATCTGTTTGTAGCATTCATCATTATTCTAACTAACCTTACAAGTTAGTTTAAAATAGAATCTCTCTCTGAACCCTTATATTTTGTTGTTTCTTTTAAATCTGGGTTAGTTTTAGGATTAAAAGCATCAAAATATTGCAAAATCTGATGAGTTTGAAACCTCCAATAGTTGTTCGTAAGGTCCCCTGTTATTACCAACATTTTCACATTTATCACTGAGTTGTTGTATTGCATCGTCAAGACCTGACATTAGAGACCTTGGGGTTATCTCTTGAGGCTTGCTGATAGAGATTTACCTTTCAAGAGAGATAGGATTTCAATATTTTGTCTGAGTTGTTTCCATGTAGAAAACACCATCAATAGATTGGTTCTAGAGGGAGGGGCTGAATAAGCAAAACTGGAGCATTTCCTATCTGCAATTTCTCCTAAGAGATTTTGAAGAAGAACCAAATCTACACCAAGAGAGGAAGATTTTCAGGAGTTATTGGTCCCTACTAGGTCAAGAAGGACCAGAAATAGAGAAGAATCCTCATCCACTCAACCCTTTCCATCTTCTCCATTATTCTCACCTACATCTAATCATTCATCATCTGATTCTAAAGTGGTTCCTACTCAAAAACCTCAACCGATCATCAATCAACCACTGCCACCTCCACCATAGCAATCAATGGCTTTCTTGGAAAATAATCCCTCACCTCGGTCGTTTAACAACTACAATGTCATGCCAAAGAATCCTGAGCACTTCTACTCCAAGTTCCATACCAATGACCCCAACAGGATAGCTGAGGAGCATATTAGGATTTTCCAGACTTGCCTTAGGGATACAGGTATCAATCATGAAGATGTCACATGCAAATTGTTCCCATATTCCCTACGAGAAGATTATTTTTACTGGAATAATCATTTGCCTGCGAGGTATATACATAATTGGACTGAGTTGGAAACTGCCTTTCTACAGAAATTCAAAATCCCCATTAGTTCCAATAAGTTATATCTATAGTTTACAAAGGTGAAAAGAGAAATCAGTGAGCCCATAGGGTCTTTCAAAAATAGGTTTCATCGTGCATACACTAGGTTACAGCCACTGTATGTTGTCGATAATGCTACCACCTTGGAAGTTTATTATGAAGCCCTTGATAGCCTTACCGCCACCTTCCTCAAATGGAGACCAAACCCTCCTAATAGCTTGCTTGTAGCATACAATGAGGTGATAAAGGTTAGTACAGATTTGAGGCAACACTTATTAGGACCCATGCCATCATTAGGGCCCATTGCTCACCCAGGAAAAATCAATGCAGTCAATCAAGCTTTGTCCAATCATACACCTATCATGAATCCAATACCTTAGTTACCACTGGTCCCACACCCAGGTCTTCTAATAAATCAGGTCCCACTGATGACCGGTTATCCTCAACAAAGTGTCAATTAGCCCCTCAACTCACAACCACAATCCAATTTCCCATCCTATCTACAAAACTCTGAAGTATTAAACTAGTCCTCAAGCTTGGGGATACCATCAGGATTCCATCAGAATAATTCAGGACATGCACCATACAATAATCCTGACAAGGAGAGGTTGGATGAATTGACTGAACAAGTGAAGAAGTTGAACATGGAGGTAATTTATCTAAGGAACCAGAATAGCCAACTCCAGGATCCTCAAAGGAATATGCAATCCAATTATAATAGGGAAAATAGAGATTTGGCACAATCTGGACCAAGCCTTGATTGAGGTCAACCAGCTGGGTAGAGCTTTGACAGCGGACATTTAGGCGAACTAGGATTTCATAGGAGGTAGCCTCCCAGGCAGAATAGAACATGGAATACCAGGCCCAATAATGGAGGTGTTCCCACCCCATTGGATCAGCCAACTAATCAAGACAAAGATTCAAGTGGTTTCTATTTAGCAGAGGAAGCACTGTCAGGATGGTGTAGACTTCACAAGAATAGTCAACACTCTGAGTTAGATTTCCCTGAGTTCCAAACTGTTGCATCTATTTTCTAGTATGAAGTCAAAAAATATTCCATAAATCAAGAGTTAGTACCGTCTGGTCCCTATGACTCCCCCGTTTTGGTACTAAATTCTACTCCATTCCCATGAACTGAAGAAAAGAACCAGAGCTAGAGGCAATTGAATGAGCTAGTAAATCAGAGCAAGTATTTAATGGAGATGAAATTTCATAATTATTTCAAAAGGGTATTAAGAACAATAATGGTCCTTTGGATGAAGAAGAGACAGGTGTTGAAGAAGTTCAGACATTCCAGCAGCCCACAAGAAAATATGATCTAAGGAACAGACCGAATAGAAGTTTGTAGGCTGGAGGACCATTTACTACTTCAATTCCTCTAAACAATTTCACTACACCACCTGATCCTCACACCAGTAATCACCCATCTTATCCTCAATACCAACCCAATATTTTATGAAAGTAGGACAATCTGACCCGTCAAAAGGAAGGAATGTTGAGGCAAGAAAAGACAAACAGATGGGTCATTCTAAGGAAACCCTTGGTGACATGAGCACGGAGCACCTGGGAGATTTTGTAGCTGAAGAGCTCAAGAAAATTAAGGTAAGCCTCTTAGCCCTTGAATTATTAAGGGTTCCCTCTATTAGTAATTATGTCCTAGGATCTTTTAAATCCAAAGAGGTTCCCTAGGATAGGGTGGACAGTGAAGCAACTATAAGGAGTTCGGGTCCATAGCCACCGAGAGATCAAGTTCAAGGACAATCTAAGGATAAAGGGAGGGAAAAAGATAAAAGCCAAGTTACTCAAGTTGATACCCCTATGATTTTATTTCAAGGAAGGATGTAGACACCTCCTTTTTTATTTCCATTTGCATCTTTGGGAAGCATTCGCACAACTATCTTCTAGATTCAGGAGCCTCCACAAATGTCATGCCTTTTTCGGTCTGTCAAGCTTTAGGAATTACGCATGTTGCCTCTCAATGAAATGTTACCCAGTAGGATAAGATGGAAGTGAATGTGGTGGGAGAATTGGCTATGATTCCTATGCAAGTTGTGTCTGACCCTAGGGTTCAGCAGGTTATTAGCATTCAGGTGGTAGATATTCCTGATACATATGGTTTGATATTAGGCATGGATTTTACTAAGGCACTGAATGGATATGTGTCAACTGATCACTCTCACATTTGGTTTCCCTGGAAAGGAGTTCCAAATCAGATCAAGATTGAAAGGGAACCCAAGATTAAGTATGTGATCACTGAATATCAGAATACTTTGAATGAGGTATTAGGTGTCAGAAGTTGGTTTAGGGAGTTACGTACTGGTAGCCCCTCCTCTAGAACTAGACATGGATGAAATATTCATGTTGCATAGTGTACCCAAGGATCTCACTCAGGAGTCCATCAGTAATGAAGTGCTAGTAGAGTCAATAGAAGAAGTTGAAAACCAACGGGATGGTCAACTCGGTTTGTTGGTAGGAGTTCATTCAAAAGTGCATAGAAGATAAAATTCAGCTCGACAGGGACATAAACTTTGAGGACTTGCTTCTTCTGAACTGTTGCAGGGTTCACAACGTACCCCATCCTGAACTAGAGTGTTGTTTATGCCAAACAGTAGTGGAGAAAATAAAAAGTTGCATTAATCTGCCTCCTACTATTAGGATTGAGGTGCAGAGTATTCAGGATGATCCTAAAGGCAAACAACCAATGCAAGACCAACTCCCTAGTTGTAGCAGAACTAGTGTGGATAAATCAAACAATCCAGTTGTTGTTGGTTGTTAGATGCTTAGATTTGATGGATCAAAGTCAAAAAAAGGAGCTGGAGTCGGGTTCGAGTTAATCATTCCTAAAGGTAAAACATTTTTTGTTGCTCACAGGCTTCAGTTCCATTGCACCATTAACATTGTTGAGTATGAGGCCTTAGTTCATGGGTTGTTGATGGCACTGAGAAATAATGTCAAGATTATGCAAGTTTTTGGAGATTTTGAGTTAGTGGTTAGATAGTTCAGGAAGTAGTATTACTGCAATGACCAAAGGATGACTAATTATAGACACAAGGTTTGGGATCTTATAGAGGGGTTTGATGCCTTCAACATTCAACTGATACCCCAGAGTAAGAATCAAACTATGGATGCCTTGGCACAGACGGCTAGCACTTTGTAGCCCCTGTCACTTTTAGGTTTGAAGAAGTTCACTATGGAGCTCACACCAGTCCCCTCAGTGCCATATAATGTAACGAATTTTTAGGTGTTTGAGGATGATAAGCACATTCTTGATTTTATTACAAGCTCTAATGTTTTCACCGCTCAGATGATTGATGAAGTAGAACCTCAGTAAGCATAAATGGACCTTGAAGGATTCGTTAACCTGAAAACCAATACAATCCTAAGAGGGATGGTCTAGCTAGAAAGGATCTTTGTCTAGACATAATAAAGGATCAGGAACAACAGGGTAAGAAGGGTTCAATTAGCAGTCAATGTGACATGTATAACATGGGAACCCCAAACAACATCAAGAAAATTTTCATTGGAAAGGTGTGTACTCTAGTAGAAAAGAAGGGAATAGTAATACACTTCATACGTACCAAGATTTTATAGCCTGGAGTTATGAAGACCTGAAGACGTATAATACTTTGATCATTACACACACTATTCCCCTCAAACCAGATGTTAAGCCTTTCAGACAAAGACAAAGGTTGATTAATGTGTTGCTGGAACCTATCATTTAGAAGGAGGTGCAAAATTTATTATCTTCTCGCATTATATTTCCAGCTAGACATTCTACCTGGGTTGCTAACTTGGTTCTAGTAAGGAAGAAAAATGGAGAGATTACACTTTGTGTTGACTTCAGAAATCTCAATTGTGCCTCTGACAAGGATAACTACCCAGTCCCATCATTGGATGAAGTACTGCAAATCATTAACGGATCTCAAATGATGTCTTTTCTCAATGGATACTCAAGATATAACCAAGTTATGGTACAGTACGAAGATAGACACAAAACTACCTTCACCACAAAGTGGGGCACTTTCACTTATAGAAGGATGTCTTTTGGGTTGATCAATGCTAGAGAAACTTTCCAGAGGGCCATGGATATTGCCTTTAAAGACATCATTGGTAAGTGTATCATTATCTACATGGATGATTTAATTGTTTTCTCGAAGAAGAATGGTGATCATATTTTGGACTTGTGTAAAGTATTCCACAAATGTAGGGAATTTGGTATCTCCCTCAACCCTAAGAAGTGCATCTTTGGAGTAACTGAGGGAAAATTGCTCGGTCACATTATTTCAGAGGAAGGTATATCCATTGATCCAGAGTGAATAGAATCTATATTGAAAATTCAACCTTTGGCTAGCAAGAAGGGGATGAAATCCTTCTTCGAAAAGATCAATTTTGTCAAGAATTTCATTACTAGCTTCGTAGAAATAGTCAAACCTTTGAATGCCATGTTGAAGCAAGATGTGAAAGTTGAATGGAGTACTGAAGCGAAGGAGGCTTTTGCAGAAATAAAGGGAAATAGTTGAGGCCCTAGTATTGGTGAGTCCTGACTATTCCAAACCTTTCTACATATTTTCATTTGCATCTGATCATTCATGTGCGGGCATGTTGACGCATAAATCAGACCAAGGAAGTGAGCATCCCATAGATTTCATGAGTCCTCCACTCAAAGATGCAGAATTGAAATATCCTAGTGTAGAAAAGAAAGCTTATGCTTTGGTCAGATGTGTGAAGAAGTTCAAACATTATATCCTAAGGAATAAAGTTTATGACATAGTACTCGACCCTACAGTCAAGCTCTTACTGATGTAGAATGAACTTGGAGAACGAAGAGAAAAATGGGTTATAATGCTGAAGGAGTATGACATCAAGATATAGCCCATGAAACTTGTAAGAGGGCAAGGATTGACAAAGACTATGGCTAAGATTGGTCCTGACATTACATCCCAGCAGTATCACCTACAGGATGTTTCCCTAGATGAATGTTACGATGACATTGTCTATTATTTGTTGAATCAAAAAAGTCTTGGTCACCTAAACTCAGTGCAAAGGATGGTCCTACACTTAAAGAGTGATGGTTACATGCTGAAAGGGGCTATCTTGTATAAGAAGAATCGTGAATGCATTTATCTTTGTTGTCTGGGGAAAGAAGAAGTTGTTTGAGTGATGACAGAATTCCATGATAAATATGGCACTGGCCACGGTTCTACACCAGCCACTACAAATCAGATCTTAAGGGCAGGATATTATTGGCCAACTCTCTTCAAGGATGCGCAAAACCAAATAAGAACTTTCCATGTATACCAAACTACAGCAAGCAAGGAGAAGCATGCAACACTTCCACTTCAGCCCGTAATTGAGGTAATACCATTTGCACAGTGGGGGTTGGATTTTATTGGTCCAATTAGCCCACCTTCCTCAGTAGGCCACAAGTATATCCTTACTGTAACTGATTATTTTACTAGGTGGACTGAAGCACTGGCTTGTAAACAATGCACTTCTTAAGTGGTAATAGATTTTCTCGATTCAGGTATTGTCAATCACTTCGGTTGTCCTGTTGCTTTAGTGTGTGATAATGGTCTTGCATTTGCTTCATTAAAGTTTTTTGGGTGGGATTTTGATCACGGAATCATCATTAAATATTCCTCTAACTACTACCCATAGGGAAACAATTTGGTTGAATCCACAAACAAGAACCTTTTGATGGTCATCCATAAATTTTTGGAAAGAAATCCTAAAGATTGGCATACCCAGCTACGATTTTCTCTTTGGGAAGATCATACTAGACTCAAAGCCTCCATGGGAACCCCTCCCTATCACCTTTTGTATGGTTTTGAACTCATGTTTCCCATTCAGCTAAAAATCCCCACTTTTCAGTTCATTAATAGTTATTATGATGAAGGGGATAAGCGCAAGGCTCGTCTGGCTGAGCTTTTGCACCTTGAAGAGAAGAGAGAAGAATCCTTGGAGAACTTTTCCAAACATCAGGGTGTTGTTAAGAGGTGGTTCGATCAAAAATCCAAGGTTAAGGCTTACAAAAACTCTAACCTAGTCCTATACTGGGATAAGGCACATGATAAAAAGGAAGAACATGGAAAATTCGACAAACTTTGGCTCTACTTTTTTTCAGATTTTGGAGATATTAGGAGATAATGCTTTCCATTTGAAGACTCTCATGAGAGAGGATGTCTTTTGTCTTGTCAACAAGAAATATTTGAAGCATTACTTCCTATCCTTAGCTACTTGCAACTCCCTCCCTCTATAAATAGTTGGTTTTGGTCTTCGTTTGCCTTGTTTTGTTGTGCTTTGTTTATTTTATGCTTCTGATTTTGGTGTGGGTTTGCTTTGGTTTTGGTTTCCGTTTGTTTTCACTTTATTTTTGGGTTTTGGGTCTCCCTGATTTCTTCAGGGCTCATTGCACTTGGTGAATATTCATAGTCTAAAAATCTTTCGATTTCCCTAGAATATTGCACCATTTCTGTGTAGTTGCAGGTTTATCCTTGATCAAGCAGAGATTGGTTCCATTGGGGATCTATTTTTTTGCCACATTCATCATTATTGTGACTGACCTTAGGAGTTAGTTTAAAATAGAATCTCTCTCTAAACCCTTATCTTTTCTTGTTTCTTTTAAATTTGGGTTAGTTTTAGGATTAAAAGCATCAAAATATTGCAAAATCTGATGAGTTTGAAACCTCCAATAGTTGTTTCGTAAGGCCCCTTGTGATTACCAGCATTTTCACATTTATCACTGATTTGTTCTATTGCATCATCAAGACCTAACATTAGAGACCTTAGGGTTATCTCTTGAGGCTTGCTAATAGAGATTTACCTTTCAAGAGAGATAATATTTCAAATTTTGTCTAATTTTTTGCCATGCATAAAACACCATCAACACTCTATAGGGCTCCAAATTCACATGGTCTAATAGAAGGCTTGGGAACCAATTGATTCAAGTTAAGTTGGATAGGTTCCTCATCTCTTCTAATTGGAACATATCCCAATATCTCTCTTCTCTCCCAAGATCTAGATCTAACCATAATGCAATTATGCTTAAAAGAAATGTTGATCACAATAAAGGCCCTTTCCCTTTCAGATTTGAAATAATGTGGAGCCTTCATCCTGATTTCACTGCTTTAATAAAAACTTTGTGGGTCGAACCCACGAGAGGCACCCCCATGTTCTGCTTGGTGGACAAGCTAAGAAGAATCAAGCAGAGAATGAAAGGTTGGAATAAATTCACCATTGGAAATATCTTTGAAATTAAAAAATCCCTGGGAAACAACTTAAAGGAAGTGTACGATAAAATGGAAGTCAGCCTTGTCGATGATGAGATTTTCATTAAGGAACGTGATCTTAGATCTCAATGGTTTAAGGTCAACAAAAAGGAGGATATTTTTTGGAAACAAAAGTCTTGGGTCCAATGGCTTACTGAAGGAGACCATAACACTAAATTATTTCACCAATCTACCATGAAACACAAAAGCGGGAACATGATCAGATTTCTCAAGAAAGAAGATGGATCCAAGGTTTTGTCTGAAAAAGAAATTGTTGAGGAAGTTATTAACTTCTTTTCCTCCTCCCAAAATGCCCAAGGTGATACTAATCAGGTACATGATGATTTCCTTGAAGTGATTCCTAAAGTAATATTTGAACAAGACTGAAATATTATATCTAATGTTGTTTCTATAGAGGAAGTTAAACAAGTTTTTTTCTCCTTTGGGGCTTACAAAGCCTTGAGACCTGATGGGTTCCCTCCTGCCTTTTTTCAGACTCACTAGGATATTGTTAAAATTGACTTATTCAATGTTTTTAAAGACTTCTTTAGATCAGGAAGGCTCCTAAACCAATTGAATACAGCCTTTATTTCCCTTATCCCCAAGAATGAAGAAGCCTCTTCTATCAAGGTTTTTAGACCCATTAGCCTTTACAACATTGTCTATAAAATTTTCTCAAAAATCCTTGTGTACAGACTTAAAATTATTTTATGCAAAATGATAGCCCCAAACCAAAAAGATTTTGTCCAAGCAAGAAACATTTTAGATGTTGTTATTACCACACATGAAATCCTTCACTCTATGGATCTCAATAAAAACCCTAGTATGGCCATGAAAATTAATATTTATAAGGCTTATGATAGAGTTTCCTGGCCGTTTCTCTAAATTGTTCTTAGGAAATTTGGGTTTGAGGGCAGATTCCTTAAGATGCTCACTACTTGTGTTACCTCCCCTATGTGTTTGATTCTTGTTAATGGTGTCCCTTAGGGTTTCTTCTCATGTGGTTTTGGCCTTAGACAAGGAGACCCCCTCTCCCCCTATCTTTTTATAATAGTTGTTGAGGTCCTTGGAAGGAATATCCAAAAGCTAATTGACTTTAAGGCCCTTAAAGGAGTTAAAGTTGTTTCGTCACTCATGCCTGACTCTCACCAACAGGTTGTTGATAACACCATCCTATTTGGTGAAGCCTTGGTTGGGGAAGAAACCCTATGGAAATATGTTTTAAATGAATATGCTTTTATCTCAGGTCAGCATATTAACTATGATAAAAGCAAGATATACGTCTTCAATGTTGACCAATTAGTGAAGGAAAGAGTAGTGATAAACTTGGGTTGTCAAGAAGTTGTTTTACCTACAATCTACCTTGGGCTACCTCTGATATCAAGAAAGTTGGAAAACAATTACTGGAATCATCTGATTGAGAGGGTTCAAAATAATTTGGTAGGTTGGAAAGGTAAACTTCTAAGTTTAGCTAGGAAGATACAATTGCTAAAAGCCTCTCTACAGAATATCTCGAATCTACTATTTGTCCCTCTTTAAAATCTCGGCCTTCATTGGGTAAAAAATAGAATAGATCCAGAGAAGATTCATGTGGTCTAGAACAAAAGAGAAAAATAGACTAGCGTTGGTTAGTTGGAAAAAGTGTGTACTCCTAAACATTTTGGAGGCCTGGGGATAAGGAGAATCAAACAGCTTAACAAAGCCCTCACTACTAAGTTGGGATGGAATCTCTTGGAAGGGTCTAAGGATTGGGTGAAGATTTTCTAAGTTAAATATCTGAAGAAAAGGGATATTGGTTGCTTCCTCTCTGCAACTGATCTACCTAATGGGCCAGTTCTCTAGAATCATCTTATCAAAATAAAAAATGTGTTGAAATTGGGGGTGAGAAAGAGGATTGGGAATGGAAAAGACATTTATTTCTAGAAAGACCCTTGGACTGAGGATTCCCCTCTCTCTTCCTTTGAAGGCTTCAATCCCCTTAAACAAAGCTTGACAAGAATATGTGATAAAAAGGTGGTGGACTATATCAACTAGGAGTTTGAAGAACCTAAATGGAAGGAATTTAATATCCTGCTAATGAGTGATAACTTGAGAGGTCAGAGACATATTAACTGGGATTCACTTCTGCAAAGGCTACACAGCCTCATAGGGGAGGTGAATTGGTTCTCCAATGAAAGGAAAGATGAATGGTTGTGGAAGGGGAACTCTTTAGGCTGCTTCTCATATAATCATGCTTATAAATGAACTAGTGAAGCCCCTAATTGACTGTAGAGACCCTCACTCATACAAAGTGTGGATCACATACCTTACTCTAAAAGTTAATTGTTTTTGGTGGACTACTTCACATGGAAAAATTCTAACAATTGATAATTTGGTAAGGAGAGGATTTCAGCTTGTCAATAGATGCAATCTCTACAAGCAAGATGAAGAGTCAGTAATGCATCTTTTCTTCAATTACCAGTTCTCTAGAGAAGTGTGTTCATTCTTCCTTCCTTTGTTGTTCACCAACTAGGTGTTTCCCCCAGCTATGAAGACATTTGTTGAAATTTGGTCCAACTGTCCATTCTCCCATAAGGTCATAGTGGATCTTTAGAATCAAATTCCCCCCTTCTTAACCTGGGGAATTTGGAAGGAAAGGAATAATATGATTTTTAGGGAGGCAAAGAGAAGTAGCTATAAGGTCTGTATGATCATAAAATCCCAGATACAGGAAAATATGGAAGTGGGAGGATACAACTTCTCAAAAGTCTAGCTGACCTATAAAGAATTGAGAATTAAGCAGGTTTGGGGTCTCAAGAAGGACCTTACTAAGCTAAATTGGGCCACAATTTCAGCTAGGAAGGCTACTGTTTGGGTCCTTCCTGAAAGAGAATGGATCAAATGCAATTTTGATGGGTTCTCAAGAGGTAATTTGGGCATGACAGGGGTGGGAGGACTATTGAGAAACCATCTGGGAGACTGTATTATGAGATATTGTATAAATATGAGAGTTTGCACTAACAATAAAGCCGAGGCTATGGCTATGTGGGGAGGTATAAAGACACTAAGAGAATATGGTTTTAAGAAGGTAATTATGGAAGGTGATTCCAAATTAATTGTGGACATATTGAATGGAGTTGTTGCGACCCCATGGGAATTAAAAGACATCATTGACAAATGCAAGTCCCTAATGAGTTTCTTTACTCATTGCCATGTGCAACACATGTTTAGGGAAGGAAATATCTCAGCTAACTATGCAACCAATTAAGCGCTTAAGTGTAATAGGTGGACCCGTTGGGATAACAATAATTTGCCTTTGTCATTAAAAGACAAAGTGCTCAAAGAAAAATATGAATATGTGTACAACTTTCAAAGTTGAGAAAATGGATCGGCATTGGAGGTTTTTGTGATCTTGTGTAATAAAGGGCTCTTAGAATAATGATGAAAAAAGTGGTACGATATTGAGTATGAAGATATCCTCAAGTGAAATTGGCAATTATTATTTCATTCTTGAGATTATAATAGATCACATGGATTTTATTAATGCAAAGGATAGTGTCACATCCAAGTGTAGATATGTGCCTTATGTCCAATCTATCTGCCAATGTGAAGATCAAATTGCAACAAACAATCAAGAGTCATTAATTATTTTTAATAATAATTATGAAGCCTTAGCCCTAAGAAATGTGATATTGGCCATCTCATTAAGAAAGCTCTCAAACTTCATTTATGAATGTGATTATTTCCAAAACGCAAGCAATAGTGTGTTATGCAAGTTTGGAAGGTTGCCAGGGTGGAGTGGGGTTATGAGGAAAATCTCGCAGAATCCTAAAAGCATATAGTGCTAAAAAATGGGGGGGCCTCATAAGAGAACTGAACCACTGAATTTCCAAGATCTAAGACAAAATTTGCATCTTTGGAGGCTTTTTAGCAGAGCGGGAATGGTTTCTTTTTTTGAAGCCATGAAAGGTTACAATGAAATCCTAACAGAAAAATTTACCAACTCATGGAGAAAGGGGAATGTGGCTATTGGAGTGGTTAGATTTGAGGTGACGGCCCAGTTCATAGCGGAGGCTACTAGCCTGAAAAACTAGGGAATTAAGGTGATGAAGAAGAGTGGAGTTGATTACTAGTCTTTTGTTGACAAGTTTCTCCATGATGGCGATGTTGGAAAATTGTGCCTCAATCTTGTTGGCTTGTATCATGTTGGTCTGAGGACTTCATGTGTTCAACTTATTCCTTGTTGTTGAGACTCTGTCTAGTTGGTGGGACTCCTAGGGGTGTTCGGGTGATGGCTCGATGGGTCTGGCTTGGTGGTATTGTTTATCGATTGGTGATCACTATCAGCAAGAGACTTTGTGTTGCTCCACTGATGTGTTGATGCAGCAAGCTTTGGCTTCATCGACAGAGTGTTCTAATATCGGTAGGTGACATTTCATGTCCCACTAATATGTCGATAATGTGTTGAGCGGTTCAAGTGGGACCAAGCGGTGATGAACCTGATCAACGGCTGTGGTGGAGTTGATCTGATGGTGCTCGTCACGTTCTGTCCTCATTTGGGGCAAGTACCGATGAAAGATTTTAAGTTGAGCAGAATTGCCTATGCGTTTGACGTGTGGTTGTTTGATCAATGGTGGCTGGGTCCCGTGCCTCACGTGGTGGGTCCTGTATGTTTCTCGTGGAGTGTTCCGACCTTGGACACGTGTCGATGTTTTGGGGAAATATGTTGGGAATATGGTGGATGCTTTATTGATTCCTCGAAACTGGTTGAGCAGCATACACCTGGCTTGGTGGGTCCTGGAAGTGGCTTAAGAAAAGTGCGAAAGAGCGATGGATGCGTGTCAGCATCGGAAGCCAGTTTTGGGTAGGCTTGAGGGAATATTGGAGATTCCCTCCTCGATGCCCCAGAAGTCCACGGGTGGTGGATGCGTGTCTCGGTGGGCCCGATTACAGTGGTGGTTGGTGTTTGCAACGGCGGTTGCCTCTTGACCATGAAATGTCTAGTTGGTGGTTTCGTGGGGGTTCGCTAGTCATTGGAAGTTGTTTGGTTAACTACCATATGGTGAGGAATTTTCCCTTTGCCTAGTGGTAGGGCTGTTGACCACCTAACCTTGGAGGTTTGATGATTGAATAGTGATGGAGCTCACGGTCTGTTTGACCGATCTGCAAGTGGTGGATGAATGGTGTCATGACATGTGGCACAATCTCATTCGTTGATTTACATCATTGTTGTAAATCAAGGGCTAGTGATCGAAAGCTTGGGCACTTATCTCAAGGGTTTGATCAGAGTGAAAATTTATTGCAGGGCGGCTAGATGTTTGCTGCAAGGGGGCAGTGCACGTAACCTGAGACGGTGAAGCTTGTCGGTGGGGTAATTAGTACCTTGATGGTCGTTGGTTGAAAATGATGATAGAGGTCGGTAGAATGGGGGTTCGTAGATCGAACAACTGGTGATCGGATGATTGGTGAGATCGGTCAGTGATCAGAGTGTGTGCATTCGAGCGGTATGCGAAGAGCATTGTAACCGTGAACACAGAGACACGCTAAACTTGAGAAGGTGTGAACCTGAGGAGGCCATGAGGATGTGTCGGCTGAAAGGCTAGCTGTGCAAGTGGGTTGAGGAGCTAAAGGGAATCTTCACTACATGTCTTGTGAGGACATTGTAACAGTGCAAGGTTTTAAATCTATGGTGTTGCATGTATTCTCTAGATGAACAAGATGTGACTCCTGTAAAGGCCATGAGCCTGATATTGTATTGTAACTCTATTTGTTGCTAAATAATACAATGGATCGATCTTTTGGAGGGTGGTTTTTTTACCTGAAAGGGTTTTCCCCACGTAAATTTGTGTGTTCATTTGTTTGTATGCTCATGATGTTGAATCTGGTTTAAGTCTGCATGTACTTTTCTCAAAAGGATTAATGGGGGAAACAAATGTGCATGTTTTCACTTTATGGCATAGTGGTTTGTGTCTTTGAGGTTGTTTTAAGAAATGAAAATCACCAAAGGCACTATTCTTCTTAGATGTTTCGTTCTAAGTTGACTTGTTCCTTCCCCAATAGACGAAAATCTTACCAGGTTTCAAAATGGGTATGCACAGCTCGAACTCTTGTCTCTGTATGCTCTGGTTAGTATGTTTGTGATGTGGTATTTTACCCTTGAAGGTAGATATATGACTATTCATGCATATCACTTTCCTCTGTTGAATCATATCCGTCACAATGAGCGTATAAATTTACCATTTTATCTGCTCTCCTCTCTGCAACTTAACATTGAAAAGGGTGTGAATCCTCCCCTGCATCAAGGTTTAATGATTTCTCTTTATAAGAATGCCTTAAATTTGAACCCACATGGTAATCCTTTGGTAGCTAGATAGGAAATCAAGAATCAAAATGTCAAGGAAAATGTTAAACCTTTAGTGGAGGCTAACCCCATTCTAGAGACTAACCCTAGACTCCCTCCCATTAATGTTTAAAGAAATGTGAATACCCCTGCTAAAATTTCTTCCTCTACTACTAAAATCTCCAACCCTTCTACCCTTGTGGGTAAGAATATTCCTGCTAAAATCTCCCTCGAGTTCGAGTTGGTTAAAGCTACCCCTAAGAAATGCAAACATTCTCCACTTCTTCTTGAACCACCTAAGTCAAAGAAACTGAAAAAAGAGTTAAAAATCCAAAATGAGGTCATCACTATAAGTGAATAAAAAGAGGGAATTCAAACTAAGGATTTGGAGGATAAGAAGTTGAGCCAGAGAAGCGGAGTCCAAAGATCTACTCGCCTTGCAAAGGCTGCTTCCTAGGACAAGAAGGGGAAATAGAAAGCCATATTTCAAGAGGAGGAAGATTTGGAGGTGGAAGAGTTTGAGGCACAGGTCGATGAAGATAGTGACGGAATGGACTTTGAAGAGACTTCCTTTGATATGGAGGAGGAGGATACAGAGGAGGAGAAAGATGAAAATGAGGAGGAGGAAGAGGTTGAAATTGAAGAAGAACCAAGGAATGAAAGTTTGCAAGCTTTCGAAACTAAGAACATTGCTAATGATACAAATATTGTCGATGATTCTAGTACTTACTATCTGAAAATCAGGTTGACTTACATGCAGGTCCAAATGGATGACATGGAAAAGGCCATTATCACTCTGATGAAGGTGACAAATGGCCTCATGCGCAGGGCAATGGTTGGTGCAGTCTCGAGTCAAACCAAGATTATTATAAAGTTGAAGAAGATGGGAAATAATAATGATATGAAGTACCAAAATGAGGATGAGGATTAGGGACCTGATTGGAGAGAGCATGTCTCCCATATAGGATAATATTGGGACCTGATTGCTAAAGCCAAATAATGGCTTTTTATCTTTCTTCTGGTTATGGTTGCCTTACTTTTTTTGGTTTTTTGTTTTAACATTCTGGACTACTATTTTAATATAGCCCTGTTATGGTTATGTACTTGTTGGACTCCGGTGGACCTTATTAATGGTCTTTGTGGTATTAACTGCTTTAGTAGTAGTATTCATTTTTTTATTAAGTATTGTGGTTCTATGGTTACTATTTTGTCAATTGGCCTACGTGCCACCTTGGACTTGTTGTTTCTTGTTGTTGGCTGGTGATGTTCTCCCCAGCTTGTTTAATTTTTTGAGTTTTGGCTTGTAACCATGGGATCATGGCCCTTCCCTTGCTTAACTAATCAAAAACATTTTTACTAATTAGAACTTACAAATGTAATTTTACTTTTTTAGACTTAGAATCTTATGATATTATTATTAAACCTTTGAGGAATGATGCAATATTTTTTATGCAAATTTTCATTGATTTTTGTACTAATAAATTGAATAGTTAGTTCTATATAGACATGGAATATTCTTAGTTTCAATATGTTCATCATTTTTTAAACATTTCATTTTATGGATTTTCTTAGTTTCAAAATATCATTTAAAGCAACTTTGAGATGAATTATTAAACATAGAAAAATTGATACTATGAAAGTTTCTATCAAATTAAATTAAATATGAATATGAAAATTATGCCTTGATTAAAATTCTTGTATGATAATAATGTTGAAAAAATAACTTATAAAATGATATAGATTGTGATTCTAAGTAGAAATATCAGCGTGTAATTAAGTCCAAACATTCAAAACTATATACATAAAATTTAGTCTAAAATTCTAAAATATATACACATGAAAATGAAATTGTCTACATGAAAGAAATACATATGTATCAAATACATGTAAGATCATAACAATGAAATATTCTATGAAATAAATAAATGTATCAAATGCATGAGTTCATAAAAATGTTCAAGAGTTATAAAAGTATATATTAACACACTAAGATTTATCATCATTAAAATCAAGAGGCCTCTTAGTTCCATGTGAACCAAAGGCTTGTTCTCCTATAGTACTAGTATCAAATACTCTTGGTAAGAAGTCTTGTGTTCTAAACTTGGGAGACTACAAGAAAAATATCTTCCAAATCACTTATCTATGTTTTATAATTGTAACTTAGCATTGATTATTTTAATTTTGTAGTGTCAAAAATCGTACGCATTGTAAGTTAGCATTGATTATTCTAATTTTGTAGTGTCAAAAATTGTACTCCCTTTTAGGTGAAAGTACAATATCATGATCTATTTGGAACTTACTCTAGTGACCATTTTCATTAATGTGTTCCAAACAATTCCTAGCCCTAAATTTTCAAATCAACCTAGAAGAATGTGTCTATACTACCTTATAAAACATTTTATGAAATAAACATCATCAAAATAACTCTGATAAGTTCCCTCACCTTGGAGAATTCTTGATCTTAGCAGACTCTAAATACCCAAGTTTTATTGAGTGTGAAAGAGCTATACTAGGGTTCCCCAAGCCCTAGACCAACTATGTTTCCCAACAAAAAAAATTCCCATTTTTGTCGGTCTCTAATATTGGAGATGTAATTTCAAATTTGAACCTTGGTGGTAATTTAATCCCCAGAATTAAAATTTAAATGAGTCAACCTAAACTTTAATTTATTCTAATTTCCACTATATAAACATGAATTATTATTTAAAAATTAAGGAAGAAAAATTACAAGACAACAAGACTACGAAAATACATTATTGTTACAATTTTTTAAGAAGAGTTTTAGATTTATTCAAGTTTCCACAATGGTTGAAGTTTGATGTCAATGGAAGAACATGATGGAATCTGGTTTTGGAGATAGATTTGTCTTCCTTTAAGCACCTAATTACTTGTTTTCAGAGTGTTCTCATCTTTAGACTTTGATCTACTTGTTGCCCTAAGCAAGGTATTGTTGCATTTTAGATTTTCCTAAGGGTGTTTGACTTTCTTTTAGGTTTATCTCATTTATGCCATTTATGAATCCTTCTCTAACACATTTGAGTAGGGTTTTTATCATTTTAGCTCATTACAACCTTATATGCACTTAAGGTTAAGAGAACACACACTTTATCAATCAATCAATCGACTATTTGTGGAGGTAAAAATAACAAAATGGGGGTTTATCCTAGGAAAACTCCTATATAGCTACCCCCTTTTCCCTCTTTGTTGTAATTTTTGTAGGTTCAAATCTAAAGATGGAGATTACAGAGAAAATTTATGTAAGGTAGATAAGGAGTTACCGACTTGACAAACCAGACCCTAAAAAGGAGTCCAGTCTAGGGTGCACCACACCCTAAACCAGCCATTTCAGCCCCAAATTCTAATCACAGGTGCACAGTGTTTTTCCCTTCTCAGATCTACTTTTTGTTTCCAAAAAATTTATTTTGTCAATGTGAAAAAGTTGTATTTTTAGTTCAAGTTACATAGTCAAATTAATGCAATAAATCAACATTAAAATCAATCAATTTCAAAGTCAATAATAGAACTAGATCCAGAGAATATTAGCTCTCCTTTTAGTTTGTTATCTAATCTCCTACCCTTCTTGATTTGTCTTCTAATGTTATTTTGGAAAAGGATTGACCTTGGTGATCTATACCCTAGACATAGGATCCATTTTTCAACTAAAAATTTTGGTGACCCTAACATTTCCTACATCAATTAAATCTTTTCATTTGTAATTAGAATTTTTTATATTTAAATTATTTAGCAATATTTCCAAAAATTTCAAAACTTACATCACTTTTTGTCTACAAAGAGGTGTGTTTCCATTTGATGAAATTTTGTTCATTATTGGTTTTGAAATACATTAGATATATAGAGAAATTTGGATCATTTTTTGAATTAGTGCATGATTTGGTTAAAAATCACCTCATTTTTGTAAAATTAGAAAACCCTAGTTCATTACATTAGGATACATTTTATAAAATTGGCAAAAATAGTAGTAATTTTAATCTCAAATTTAAACAAACCATATCTTAGACCTTTATTGCCTATCACTAGTATCTTAGAACTTAAACTTTTAGATAAAAATAAGCCTCTAGGGCATGCCATGCCCCTTACCTACTCAATCTATCTCAAATTTCAAGTGTAGACATATATGTATCTTATCTAAACTTTGTTTCCCAAATCTGTCATTGTAATAGATTTTTGAAGTTGTGTTTGACCATAACTAGCATTAAAACACAAAAAAATAAATTGAATTGAAAATTAATGATTAAGCCCTTGGAGAAAGTACAAAAATCTGACCATGTCAGACCTCTTTCTACAAGTATGTTGTCTACATCTCACAAGCCTTTTAGTAGTGATGATTTTGATATGCTAGATTATGCCCTTGAGGACTTCATCTCTCCTAAATTGTCCACTAAGGGTTATAAAGTGTCAACATGTCAAAGAACAATAAATGTAATTACACCTCAATTAGTGATTTAACCACCTTCAAACTAACCTCAAACTCAAAACCAATTTGTGCTTATCATTGGACCACCATCTAACAAGTTGAAACCTTTTGGTCACATCTTGAACTTTGTAATACAATTAACTCAATGTAACCACATACAAAAAAATGAATCACACCAACAACAATATCATGTTGTTTCTTGTATATACAATATAGAAGCAACAAGCAACCAAAGAAAACACTAGTCATTCTTTCATCTATACCTTTCCCACAGTCGATTCTCCCTATTGAACCTAAATTACATCAACATAATGGTAAGGAGTATGACCTTGTGGAGAAGCTTTGTGTCACTCCTGCTAAGATTTCATTGTGGTATTTGATTCAAGACTCGCCTATCTACCATAAAATTATTCAATAGGCCTTACAAAAAGCTTTTGTGACTACTTATGCCAAACCAAATGATGTTGCAGCTTTACTTGAGGGTATGAATTCAACAAACTTAGATATTGTCTTTTATCAAAATGAATTACCTTCTCTTGAGATACAAAAACAAAATGATTCCTTGATGATAATGGTTGCTATTAACAAATCTAGTATTAAGCATACCCTCATTGATATTGGATCAGGTCTTAATGTTTGTAGCATCGATCTCTTAAACAATTTAGGTGTGGATAAGTCTCTTATTCAACCTGATGCTTTATTTATTCATGGTTTTGATAATGTAGGTACACAACCATTAGAAAAAATCACATTACCTATCAAGGTGGGTCTTGTTGTGTTACCTACCATTATCCATGTCATGTTGGATGTTCTTTCATATAATCTTATCCTAGGAAGAGCATGAATTCATGAAATGAAAGGAGTCCCTTCAACTCTTCATTGCCTCATGAAATACACATATAACAATAATTTTTATACGATGAAAGATAATCCTGAGTTTGAAAATTTCTTGCAAACTAAAACAAGGAATATAAGACCATTTAGTACATTGATTCCATCATCAAAAGTAGAAAAATTCCATATTAAAAAAATATGAATGTGTTTCACCCATGACAAAATTCTTGGATAATGATTGGGGGTTGTTAGATTTTACACCTACTTTTATGAGAGAATATAAGATCTCGCCATCAAAATTTGAAGAAGTAAGAGAAATTAATGTTTCCTCTACATGGTCATCTATTGATCTTCCTCAAAAATCTAATTTTACAACTCCTACTAATAAGGAAGATACCAATTATACATTAGCATATGATGTGAGTGATTATGAAAATCACCTTCCTCTAAATAATTGGAAGTTATTTAGAAAGAGGTTATAAACACCTGTCGTAATTTGGGTATAATGGTAAGGGATGTGGTATAAAGGAACAAGGATTCAAAGTTCCTATAGAATTAAACATGCAAGGAACAACAAGCAATCTCAATTACCATCCTTCAAAAATCACAAAAGCTTCACAAAGACCCTCATTTAATGTCAACACAATATCACAAGATCCCCCTAAGGGGTGCCTTACCTTAGTTCATCTTAAATTCATAAATCCAAAAAGTGAACCTATGTCATTAGATATATTTCAAAATGATGTCCTTGGTAGATTTTTGAGTGTTTATGATAATTTACCTACTTATCATCATTATCATGGATTCCCTTATTGTTTAAATATTGAAGCATACTTCTAGAAAGAAGTTGGTTTATCATATGAATAGTAGATCGTCAAGACATACCCCAAAATCTTCCTAACACTCTAGACCACAGTACATAACTCGTAGGAGATATTGTTGATGTTTCGAGGGACCCATTTAATACAAAAAAGGTGATTTTAACTAGAAAATGTCTTGAATTTGATGAACAAGATAATACTATGTTATTAAATGAATTTCATGAACTATTTGTTACATCGGTGGTTGTCATTGCACCAAAATATTGACCTATTAATTCCCAACGTAACCACCAAATTTATACAAGATCCATAGGAGGTGGTTAAGCCATGTCACGAACCCAAGCACTGTACTACACAAGGAAGACCAAGGGAAACACCATCTTGCAACAATCCCCCCCAGTGCAAGCGAGGGGTTCGAACCTATGACCTTAGCTCTAATACCAATTGTTGCGTTGGTGGTTGTCGTTACACCAAAAGATCAACCTGTTAATCCTTGATACAACCGCCAGATTTATATAATATCTACAGGAGGCGGTTAAGCCATGTCACGAACCCAAGTGTCACACTGCACAAGGAAGACCAAGGGATACACCATCTTGCAACACTCTTTAGGTAGCTTTATTTATATATGCTTTCCATAGACTCTAAGGTAGTTACATGTAATATTATTTTGGAAGATGATGCTTAACCAGTGAGACAAAAGATTCATAAAATGAACCCTAAGCTGGCTTTGTTGGTTAAGGTTGAGATTAAAAATATCTAACAAGTTCGCTTTATCTGTCGTATCAACTATTCACCTTGGATATCAAACATAGTGGTTGTTGCAACACCAAATAATCATATTCAAATGTGTATAATTTTTATGGCATTAATAAAGCATCTTTTAAAGATTATTTTCCCCTTCCAAACATAGACATGATTATCGATTCAACCGCAGGACAAGCTTTACTATCATTCATGGATGGACTTTCTGGATATAATAAAATCTTTATCAATCCTCAAGACCAATATAAAATGGTATTTATTACACCTTGGGGAACATTTTATTGGGTTGTCATGTCGTTTGGATTAAAAAATGTTGGAGCAATATATCAAAGAGCTATGACATTAATATTTCATGATTTCATACATAGCATCCTAGAGGATTATGTTGATGATATCTTGGACAAATCTATAACTTTCCAAGATCATACCAAACTTATTTGTCAAATATTTGAGTGAATTCATAAGTATAACATGAGATTGAACCCTTGAAAGTGTGTATTTGGGGTGGATAGTGGAAAAATATTAGGTTTTATAGTATCTCATTAGGGTATTGAGGTGGAAATAAATAAGACTAATGCAATAATAAATATTTCACCTCCTAAGAACATTTCTCAACTTCATATATTATAAGGAAAGATTCAGGCTATCTGTCATTTTGTCGCATCATTGGAAAATCAAATTCTTCCCTTTACTTAGTTACTTAAAAAATATTCTCACTTTAAATGGAACAAAGACTGTCAAAAATCCTTTGAGAACTTAAAACTCCTATCTTACAATTGGCTACATCAAGACGTCCATTTATTCTTTACACTTCCACCTCGTTAAAGGCTCTTATTGTGTTATTGGTGCAACACGATGAGAATGTAAATAACATCTTGTTTATTACATTATTCAAAAAAATAATTAATAATGAAACATGATATGTATGAATATAGAGAAACAATGTTTAGCCCTTGTATTTTATGCAAACAAGTTAAGACATTATTTATAAAATTTTGAAGTGTATGTGGTCACAAAGTTTGATCCATTAAAACATTTATTTTCCAAGACTAATTTATCAAGACGTTTAGCTAAGTGGGTAATGTTGTTAATGGAGTTTGATCTTAAGTTTATATATTAAAAATCAATTAAGGGACAAGCGTTGACCGACCATTTAATTGAAGCACCATCACCGTTAGCTTTACCAAACCAATATTATTTCCTATTGAACATGTGTTAAAATTAGAAGAGGATGACACACTGGATTTATATTTTGACAATTCCAAGTGTCAAACTAGCTCTGGTGCTAGGTGATATTATTACCTCCTTCAAGTAAGCCAATTCCCTTATCTTATCGTCTCAATTTCCTTTGCACAAATAACATCATAGAATATGAGGTTCTTATTGTTAGTTTTGTTCCATCATTGGCTCTTAATATTCAACACCTTCGTATATTTGGAAACTCCTAATTAATCATAAAACAAATTAATGGATCATATCAATCGAAACAAGATAACCTATCCTAATATCATAAGTTGGTGTTAATAATATTAAAATATTTTACTTCCTATACTATTGGCAATATTCCATGAAAGGATAATCGACACGTAGATGCAATGGAAAATGTTGCTTTCGTTATATCTCTTGATGATTCTTCCATGGATTTTTAATTCACTATTTATAATCTCATGTTGTCATCGATAATGGACAACATAAAAGAATACATAATATGTCATGCAAATAAATCAAATGAATGGTAATCACCCAAATTCTAATATTTACGTAATGATATTTTCCCTTAACCACCTATGAAAAAAACTCAATCTTGTATTTGAAAACAAGACATGTGATACATAATCATGGCCAATGTGTTATACCATAGATCACATAGTGGTCTTCTTCTTCATTGCCTTAGAAAATCAGAGATCCTAGTGGCCCTTGAGGAAGCCCATTTAGCTGTTTGTGGAGGAAATTTTGGTGGTCAATCTTTGGTTATAAATTTAATTTAAATTGGATATTATTGGTAGAATATGGAACAAGATGCTTCCATTTTTGTTAAGAAATATCCTAAGTGTCAACAACATAATAATTTTATTCATGCTCCTATGCACAAACTTTGTGCCGAATTCGCTATTTGGCCATTTTCTATGTGGGGTTTGGATCTCATTGGCAAGATTTCTCCTTTGTCATCTCATGGGAGTACATTTATTATAATAGCAACATATTACTTCATGAAATGGATCGAGGCAGCTTCACTTCATTCCACGACAATCGAAGTCATGTGTCATATTATATTAGATAGCATTATATGAAGATTTGGACTTCTTTCCACTTTAATTTCAAATAATGGTACACCATTTCAAAACAAAGAAATGAATTTTTTTATAAAAAAATTCATATGCAATATCATTTTTCTACTCCTTATTATCCTCAATCGAATGAACAAGTGAAAGCAACTAACAAAACAATCAAACATGTCTTATGAAAAACTACATGGTAAAGATTGGCATACCCAAGTCTCTTATGTATTATGGGTTTATCACAAGACTGTTCGAACAACCATGGGAAATAATTCGTACAACCTTATGTATGGCACTAATGTTGTTATGCCTTTGGAATTGAAAATTTATTCATTAAGGATCCATCAATGGCATTATTGATCATAATTCTTATAGAGAACAAAGAATTCAATAACTTGATATGCTCTATGAACAATGTATACACACTCTCAAACATCTTCAGACCTATTATAAAGGTGTTCAACATAAATACAACGATGGTGTTATCCATTGTTCTTTAAGAAAGGTGACTTGGTGTTGTATGAGAATCAACATAATGTAAATGTAACACCAAGAGAAGAGGAAAAATTTAGCCCGAATTAGTTGGGATCTTATGTTATTGATGAATACTATGGATCAGGAGCATACAAGATTTCTACAATAGACGATACACCTCTAAAAGAGCCCATCAATGTTATACACTTGCATATACTTCACACTTAACATTGTCTCTTGAATAGTATGTTATATCATAAAGCATGTTTGTTATATTAAATTAATATCTTTCTATGTTATCTCACATCACTTCATTCATGACAGATATTTGTGTGTCTTGAGTTATTAGAGTAATTTTTGTAATTGATTATTACTTATTATGCATACTATTCAATAGTTTGTGTGGCATGTTGATTTAGATCATTATAAGTATTTAAAAAAAATTTAAATAGATCATAGTTGCATCTAGTTTTACATGTATACACTTGATCACAATTGTAGCATTTAATTAGATAATTACATTTAATTTTTTAGTTAGGTCGCATCATTCATTTACATATATCAATTATATCATTATTTAATTTATTAAACAATCTTAACTAGATTGTTTAATAGATCACAAACACATTCAATTTGCTATATATTGAAATGTAATACATGTTCAAAACAAAAGGATCACATGTAGTACTAAAATAATTCAAATAGACAAAGCTAAGTAAAACATGCACAAATATATATCATGGTGTTTATATATGTCATGGTATCACCATGCTGAAAAAATGTGGTATATCATACAAAGAATACATAATCATCTAGTAGGACTATGGCTACAAGACTCCTTGGGAATTGGTGGTGGGGGTTGGCGTCAGACTATAGATCGTGAATGGCTCCTAGAGCTACTTCATGCCAATACAACCCACAACTCACCTTTAATCTCGACATTAGCCTCAAGTGTTGTTGTGTGCTACTCATGAAGATGATCTATCTCTGCCCATATCCTAGTTAGCTCCTCTCGTAGGAAGGCCTACATCTCGCTCACATTAGGAGCTTGATTTATCTCAGCTCTCATCTCCTCGTAAGTGACTCTCATGTCCTCATATGCCATCCTCCATTGTGATATAGTCTCAAATATATTTGCATGGCACCCTGCACTCTTTGGTGGCCTATGCTTGACACATACTAGCTAATGTAGGGGTATGTAAGGAACCATGTCCGATATCACTCACCTTACAAAGTTGAGCCAATATTGGGTACAAACTATAAAAATCAAAAATACAAGATAACATTAGATACATACATGATATAAAACATAAATCTAAACATAAAATTTAATAGCATCTAAAATAAAATAAAATAAGATAAATCAGATAACCTAGATTGTTGACTCGCCAATGTGGATCCATGCATATGACTATAGTAGCTATGTCTGGAATCCCTTGGGAGGCTATGGGCATCGTAGGTGTTACTCCACTACTCTCTCCATGCTCATAAGTAGATGGTCTTTTTGGTGTAGAGGGATGTGCTCATGATACATGAGGATGAGAATTGGGTCTCTCCTCAAGGGTGTCTCTGGCCTTCTCCTACTCCTCAAGACCTCTCATTATCATTGTAACTTGCTACTGATCCTCATCATCTCCTCATGTTTCTTCATCATCCTGCTCCCCATGATCCTCTCAATTTCATGGCCATGGCTCAGGATCGTCAGTAGGATGGTCAACAATAAATACAGGGTCAAGATGTGTGATGTCCCACCATATGATGTATGCAACAATAGATCCAACATCGTCCATGTCGGACATAGGATGTATATCCCACTCTCATCATATGTGTCACTTAGGGGGATGTCTATTATGGTAGGATGTGGTATGTCCTATGCTCTAGCAACACTATGAGTTGACCTAAAATAGGGGTAAGTGCAAGAAGTTGGGTCCACAAAGAGGGGAAGTTTCAGCCAAAAAATGTCGAAGGAAATGGGTACCTATTTTTAAGAAAATGAGTACCCAAGCCTTGGATTAGGAACTCATTCCTAAACAAGTGCCTATTCTAAAAAAATTGAAATTCCAAGCCATTTTTTCCTTGGGTTTTAGGCTCAAGAAAGGTTTGGAAACCCTACCCTTAGCCTTTGACCTACAACTAAAAAACTAAGGCAGATTCAAGAGAAATGTCCAACTTTGGCAATATAGCTAATGGATTTTTTTCAAAATCAATCTATGAAATTAAAACCCATTATAGATCACTATGTCTAGTTTTCAAAAAAAAAAAATTAAGATTTGGGTATTTTTTATATTTTTAATTAATTTCTAAGAAAACTGGTCCATAAACTTGAAAAATATCAAGCTTTTTTTATGTTTAAATAACTTTTTATCTGTTAAATTTTTTGCAAAAAAATTATATGACATCAATCTTCAGACAATTATCTACACAAGGAAAAATAAATTTAAAAAATGTTTAATTTAGGTCCAATTATGTTGTTCGTACACGTTGATTTTTAAAAACAACAATTAGGACCAATAAAAATTCAATACCAAAAAATATTCAGAAAAAAATTACAAAAAATATCCTCATAAATCTTCATGTTGTTAAATATCTTTCCCCAAAAGGAATTAGAAAAATACTTTTATTTAGGTCAAAAAGTGGTGTCCCTACACATGCATGGTATGGTAAAAAAAAGCGACTTTTAAAAAGTGGTTTTTACACATTAAAAATTACAAAAAATATCCTCATCAATCTTCATGTTGTTACATATATTTCCCCAAACGGAATTAGAAAAATAATTTTATTTAGGTCAAAAAGTGGTGTCCCTACATGTGCATGGTATGGTAAAAAAAAGTGACTTTTAAAAAGCAGTTTTAAAAAATTTTATTTCTATTATCTAGGTATTAGAATAAATTATATATCCAGAAACTAGATTCAAAATACTAAATTTCATATTACTGACTTTTTTTAAGATTCAATGTGTAAGTACTTCAAATTTTCAGTCCAAATGTGACAAATTCTGAAAAACAACAAAAACACATCCACTTTTTCAGCTTTTTGTGGACCCAACTTCTTGCATCAGCCCATAGGTTGGTCAAGGCACAAATGATCTTCTACTCATGTTATTATTCCTTCTTTGTTTATATTTACAATCAACAACCTTATGCCCAAAATTATTGCAAGAAAAGAAAAAACCTTGAAAAGATTGATTGAACCTACTAGAAGCATGTTGTCTTGCAGGTGGAGGACTTCTAGATGCTTTTTATTTTCGAACAGGAATGAATCCACCTTCTCTCTTTCCATCTTGATCTGTCTTTGTGTCTTCAAGGGAATTCTTCTTACAATCCTCAATGCAGGATTTCTCCTCCTCTGCCTCAGAATTTCCATCTGATTTGGAACTATCAGGACCAAACTTTTCTCCTTTTTCAACTTGTTCTTTTTCTCTTTCTATTTCATTTCTCAGAGTGATAGTCTCCTCCTTAAGTTTTAAGCATTCAATTTTTTTGTCACTGAGCTTGGTATTCAAGGAATCTTCAACCTTATTGCTTTCTCATCTTCTTCAATTTTTAGTTTGATTCCACATTCTTTACCTTATTCTACTTGAGCTTTCAATTTGCCTATTTATTTCTTTACTTTTTCAAGAAATCTCTCATATTTTTAATTTAGTGTTTGTGCTTCATTCGAGTCTTCCAAAGTAGACTGGAGTTTTCCTTCAAAACCAATTTCCCAATCATCTAAATTGAAGTCCCAACCTTCATGCTCCATTGACTCTAGATCTAGTTTAGAAGAAAACATATCTCCATCACTCAAGGAGATGAACATTTTATAATTTTTAACATCACACTTTTTGTCACTAAAATCCATAAAAAGGGTTTCATCATTTGAATCATTCTCTTCATCTTCTGAGGAACAACTTCTCTCCTTAGAATAAAGAATTATTTTGACCTTATCTCTTTTGTTATCATCATTTGATTCTTTGTAAGGATATTTAGATGCAAAATGACCAATCTTTCCACAATTGAAACACTTGAAAGGTAACTTACCTTTGTATTTTCTAGTGCCTTTCTTCAATATTTTTTACAAAATTTTATTCAACCTCATCAAAGTCTTCATTCTAATCAGCAGCTTCATCTTTTATCTATTTATTGGCTTTGAATGCAGCTTCCTTTTTTGAAACATCTTTGTCAAATTCTCTCATTTCAAAGGTAGTTAGAGCACCAAACATTTCATCTACTGAATATTGACCCAAATCCTTAGACTCTTCAATAGCAAATACTTTATGACTATAGGATTTAGGGAGAGATCTCATAACCTTCTTCACAATATCATCATCTTTGACTACACCACCAAGACTAATAATGCCAGTAACAAATTCATGTACCCAAAGCATATAACTTGTAATGTCTTTAGACTCTAACATTCTTAAGGTCTCAAATCTGCTCTTTAAAATTTGCATCTTGACTTGCTTCACGTTAGTATCCCCTTGATAGATGTTGCTAAGCTTTTTCTTGACATCCTTAGTAGAGTTATAATTCATCACATTCAAAAGTTCTAAATCATCCAATCCACATAATATAGAATTTTTAGCCTTGGAATTGCTCTCATATAGCTTGATTTCAACTGGATCAGTTAGAGGAGAAGTAGGACATAACCATCCTTGACTAATTTCCATACACCAAACCCTAGAGAGTTTAGGTAACCTTTTATTCTCAATTTCTAGAAAGCATATAATTAGTCCCATCAAACCTATGAACCTTATATGAACCATCATGTGCCATCCCAGATCTTTACCTTAAGTGGTTAAGCTTCTTCAGAGGAACTTGGCTCTCATACCAATTGTTGAACACACTGGATACTAAGAGGGGGGAGTGAATCAATATTCGCAAAAACTTAAACCCCTTTGTAACTTGAACTCTACAACACAATACTAACTTCTTAACTCCATCAAATCCCTTAAAAAAAATTGTAGCAAAGAATAATATAGTAGTTTAAGCCTTTAACAAATTTGGCAATCTTCAACAATGAAAGATATAACAATTCTATCCTTAACCAAATCAGTAGCAGTTGAAAATGAAACAATAAACGTGCATCCATAATTTGACACTAGATTTACATGGAAAACCCAATGAAGAAAAACCCACGATGAGAGTTAACTCACAATATAAAGGCTCACTACCAAAAAGAACTTGAAAACCAAGGCATACTACCTTAGAGAAAGATACACAAGGACTTTTAGAGCTAGAGAAAATACAACTCCAGGGGAAAGATACAAAGGACCTAATGAGATTTACTATCTTAGAGTAAGATACAAAAGGTTTATAAAGAATTATAATATTTTTTAATAATTCACTCTATTGGTGGAGGCGTTCAAACACATCTAGTCTTTCTTCTTCACACTTTAGCACTAACTCTATTGGATATTCAATGCATTCCACACTCACACTTCTTCACACTTATTCAGAATTCCATACTTTTGCAACTGAAATGATCTTGTATTTATATCCATCAAACTTCTTCAATACTTCAATTAGGTCGGCCAGAAGAAAGATAAAAAATGATTTCAACAAGTCAGCAACAAAACATCAATGTGATCCTATCTAGGGGAAAGAGAGGACCAAAAACAATCTTACTGCATCTTCCAATGTGATCCAAAACATCTCACACATTGGTGCACATCAAACCAAGTTGGCAACAAGAAAACATGTAGCACAATACTTGTCAACCCAAAAATATACTTCCAATTGAACTCACTCAATGTGGTTCTAACCAAGATAGGTCATGACCCAAATCCACCTTGATACAACTTCACATGTTAGGACAAAGCCTCAAACACAAAGCATAAGCAAGAGAATAGGCCCTATCAGCCAGATATCCACAAATTACCAAGAAGGCCAACTCAACACAACATTCGACACCAAAGAGATCAAACATTAACATGCAAATCACATGGGGATGTTCCATGAACATCCAACAACACTTCTAGGCACTTCTTCCATGCTTTCATGCTACCAACAACCACCACAAACCAAACAGGAACATAATACTTCATTCCAGAAATACATATTGCATAAGCATGAGATATTACATTAACAAATCAACTTGTGGACCACTTCAACACATCAAATTGGAACTAAGAAACTACAAATATATTGAGAACACATTCACCAAGCTGTAGGAGTAGAGACATCAATGCAGAGAAATGAAAACCATTTTCCAGACCAATTCAAACAACCAACAACACTTCCAACCTTATGCAATTCATAAAATCCTCCTAGACAATACTGGTGACCTGAAAAGATAGGATTTCAACATCCACAGAACAATAGCTTTGAATACCAAACCACAAGACAATATCTTCAACAACCAAGGAATGTGGAGCATTCTCCCAAATAGTCTTCAACACAACTTCCTTAAATAGAAACACTTAATCAACTTGTAATGGCCAAAAATTTATTTCAACAACATACACTTCATCAAGAACATCAGGAGAGGGCATGGAACATACTATATAACATCATCAACATCTCTCCATCATGAATAGTACGTCTAATCCTCATCTTAATATGTCATTATGAAATCAACTCTATTGACAACAAATATACCTAATACTTCATTTATTAACATTAGAAGGTATGGAATACAACCATGAACTTTAGAAACACCACCATACATCATTGTTATCCCAAATTGAATTTTGTCAACAATGACAACCAATGCCAAGCAATAATCACTGCAACAATCTCACCAAGTGTTGACATCAATGACAACCACTGCCAACAATCTTCCCCTTTGGCATTGTTGGCAACACACACCTGCTCACTCTCCCCTTTGACATCAAGGATAAAGAGCCACATGCACCTACACAAAACAACAACATATTATTTGATTTTAAGGTTAAATGGCCAAACATATTCAATTGAAATAACAACACATTCTTCCCCTTAGACCAACAACACTTCTTCTTCAAGAAATCATACCAACTCGCCTTAAGGAGCACATTCTTTCAAGTTTGTCCCTCTTAGATGTACATACACTCCTTGAAATAGCTAACAGGGTCCCCCTATTAGTAGCAACCATTACCAACTCCCCTAAGAGGAAGCCACCATCAATCCAAGCATAAAGATATGTCTTGAATTACTCCCCCTAGACAAATGCACCAAATATGCATCTAGTTAGAAAAAGGAGGGGTAATAACCCCTAAATTTTGTCAAAGATACTCAAAGGAATATTTTGAAAGTACCTTTGTGAATATGTCTAGAATTTGATCCTTGGTAGACACATACTTCAATCTAACTTCATACTCAACAACCTTCTCTCACAAAAAGTGATACCGGATAGAAATGTGTTTAGTTCTTGAATGCATTACTGAATTGTTTAAAATATTAATGTGACCATAGTCATAGTGTAGGTTAAATACACCACATCCATACAGACTTAAGGCATATTTAATCCACTAAGCTACAATCCCAATGAGATGGTGTTTGAAAGCATAAAAAACTAAGAAACCATTAAACTAAACATGAAATAAACATGAAAGCTTGAAAGAAACATATTCTAAAACCTCAAACTTTATCCCATTGGGGGAGTGGTGTCACATTGATGTGGAATTGCAACCCTTTCCCAATCCCTTGGATAATATGAGCTTGTTTCAATCAATTTTATTGAAGAAAACCGACAAAATTGATGAGATATGAATGAAACATGGTATAAAACTAGTTTAACATGATGAGATGAGTGTTGAATGCTAAGATGCTTGATGATAATGGATGCAAGCTACAATAATTGGAAAAAAAGTTCAAAGATGCAAGTTATGGATGCAAAATATGCTAAATTGAGTGTAAAATAAGCTAACATGGAAGCCATTAATGGATGCTTAAACTAAAATATATGAAGATTAATCTAAAATGCTTAACAATATGCTAAATATGGATGCAAGTGAGTATGAATTTCAATAGCATAACTTTTTTATCAAAATATGGATCCATTTATCTCCAAATAGTGATGTATTTATAAGAAAGCAAATGAAAAAACAAGGGCTTAGATTGATTTGATCTATCAATGATCAATATTGAATGGAGGATGAAACATGGATCAAGGATTCTCATCAATGGATGAGAATCAAAGATCAAATGGATCAAGAAAAGATCATGGTCTGAGAATGATTCAAATAAACACACTTTGTAACAACTTTGAAAGTTTGTTACAAAGTTTGTTTGGAAACAATCATTCCCTTTTTGGAGCCAAATAGGAGAATATTCCTTTGGAATATTCCCTATACAAGTGGATGGGAGGGGAAATTAGCAATTCAATAATTAAAACTAAATTTTGATTTGCAAGATGAGGAATGTGAGGATATCCATTAAATAATTTATTTATTTAATAAAAAAGGGGGGAGTGGCATATAATTAAATGATTTAGATTATTTAATTAAATGAGAGGAGATAAAGGAAGGGGTTTAAATTAAATAATTTTCATTATTTAATTAAACTAGATGAAATTTTAGTGTGAGAGGGTAGGAATTAACCTAATTAGATTAATTAGATTAATAGATGAAAATTAAGTATTTAAATAAATAACTAGGTTAATCTAATCAAATAGGAAAAAAGAGGATGAAACTATGTTAGTGATCAAATTCCAGTGTGTAGTACCATTCAAGACAATGTTAAGTTTCTACAATTAATTGTACTAGTATTATCACACAATATAGGAATTGGTTCATCATACACCACCTTCACATCTTTCAGGGTTTGCTTCATCCAAAGCACCTGAGTGCAGCAAGATGCTGCAACAATATATTCAACTTCTATTAAGGATAAAGACACTGAATCTTGCTTCTTACTGAACCAAGAGACCAATCTATCTCCCAAAAAGAATGCACTTCCACTTGTACTTCTCTAATCATCCACACATCTTGCCTAGTCTACATCAGTATAGGAACTTAGAGACAAATTGTTATCCTTCTTATACCATAAACCATAATCTGGAGTTCCTTTCAAATATTTGAATATTATTTTCACTACCTTCTCATGAGTTTTCTTAGGATTGGCTTGAAATCTGGCAACCAAACACACTACATGCATGATATGAGGTCTAGAAGCAATTAGGTACAACAATCCTCCAATAATAGACCTATAAAGAGTCTAACGAAGCTCCAAAGACTCATTATATTTTCTCAAGTGATAACCAATTACCATAGGAGTACCTATCAGTTTGGAATCTTCCATGCCAAACTTCTTCAACATTTCTCTTACATATTTAGTTTGAGAAATAAAGATACCATTATCTTGTTGAACAATTTGAAGCCCAAGGAAGAAAGACAACTCACCGATCATTGGCATCTTAAATTATTTTTGCATCTCTTTTGTAAAATTATTACACATATCATCATCTCCACCAAATATGATGTCATCAACATATACAACCACAATCAACAACTTATCTTCCTGAACCTTAATGTAAAGATTACTAGTTGCAGTTCCTTTCTTGAAACCTTGCTAAAGTAAATACTTGTCCAACCAACCTTACCAAGATCTAGGATTTTTCTTGATACCATACAAAGCTTTCTCGAGTCTACACACCATATCGGGATCTTCTAATAACTAGAAATCATTTGGTTACTCAGTATATACCTCTTCCTCTAGATCACCATTCAAGAATGCTAACTTGAAATCTATTTGATAGACCTTGATTTTTTTATGAGCAGCAAGAGAAAGGAACATCCTTATTGCTTCCATTCTAGCTATCGGAGCAAAGATCTTCACAAAATCAATACCCTCAATTTGAGAATATCACTGTACATATTTATAAAATTGCATGGATGAAACTTTATTTCCTGAAGAATGCAAAGATTTTCAACATGCCTTCAACAACACTTTACTTTTTTATAGCATAGATCAAAACTCTAACACATATGGCTTTTACTTCAGGTGTAAAGACTTGAAATGTTAGATATAACACCTTCAACATATGACCATCATATTTTATGAGCCACAAGAATAAATCTTTCTCAGCGGAGGGATGCAAACCAAAACAACATGAATTTGCATTAGATATATATTGTGAATTCCTTATCCAACTCCTAAAACTTATCTTTATATGTGTTACACCAACCTAGAGTGATACTAATCAAAACATGTGTACCTACCTCCGCACATCTTCTATTTGCACAACAGATCTGCATACCAACTTATCTAATCCAATTCTTCTTTCATGTTGAAGTCTTCAACATCATGTCCTTTTTAGGGGGCTAAAAATTTTGCAAATGAAATCTCCCTCTGAGATAAGGTTCTATCTCAGTTTTTCATAGGATCTTGTGCAAAATTAATAAGTGTAGAATCCATTTATTGAACTTGTTCTTCCTTCCAAATATTTTCATTACCCTTCCTTTTCTAATTATGGGTTTCATCCTTTTTTTAAACTAGTGTCTTCACAAAATCACTTCTACAACCATTTTCTTTATGTCCCTTTTTATTGAATTTATAACACACAATGTTGTATTCAAAGATGTTCCTCTTCACCTTAGATCTGCACTCACTAGCTTTGTGACCAAAGTTGTTGCAAGTATAGAAATATCCATGAAATGAATTATCTTTGTTTCCTTGAGGCACAAATGATCTTATGCTCATGTTTTTATTACTTCTTAGTCTATATCTACATTCAATAGCCTTATGCCCAAAATTATTGCAAGAAAAGCAAAAACATTGAAAATATTTATTGAACCTGGTAGAAGCATGTTGTCTTGAAGGTGGAGGACTTCTAGATGGTTTTTATTTCTGGACATGAATGAATCCACCTTCTCTCTTTCCATCTTGATCTTTCTTTTCATCTTTGGGGGCATTCTTCCTAGAATCCTCAGTGTAAGATTTCTCCTCCTCTATCTCAAACTTTCCATCTGATTTGGAATTATCATGACCAAATTTGTATCCCTTTTCAACTAGTTCTTTTGCTTTTTCCAATTCATTTCTCAGAGTGACAATCTCCTCCTTAAGTTTAAATAATTTAGTTGTTTTTTCATTGAGCTTGGTATTCAACGAATCTTCAACCTTCTCGCTTTCTCATCTTCTGCCATTTTTAGTTTGATTCCACATTCTTTACCTTCTTCTACTTGAGATTTCATTTTGCCAATTTATTTCTTTACTTTTTCAAGAAAGATCTCATTTTTTTGATTTAGTTCCCTTGCTTCATTCAAGTCTTCTAGAGCGAACCAAATTTTTCCTTCAAAACCAATTTCCCAATCATCTGAATTGAATTCCCAACCTTCAAGTCCCATTGACTCTAGATCTAGTCCATAAGAAAACATATCTCCATCACTCAAGGAGCCATACATTTTACAATTTTTAACATCACACTTTTTGTCACTAAATCCATAAAATGGGTTTCATCATTTGAATCATTCTCCTCACCTTTTGAGGAATAGTTGCTCTCCTTAGAATAGAGACCTCTTTTAACCTTATCTCTTTTGTTATCATCATCTAATTCTTTGTAAGGACATTTAGATGCACAATGACCAATCCTTCCACACTTGAAACACTTGAAAGGTAACTTACCTTTGTATTTTCCAATACCTTTCTTCAATATTTTTTACAAAATTTTCTTCAACCTCATCAAATTCTCCATTCTAATCAGCAACTTCATCTTTTATCTATTTATTGGCTTTGAAGGCATCTTCCTTCTTTGAAACATCTTTGTCAAATTATCTCATTTCAAAGGTAGTTAGAGTACCAAACATTTCATCTACTAAATACTAATCCAAATCCTTAGACTCTTCAATAGAAGATACTTTATGACTATAGGATTTAGGGGGAGATCAGAGAACCTTCTTCATGATCTCATCATATTTGAATACACCACCAATACTATTAATTCCAGTAACACTTCATGTACCCAAAGCATATAAATTGCAATGTCTTTATCCTCTGACATTCTTAAGGTCTTGAATCTTCTCTTGAAAATTTGCATCTTGGCTTGCTTCACTTTGGTATCCTCTTCATATATGTGATAATATTTTCCTAGAAATCCTTAGTAGAGTTGTAATTCATCACCTTCAAAAGTTCTAAATCAACCAATCCATATAATATAGCATTTTTAGCCTTGGCATTGTTCTCATATAACCTAATATCAGCTGGATTAGTTGGAGGAGAAGCAAAATCAAAATAACCATCCTTGATTAATTTCCATACACCAAACCCTAGAGAATTTATGTGGCCTTCCATTCACAATTTCTAGAAAGCATAATTAGTCCCATAAAACCTAGGACCCTTGTATGAACCATCATGTGCCATCCTGGATCTTTACCTCAAGCGGTTACGCTTCTTCAGAGGAACTTGGATCTGATACCAATTGTTGAACACACTAGATACTGAGAGGGGGGAGTGAATAAATATCTTCCAAAACTTAAACCCATCTGTAACTTGAACTCTACAACATAATACTAACTTCTTAACTCAATAAAAACCCTTAAACAAATTTACAAAAAAAGAATAATATAGCAGTTTAAACCTTCAAAATATTTAGCAATCTTCCGTAATGAAATATGTAGCAATTTTATCCTTAACCAAATTATCAACAATTGGAAATGAAACAAGAAACACATATACACAAGATGACACTATATTTACGTGGAAAACCGAATGAGTGAAAAAACATGGTGAGAGTTAACTCACAATATAAAGGATCGCTTCCAAAAATAACTTGCAAAATAAGGCATACTACCTTAGAGAAAGATACAAAAGGACTTGCAGAGTTGGATAAAATTCAACTCTAGGGGAAAGATACAAAAGGTTTATAAATAATTACAATATTTGTCAACAATTCACTTTGTTGACTAAGGCATTCAAGCACATCTGATATTTCTTCTTCACAATTTAGCACTAACTCTACTGGACATTCAATACATTCCACACTCAAACTTCTTTTCACTTATTCAGACTTCCATACTTTTGCAACTGAAATGATCTTGCATTTATATCAATCACACTTCTTTAAAACTTCAATTAGGTCGGCCAAAAGAGAGATAAAAAATGATTTCAACAAGTTGGCCTCAAAACATCAATGTAGTCATATCCAAGGGAAAGAGAGGATCAAATAATATAATTGCATCTTCCAATGTGATCCAAAACACCTCACACATTGCTGCACATCAACCCAAGTCGGCAATAAGGAAACATGTAGCACAATACTAGTCGGCCCAAAAACATACTTCCAATTGAGTTCACTCAATACAATTCTAACCAAGATAGGTTAGGACCTAATTCCACCTTGAAACCTCTTCACATGCTAGCACAAACCCTCAAACATAGAGAACAAGCAAGAGAACAGGTCCTATTGGCTAAATATCCATAAATTACCCAAAAACCTAACTCAACACAACATTTGGCACCAAAGAGACAAAACATTAACATGTGTAGATCATATGGGGATGTTCCATGAACATCCAACAACACTTCTAGACACATTCCACATTCTCATGCTACCAGCAACCACCGTAGGCCAAACAAGAACATAATACTTCATTCCAAAAACACATAATGTATAAGCATGAGATATTACATTAATAGATCAACTTGTGAACCACTTCAACACATGAAATTGGAATTGAGACACTGCACAGACATTGAGAACACATTCACCAAGCCATAGGAGTAGAGACATCAATGCGGAGAAATGTAGAGAAATATGAAGAATTTTTTCATACCAATCCAAATAACTAACAAAATTTTCAACCTTCTACAATTTACAAAAACATCCCCAGCAACACTAGTGACCTAAAATGATAGGAGTAAAACATTCACAAAACAATAACTTTGAATACCAAATCGCAAGACCATATCTTCAACAGCGAAGAATGTGGAGCATTCTCCCAAACAGTATTCAACACAACTTCTTTAAATAGAAACACCCAATCAACTTGTGGAGGCCAATAATTTATTTCAGCAACATACACTTCATCAAGAATATCAAGAGAGGGCATGGAAAATACTATAGAACATCAACAAAATCTCTCCATCATCAATAGTACCTCTAATCTTCATCTTAATATATCATTATGAAATCAACTCTACTAACAACAACTATGTACCCAATAGATCATTGATTAACATCAGACAAGGCATGACATCCAACCATGAACTTAAACAACACCAACTTACATCATTGCTAGCCCAAACTGGATGTTGTCAATAATGACAACCAATGCCAAGCAATAATCACTACAACAATCTCACCAAGTGTTGACATCAATGACAACCAACAATCAATGTTGACATCAATGACAACCACTGCCAACAAACATGAATTATTATTTCAAAATTAAGGATGGATAATTACAAAACTCTACCAAAATGCATTATTGTTACAAGATTTTAAGAGGAATTTCAGATTTATAAAATTTTCCACAATGACTAAAGTTTGGTGCCAATGGAAGGACATGATGAAATCTAGGTTTTGGAGATAGCTTTGGCTTCCTTGAAGCACCTAATGACTTGTTTTCAGAGTGTTCTCAACTTCAAACTTTGATCTACTTGTTGCCCTAAGCAATTTATTGTTGCATTTTAGATTTTCTTAAGGGTATTTGACTTTCTCTTGGGTCAATCCCATTTATTCTATTTAGGAATCCTTCTCTAACACATTTGAGTAAGGTTTTTAGCATTTTAGCTCATTATAGCCTTAGATTCACTTAAGGTTAACAGCACACACACTTTACTAGTCAATCAATAGGCTATTCATGGAGGTAAAAATACCAAAATGCGGGTTTGACCTAGGAAAACTCCTATATAGCTAGCCACTTTTCCCTCTTTGTTATGATTTTTGCAGGTTCAAATCTAAGGATGGAGATTATAGAGTAGTATTACAGAAGGAAAATAAGGAGTTATGTGCTTGGTAAACTAGATCTTGAGAAGGATCCAGTTTGGGGTGCACCACACCCTAGACCAGTCATTTAAACCCCAAATTCTAGTCATAGGTGCATAGTGTTTTTCCCTTCTCAAATCTTCTTTCTATTTTTGGAAATTTTATTTTTTTAGTGCAAAAAAGTTTTATTTTCATTCCAAGTTACATAGTCAAATTAATACAATAAATCAAAATTAAAATCAATCAATTTCCAAGTCAATAATAGAACCAGATCCAAGGCATATTGGCTCTCCTTTTAGGTTGCTAGCCAATCTCCTACCCTTTTTGATTTGGCTTCTAATATTATTTTGCAAAAGGATTGACCTTAGTGATATGTACCCTAAACCTAAGATCCCCTTTTCAACTAAATATTTTTTTAGGAATTTAAATAGATATAATAAATTTATATATGCATTTGTACATTTAAAATTTTGCATACCTATCTAGAAGTACAAGGTGTATATTTTTTATAATAAACTAGACAAAAATTCCTCCCCTATTACAACCCTTGAAGTGATTATGATTGGCTCATAATAAGGTTGATTATAATTCTTGCACATATGGGACACTAGAATCTACACTAGTGTCAATGTGCCTAGGGTGCTATAAAAACCAATACTATCTCCTCCATACTCTGTACTACTTTTAGCTACAAACTAGTTAGCCTAGTTAGTCAAATTCTTTGAGAGCCTACATAATACTCCTAATGTTGAAATCATCCCCTCTTGATGAATGGGGGTCAAAATGGAATGTGCAAGAGTATTAATGAAAAAAGTATCCCTTTTTCCTACATTTGGGAATAATTAACAATAAATGAACCTAATGTTGCCTTCATTCAATGTTTTAATGTTTTGTACACATTCACATTGAGTCTAAGGCCCTTTTTAATAAAATGGACCTAATTGTGCCTTATTTAGGGTATTATAAAGTGTTTTCTTACACTTTCACACTAATCTAGGGCTTCATTAATTAATTGAGCTTAATTGAGCTTAATTGGCCCCTTTAGTTCAAATTCAAGCCTTATTAATTGTATATCTCTGAAGATCTATCCCAATGCCCATTAATGATATTGTATGACATTTAAATTGGAAAAGTTGGAGTCCTAGAAAATTGTGCTAGGACCCATTCACCACTTTGGGCGAATGGGTTCTCCTAACCTAGGACACCTCTTTTTTGGCATATTTGAGGTGGGTTTTAATGTTATTTCACCTCCTCGAAGCTTGGTCCTAGAAAATTGTCCTAGGACCCATTCGCCACTTTGGGAGAATGGGTCCTCCTCACCTAGGACACCCCTTTTTGAATTTATTTTTGGCAAGATTTTAATCATTTTCAATTCTAGATCCAATGTCGGCTTGGATTATTTGAATTTTAGGGTTAATCCTTAGATTTAGTATAAATATAAAGTTAATTCACATAGTTTCATCCCAAGACTTTCAAGCAATAAAAAGTATATTCACAAGAGCATTATAGAGCACTTTAAGAGAATTTTAAGGACATTCAAAGGGAAGATTATCAAAGTTTTATTTCATCAATTCAAGGTCGTATCATCATGTCAAAGGAATAATGCATCGAGCATGTTGTTGAGCTAGTGTGTTGATGTAGTATTGAAGATCCATTTGCAAGCATTATTTCACATCCAATTCAAGATCAATATCTAAATTCTTCATGGCCACTTCATGTTATTTTGTTGATTTACATTCCAAGACATCATCCAAGGTATAATTGTTCATGTTCATATTTCATTATTTCATCATAAGGTTTAATTACCTAAATGGGGTTTGACCAAGGAAAACCCCTATACTCTAACAATCAACAATTTTTCCTCCCCTTTTATTTGTGTTTGCAGGTTTCTAGGTTGAAGATCAAGTGGAGAACAAGATTGAAGCAAAATTGTCAAAGTTGTCAAGTTGCAAAGTTGTCATCCATATTACAAGAACATGAAAATAAGGCTACATAATTTGTTTCAGATTTTTGGGATCTAAGCACTGAGGAGATGGAAGTGCAAACATCAAGGAAAATAACCCAAAATTTAGTTTTCAAAAACCCTAACAAGGACCCATTCGCCATGGGGCGAATGAGTCCTCAATGACCTAAAAACAAGAAGTTTTCAAAAAGGTACACATTGTTTCGGCCTCTCAAAACTTCCCTCATTGTTTCTATAACAGTTAGGATTGATTTTTTATTATTATTTAGGAATTTTAGCCCTCGTAATTGAGTGAAACATCCCTAGAAAAATATAGTGGTTTACCATCTTGTTCATTCATTTTGATAAAACCACCCCCTATTTTTGATGTTTCATTTTGGTGAACCCGACTTATTGAACATCTTAGTTTTCTAACTTGGAGTCTTTCTTCTCATCCTAGGTTAGATCTTGCATTCATTTGCATTTATTTGAATTGAATTAGATCTCATTTAGGGTGTCCTAATTTGCATTCAAACTTGCATCTCATCTAGGGTTTTAGAATTGTATTATTTTGCATTCTTTTAAATTTGAAAAATACAAAAATAAATAAGTCATTTTGCACATCATTTAGATCACATAAATTTGCATTTGAAAATCAAAATTGCATTTCAAACTAGGTATTTGCATTCATCATTTCATTACCTTTTTAACTTGCATTTCATAGTATATTTCTAGAAATTTGAAACTAAAAGTTATCGTCATAGACTTCAAACTAAAACACATTGAAAAAACCTTTAAAATCATAAAAAATACTCCAAAAACCCTAATCTAGGACCCATTTTCCCAAGGTGGTGAATGAGTCCCTGATCAAACTTGATTTGATTTTTTGGAATCTGAAACACATTGAAAAAAATCTTAAAGATCAATCAAAAATAGTTCACAAACCCTAATCCAAGACCCATTCGCCCCAGTGAATGAGTCCCTATCAGGTGTTGATCTAAATTTTTTAAAATCTAAAATCTCTATTTTATGCTTTTGTTTGTTGCTGTTACATTTTTGTTTCAATTCTACGATCTTTTGTTTCATTAAAATCTTTGAATTTACCTTATTTTGCTTCATTTAGTGCATAGTCAAAATTCAAAATTGTATAGTTTACTTTTTCATGATAGCATGTTTCCTTTTGAATAATTTAGTGTTCATAGATTATCACATGGCTTGTATGATTCTATTTTCCCTACTCATGAGCATAATCTAGGAAAACAAAATTAAACCTTTGACAAGCATGTTGGTTACCCTCCTAGTATCTATCGGATTTGTAAGAATGTGATAACACAAGAGGATGCAAG
This sequence comes from Sequoiadendron giganteum, assembly GCA_007115665.2. Lineage (NCBI taxonomy): Eukaryota > Viridiplantae > Streptophyta > Pinopsida > Cupressales > Cupressaceae > Sequoiadendron > Sequoiadendron giganteum. Next base: position 285,807,623 of record CM021109.1, on the reverse strand, counting down.
CATAGATAATCATGACAATCATAATTTTTCTTCTCCTGATACCTCTCCTATTAGTGACGAAGGTATCTTTGTGAAAGAAGATACAATCATTGAGAATCATGAAATTCTTGTTTTCCCTCTCCTCCTCCCCCTTGGGAAGATATTATGAAACAAGAAGATGAGATCATTGAAACATTCCTTAACATTACTTTACCTAGTCTCCATTCATCTCCCAACACCTCCCGTACTTGTGAGAATGCTTTAGTGAAAGAAGATACAAATGTGGACGATCATGAAAATCACATTTGTGAGGAGGATATGTCCATGTTAAGATATCCAATGATTGAGAGCTATGACAATCCTACCTCTTCTACCTGGGAAGACATTATAGAACTTGGGTATGTAGTTGTAGATAACCATGACAATCAACCTTGTTCTTCTCCTAATATCCCTCCTATATGTGAAGATGATCGTTTGGTCTTAGAAGATATACTTATTGAGATTCATGAGAATATTGTTCCTCCCTTCCCTAATGCTCCTACCTTTTGGAAGAATCTATTTGAATTGAAACATCCAATCATTAGTAAGCATGAAAATCATAGTTGTTCTTCTCTTGATGCCTCCCCTATTTGTGATGAAGCTACTTTACAAAATATAACCATGGAATGTGATGAAAATCTTAAAAGATCCACTACTAGGGTAGATATTATGGCACAAGAGAATGATACCTTAGAGAAAAAGGATGAAATCATGGATAATCATAACAATCAAATTGGGCCTTCTCCTAATATCTCTCCTATTGGTAAAGAAGATATTTTGATTTTAGAAAATCTAATTGATGAGAGCCATGATAATCCCATTTGTCTCTCTTCCACTTTTGAAAACATTATTGAACAAGAGAATGTCATCCTTAATAAGAAAGAAAATCTAACCATTGATAATGTTGACGCAAAAATTTGTGGGGGCAACAGCCTTATGGGAAACTTAGCTATTGGGGGACCTGTGTGCATAGCTAAGTGACCTCCGGGTTTTATCAAAGTTGGCTCTTCATTTTTATGGGGGGGAGGTAAAGGGTGAAAAAAGTAACATGAAATAATCAAACCTAAACTAAGGCTATGCGCCAAATCATAAGAGAATTAACTAAGCACAATGCTGAGACAAAGGCTCAAATAGTAACTAATGTTTATCAAATAGATGCTTCCCAACACTACAAACATAAGAACATCACACTCTTTGCATAATATTACTCATACAGCATAAACCAACACAGAAGGGTAGCAACATGATCTGTATTTTATTAAGCTGCATCAAGATTATAAAAGCTTGAGATAGATGTTCATATACTCCAAAAAATACAAGCACAGTTTAATGTCACATTAAATACATGAAAACATAAAGGCCGAATTGAATGGCACAGTCTACAAGTTCAAATTTAATAGCAAACACTACAAAAGGCTCATTCCCAATGCTCGGGAAGATTTTTAAATCTATCTAACAACAACCTATAAAATGAGGAAAAAGGTTGCTTAAATAAGCCAACCCACCGCTTGAAAGCCCAATGAGAAAGGTACCACGAGGAAGCCATCAACAACTCAAATATTCTTGAGTCGGCACCAACAGAAAGATCATCCAGCATTGCGCCAACAAGCGTGTCCCCTGAGAAACCTGGATCATGTAGTAGCAAAAGAGAACACATGGCAACAAAAGGGAACACGCAGCAGCAGAATGAAAACTAAAGCACAAGCGTCGCACCCAAGATAACGGATGCACGAATGAGTACCACGCGTCGAACACATGAAGCCCAGAAAAAGATAGTTGAGACGACTCAAAAGAAAACCCTGACAGGAAGCCATGTGTTCCAACTCCCAGCAAAAGAAAATGCAATGTGGGCCCAACTCAGAAAGAGTCAAGCGAGTGCCATGCGTCGAACACATAGAGTTCGGAAAAAGAAAGGCATACGGCCCAACAGAAAGCTCTAAAGGAAGACATGTGTTCCAACTCCCAACAAAAGAAAATGCATTGTGGGCCCAACTTGGAAAGATTCAAGTGAGTGTTACGCATCGAAGACATGAAGCTTAGCAAAAGAAATACCATACGGCCCAACAAAAAGTTTCGAAAGGAAGCCACGTGTTCCAACGCCAAGAAGCTGCAAGCGATACGAAAAAGGAAAAGCCATGAATTGAAAAGAAAACCGTGAAGGCAAAGCAGTGCATGAATAAACATTCATAGTTTGGCGACTCACGGGGGCATTTCACCTGCGAAATGGAGAACCCCAGAAACTTTGGTCTCACAGACTAGTCTAACTCCATCACAATTGCTCACAGCTGAGAGAGGGCAGTCTGAAGGCCGGTCTAGACTTCAGTTGATGGCGTAGAGAGAGTGCACAGATTTTTGTGTGCCATGTTAAGATCAATTATTTCCTTAAAAGGCAATCCGCCAGATACCTTTGCCTCCAATTCAAGCTAGAAAAAGAGATGCGCCAGCTGATGCACTATGTTTTCAATATTTTTGGCAGTAGGAGATTGATCAAAGGATTGAAAAACAAACATATCCTACTTCTTCTCCTCGATCTTTGCAATGATGTGGTCAATACCTGCTACCGTTTGATCCCTGATGAAGGGCGATGGAAGCCCTCGCTGAGTTAAGCGAGAAAATTTCGCCCGCATATCACTGGTAATCTGGGTTAGCTTGGCCCTACACTCTCTCACATGTTGGACAGCTTCATGCATAGAGATGAGAATATTTATGCACATGGCCACCATTGTTCAATCCTCAATTCCTACACCTCTCAATGCTTCATCGAAGGTTGTATATAATTTTCCCAATAATTGCCTAGCCTTCGGAACTTTATCAGAAGTCATCTCCTACACCTGTTGCATCATTTTGCTAACCACCTTGCATAAACTAGTTGCCTGCACCATAAATTTTAGAGTGGGCTGCAATGTAAGGAATAATACTTTGACCTTATCCCAGTATGACACATGTAGTTCCTTGGTGATCTCCAACGAGTTCATTTGGGGTGCAAGAGATTGGGCTCTCAAAAGATCGAATTCTGTAGTTTTGTTGCTCAGCGCCGCCTTCAACTTTTCCACGCTTCCCTTCAGGATGGACAATTGATTCCTCAAAGCAGAAACCTCTCTCTCCTTTTCTCCCAAGGCCAATTTGACCTGCCTCTACTTTTCAGTTTCCTACTCCAAAGTGGCATTCATCTCATTTACTTCCTCACTAGTGCTCTGTCAGAGCTATTTTAGGCCATTGCCTACTTCAATTCATCACGGAGGGCCGCTTCAATCTCTCAGAATGTCTCAATCTCTTTTTGTAGGGTCGAAACAACCTCCACACCCAAAGCCTGAAGCTCATTGACTTTTTTTTCAAAAGCATTATTTTCATTCCGCAACCAATTGATTTTGACCTCCTAGGCCTTATGCTTGTTTGCCCAGATATCAACCTTTCCCTTTAGCTCTTTCATTTTCTCATCCTTTTTCTTCACTTGGTGACTGAGCTTGAGGAATTTGGTAGTCACTACCCTCTGGGTCTCCTCTATTAGTTCAACCTTATCTTGTGGATGAGCCTGCTGCAAATCTAGCCTTACGGCATTGACAGAATAATCGCTTGGCAGCATTTCTCCAACCGGCTTGATCACATTGAGTGTAATATTTGCAAACATCAACGAGTTTTGGCCTTCATTGAACATGGTTTGCAAAAGAGGCTCTGCTTGCCTTCCTGCATCCTTTTCCCTCCTTTTCTGTATTTGGCTCACCCAGGCACTTTTGTTTGCATCCACCTGTGAAAATATTCTTGGGGAGAAATACCTAGCCCACCAGAAAAAGGGAACTCCCGGGGAACTGCTAGCGAGAAAGACAGCGTGCTCAAAGTATCAATGGATTTTGTAGGCCTCGTAATAGTTGTCGAGGAGAAAGGTGGGATAAATTGATTACCCAGAGATGATGAAAACATGGAGGGAAGAAAGGTCGGGGAAGCACTTACAGACATGTTGGGTCTTGGAAATACAAATTGCTGACTCAAAGGGTCAGGACGTGCAACCATTTGAGTTTCAAGGGTGGGAGAAAAAGAAGGAGATGGAAAGGGACCCTCAAGAGAAATAATATTGGTCTGCCCTGGGTAACCAGTGACAGAAACAGCTGGTGTGAGAGACATAGCAGGGGCAGACGCGGAGGAGACCAAAGATATAGAAGAGAGGGAAGAAGGGGGAAAACATACCTAGTCTTCCCGTAGACCAACAGTAGGTACCACCACTTCTTCATGAAGTGACTCTTCTCCTTTTCTAGATTCCTTTGTTTTGTGGCCTTTTCTCCCTCGGGAAACTGTCTAGATCCACAATAACCTTTCCCTAGCATCTGACACTTCTCGGCCTCTTCACGTTGCAACTAGAGGAGCTAGTGGGCTCTAACATCTGTGTATTTGAAGAGTCCTCCTATTGTGGTTGTTGTCCACCGACTGTCACTCCTTGTGCAGGATCCTTTTCAACTATGGGAGCCCTCTGGGCTACCTCTTCTCTATGCTCTTAAGCTACACTTTCCACCTCACACAACTTCTCAGAATCCAAAGGATTAGGGGAATCCTCACTATCTGGATGCTCATGACACCAGATATCATCAAACATGTCATTTGATTCCACCTCTTGGAAGAGCCCCTTAGTCATTTTTATTTCCTGCCTATACGTCCAAAAATATTTAATTGTGTCAGGCTTCCACCGGAGCTTATTCAATTGGCTACATAAAAATTGATTTATTTTTTGATTGGGGTTGGGCCTTGCCACTATATGATAAAAGTTTAGCCAAGGCGGTCGACCCGAGCTAGAAGGAATATACTCTAGGCCAACGTATAATCTCACATTCCCCTCATCTAGATTTCTCCGAGGGTCCCAAAATGGATGAGGCTGGTGTGGAATCTTTATGCCAATCTCTAACAAATAGCCCTCCAGATCATACCACCAGGTGTCACTGATGACCATTAGCCCAAGGTAACCCCATTTAGAGTATAAAACCTCAGAGCTATTTACCCCTAAGCTCTTCTTCTTTACCAACGATATAGAGTCAAACATGGCTGGCAGTGTCAAATGGGAAGTTAGATGTTTCCCTCCCCAGTAATCATTTTCAATGTTGCATAGCTGCCTGAAAATTTCGAGGGCTAGTACCCTATCAGAAACAAAATGCAGGAGCCAAAAAGGCTCCCGGATGAAACCTTGCATACGGAGCATTATGAAATCCATTCTAAAGAACCAATCGCAAGGTGGAACAAGCCCCTTCATCCATGATATTTGGCTTTGTGACAAGCGAGCAAACATACTGCCTCCATTGTGATCCAAAGCCCACAAAGTTGGAGCTAGGAAAGCATCTGAAAACGCGTAGTAATCAAAAAAAATTGAAAGGACAGGAGTCCAGGTCGAGACTGGATTTCCCGCACCATGTTCATCAAATGCTGCCAGGGGCATATATTGCTGGAAATAGTTGGGATTTTGATGCAAAATCATGTAGGTTAAGAAAGAGGGATACCTGAACTTGGAACTAGGTTCAAAATCCCTCAGCTAATGGCACATCCCTTCAACTATGACTTTTGCAAAGTCCATCAGTGGAGGCATGGCATTCTTTTTTAGCATAAAGTTGAGACTCATCTGTAAGTAGAAAACTTCCCTATCTGTATCAAACCCACACACCAACACCAACGTGGAGAAGACAGAGTTCAAACCTATTTTAAAAGCACCCAGACCAAGTGGGAAGCTAGGAGGGACGAAATTATCTGACGGCTGACCTGCCTCGGTGTTATAAAATTGTTGCACCATCTGAAGCATCCTCCATTAACCTTGTAGTTAGGAAATATCAAAATATTCAACATTCTCAAGAGAGTTAAAAGGAATGCATAGCATATCCTTAAGGGCCTGGGGATAGATTATCAACCCTGAAATTTTGGCCACTTATGATTCCCATTCGGGCGACGAAACATTTCGTGCAGGCTGCCACAATCTCCGAACAATGATGCACCAAAGGAACCATGTATTGGGGAATCCCATAGTTCCACAAATGTCTATGAAAAGGATCAGTAATTTTCTTCATTTTTCACATGCATCCTCCCTTAAGCTCTTGGGGTTTTGAGATAACTTAGGATCTCGAACGTTATCTCAATCTTCAAATATCAAAGCCTGGTTTCTAGGAGAAACCATGCTTAATATTTTATGGTTTGTTGGCTTAGTGTAGGGATAGGATGGCTTTACTAGAATACCTGGGGTAGCATATGAATCATGGGCATATATATTTATGCAAGGTGCAAGCATTCTTCATTCTTCAATACTCTCAATGCCTACAGCCTGTGTTGAACTCTTTGAAATTTCGTCCATTTTCTTGTATTTTCAAAGGACTCTACAAACTCTGCAACTTAGCTTTTAAAAATAGTTCTCTTCTTTGCAAATGATTCAGATGGTTACACACTTTTTCAAGCTTACACAATAAATGCCCTTCGCGCGCTCCAACCTATCTTTTTTTATTTTCGAGAAAAATAGTTTAGCAAGGGTACGTGTCATCTTTTCACATTAGTTATGCCATGCACCACTAACCCTTTTTAGAGCATGCGAAGAGATTTCCAACCTACCAAAATACTCTACACATTTAATAGATATGACCTCTCATACGGCGACTCTTGATTTTTCTTGGAAAAAGCACTGAATCAGCATTGCCATATCTTTTGCAAGCCTTTGCATTTATTGATTACTTGATCATAATTGGGCGCATCAACCAACAGCCTCATCTTGAAAGATTTACTTTGATTTAAACAGGACAACAACATTCTATATGTCGACAGCTGGCTCCCTCATGTCCTCTTTCAAACACTTGAACTAAGCAAGTTGCAATCGTATCCAATTATCTCCATTATTTCACATGCTGCAATACTGGTTATCAAGGCTCCTCAGCACCATTTTCTTCTGACTTAATCATGCCTTGCTTATTAGGGAGGCCCCTAACCATCTATAAATGGGACCCTTGGCATCCTTGCTAATCCACATTTACATTCAACATTCTTAGCAGTTAGGCCCTAGTACATCTTTAGTAATCTATTATTTGGCTAGAGTAGTAGTAGATATGGAAATGCCAATTAGACTGGTCTGCAAAAAGACCCAAGCCACTTTTCTAGGAAAGATTAGGTGCAGGCGTTTAAAATGCATAACTTGCGTTAAAAACCTTTTGTATCTAAAAGCCATTAAATGGGTGCTAGGAAAGGATTATGTAGAATACGAGGACTAGTACAAAACAAATACCTGCATCAGCTCACACTTTATAGCTTCCTTGTTGGACATCAGCGTTTCAAAATGAAAGATTCTAAAGCTTGCAAAGAGGGTATTTCCCCAACGCTACCTCGAAGAGTTGGAGAATGTGGTTAGAGCTGCTGAATTTGACCGTGGAGTTCCTTCCATTCACAACTTGCGCCGAATTCTTGAGGAAGGAGGACTTGTGCCAACTACACCCTTCTTGCGTGGCTTTGAGTTTGAGACCCATGAGGAACACCACCGCAAGGTTCACGTCACCTGCCACTTCTTGGTGAGAATGTATAATGTTGAACCCTTCCATGAGGTGCAATGGTACGAGGACTTTAAGAGGATGGTGTTTCCTCACCATCCGCCACCTTCTGCTATTGTTGGACCTTCCAATGTTTGAAGATATGTGAAAAATATGTCTCCATTTTGTTTTTGCTTTTGACAAATTATGCCACACTGTTAGCAAATATATATATATATATGTATTTTGTAACATGGCCAAGGGCCCCACTAATCAATATGTATACAAATGTAAATTTTCCAGCGATTAATACAATATATATATCCTCTATATTCTAGCTCCTTCCTCATTTTATTTCAATTTTGCACCAATGTAGTTGTTAATCTAAGAAAGCACTGAGAATAACCCAAAACTAAAAAAGCAAGGAAAAATCTATACATATTTACAAATTTACTATAACAGTTGAATCAATTAATTTTTTTAAGATGTATTCCATTAACTGGAATACCCAAGGCTTCACCTTCCATAGTTTCTAACTCAAATGAGTTGTATTGCTTGCACTGGGTGATCTTCAAAGGTCCTTCCCAGAGGCTGTTGAACTTGCCATGTTGACTAGGCTTTGCTTCACGCTCGCTAAACTTGAGCACCAAGTCTCCACATTATAGCCCCTGGTCAGACGTCTTCCTGTCGAACCATCTCTTCACCACCTGTTGGCGATTTGTCATTGCCTCGAGAGTGTGCTCTCTTTTCTCCTAAACCTCAAGTAACTCTAAAAATTGCACCTCCATTGCTCCATTTTGCTCAATCTCAAGGGACTTGAGCTGTTGGATTGCAGGGATTTCCATAGAAATGGGCAATAGCGCCTCCTTCCCGTATACTATCTTGTAAGGAGATGTTTTCAATATTTTCTTTGGCGTGATACAGTCTACCCACAGTGTTGTCTGGAGGTGTTTATGCCACTCCCTTTGATGTCCCAAACCTATTCTCTTGATTAGCCTAATAAGGTTCTTGTTTGTAGATTCAGCGAGGCCATTCCCTTGTGGGTAGTAGTTAGAAGACATCTTCAGGAAGACTCCATACTTTAGTGCAAACTGGCTCATTTTGGAGCTGAGAAAAGCTTTAGTATTATCAGATATAATTATCTTTGGCGGGCCAAACCTGGCCACCAATTCCTCCATGAAGTTTACAATTTTTGCCTTTGTTGCATTCTTCAATGGTATAGCTTCAACCCATCTAGTGAAGTAGTCAGTTTTCGTTAGTATCCATCTATGCCCAGCTGATGAAAATGGATCGATCATGCCAATGAATTCAAAACCCCATTGAGCAAATGGCTCTTCCACCACAATTGGTTTTAGTGGCATAGCAGCATTTTTCCTTTTTTCGACAAAAAACTAACACTCACTACAAGACTTCACCAATGAATATGAGTCACTGAACAACGTTGGCCAAAAATAACCAGCACATATGATCTTGATTGCAGTGGTTTTTGCTAAAAAATGACCTCTGGTTGGGCCACTATGATATTGCTCCAATATCCTTTTTGATTGCTCTTCAGTTACTTATCTTAACAAAATATCATTGAAATTTCTCTTAAAAAGAACTCCCTATATAAGTACATAACCATTATTTTTCAATCAATAAAAATGCCTCTTAAATGGGGGGAGGTTGGATGGATACCTTCCTGTTTGCATAAAATTAATTCGAGCGTCCAGCCAATCATCTCCGGAGCTCTCTCATTTAGCAGCACGGGTTCTAGGATTTCAGACTCAGCAATTGCTTCATTGTTCTCTGCCAGATATTTGCACAACCCCTTCCCCTTTATAGTCCTAACTAGCTTGATCTCGATGTCATACTTGAGAATCTTGGTTATCAAGTTAGCCCGCTTCTAAGTGATTTCACCTTCCATAATGTATTCTCACACACTAGGGTGCAGCACACAAACAATCACCTTGTTGCATGAAATAAGGTGTTGGAACTTCTTCAGCCCCTTGACAATAGCAAAAGCTTGCTTCTCCACAAAGTTGCATTTCACCTCATATTCTTTCAGGGTGCGTGAATAGAAAGCAATAGGCGATTCTCTTTAATCTTCATTGTCCTTCTACATTAGGACAGTACCGATACTACTGCCACCACCAAAAATGTACATAATGAAATCTTTTGATAAATCTGGGTTGATCAACACAGGAGTAGAAGAGATGACCTATTTTATTTGCTTGAAAGCTTTTCTAGCTTCCATTGACCATTTGAAAGTCTGATCCTTTTTCAACATCAGGGTGATAGGTCGAACGATCCCTACAAGGTCTTCTATGAACCGGCTAATGAAATTAACCTTGCCCAAAAAAGATTGAACTCCCTTTTTGTTGACAGGTAAATGGAGTTCCATGATTGCTTTAACTCTCTCTGGATCAATGGTGATACCCTCCTTTAAAACAACATAGCCTAACAGCTTCCCCTGCGGGACCCCAAACACACATTTTTTAAGGTTTAAATAAATCTCGAACTCCTGGCATTTCTGGAAGACAAGCTCAAGATGATCAAAATGATCCTCGGCGGATTTTGAAAACATGGTCAGGTCATCCAAATAAATAAGAATAATCTTATGTATCAAATCCTTGAAGGAAATATCCATAACTTGCTGGAAAGTGGCTCCGGCATTTGAAAGTCTGAAGGGCATTTTAGCATAAGCATATGTCCCCCACTTAGTAGTAAAAGTTGTTTTGTGTTGGTCCTCCTCTCTCACACAGATCTGATTATAACCGGAGAAACCATCCAGCATTGAAAACATTTTGAAACCAGCAACTATTTGTAGAATTACCTCCACTGAAGGCAAGGGGTAATGGTCCTTCAGGGATGCTCTATTCAGGTCTCGAAAGTTGACGCACAGCCGTATGTCATCGTTCTTCTTCTGAACCAGTACTAGGTTAGACACTCAAGTGTTGTGCTTGATCAGAAACACTATCTGAGATACAATCAACTTATTTAATTCATGTAACATGAGTGGCTCAATCTTTTGATTGACTGGCCTCTGCCTTTGATGCATAGGTTTTGCTCCTTCCAGTAGCTCAATGGTATGTTGGATAATCCCAGGATCATATCCTTTAAGATCATCATATGACCATGCTACCACACTCAGATACTCTTCGCAAAAGTGTTTCAACCTTTCTTTATTCTTCTGCAAGATGCCTTTTCCAACCTTGAGCTTTTTATCTTCTCCGATATGCAAATCAGTATAGTTGCCTTTATCAGCCACAAGCTTTCTCTTATCTTTCATTACATCATCAAAATCAAAAAGACTCTCGAGAGTGACTAGTCCCCTTTGAAGCTTGTTTTATTTCAATTGGATTACTTGATCTCCATAGGCCTCGGCGATCTTTGGTTGTAGTTGATCAAAAAATTCTCTGGACAGCTAGAGAAATGATGCAATGTGAGTATCACTATCAAAAACCTACCAGTCTTGATCATTGTTCAGGACCGCAGGTCACACGATCACTCACACTAAGTGTCTATTGCTAATCAACTCGGAAGCTAGCTCAAACTGAGATCCGATAGTTGACATTCAGTCAGCTTCAAAGTTTTACTCTCTGGGTACAGCTTGGCTATTGAATGCCTCAAAGCCTTCAATCAGGTCCCAGACCCTATGTTAGTATGATCACATACGAACATTTTTTGCAATAGAGAGCCCTCAGATTTAGTTCACCACCAATTCAAAATCTCCAAACACACATATTTTCTTTGCACTCATTCTCTCCGCCAAGCTCAAACCGTGGACAAGGCCTTCGTATTCTGCTTCATTGTTTGAGCATGCGAACTAGAAGCGGAAAGACCTCAAGGTCTTATCCTTGGATGTAGACACCAAACATATTCCTGCACTGGCTCCAACTTTGCATCGTGCTCCGTCAAAGTGCAAGGTCCATAACTCAGAGGATGCTTCACTTTCGGATTCTCGAGTCACTTTGGGCATAATCTGGTCCTCTTCATGTATGAGATACGTTCCTATCCTAGTTGCATGATAGTTTCCGAAAGGGTCTGTATCTATAAACTCATTCAAAAAAGCCTCCTCTGCCTTTATCTGAGAGCTTCTTGCTTCTTCTTCCTCAAGGAGTTCAACATTGAAACTCTCTCTGGAAGTGATTGAGGTATGTGCTGGCTTGAAATTGATCATGTCTTCATCAACCACATGTTCAAAATGCAAGGATTCTGACAATAAATTCATCTTGGCTCCATGCTTCATTCTCATAATCAATTGCAACTAGTCAAATTCCAGGTAGCCTCCAACATTTGTAGTGAAATCTCAGGACAAACATATCCCAAATAGAGGAGGGACGTCGATGAGCACAGTATCCTAATGTACGGTAATTTTGGGACAAGAAAATAGTGTCATGGGAAATCCCTTAATTACTCTGATGGTTTCAACCTTGTTCCCGTCGAGTTGCATGACTCCTTTGTTTAGAGGCTCGTGTTTGAGCCCCAGAGCATCAGCCACTTGCTTCGGCATGACAATAGTGCTAGCACCAAAGTTAATCATACAATTATGCAACAACTTGTTACCAATGATGAGTGTTAGAAAGAAAGGCTTGGGTTTAGGCTTACTCTATTTTTTGGCTTTCTTTTCTTCTTGTTGATTGGATAAAACTCTATCCAAGTCTGGCTTGGATGTCTTATCCTCTGAGGGCTGCTCAAACATCTTCATGTCTTCTTCTCTCGATGATGCCTTCTGCAATAACAACTTTTGCTCTGGGATGGCCAGGATATCCCACAAGGAAACATTAGCAGAGGATTGTTTTAGTTGCTACACCACGTTGAATGACATTCGTGACTGATGATTCATGGTAGCTTGCTCCTTCTGCTTCGCAACTAGTACATCCAGTTGTTTGGTAACTACCGGAGTGGTCATGGGAGCTTTTTCTTTCGGAGGAGGTGGATTCAAAACGGTGACCTTGGACTATTGTGGAACTGATGACATATTTTCTGATGGACTAGGCATTGAATTAGGTGAACCTTTAGTTGGAAAATCTGTGAACTCTCCAGTGAGCCTCCACTTTGAATGCGTATTGTAATCTGATTGCACTTGCAGCACTTGGGCTATTGGAATATCATTCGGGAATGTCAACTCCTCTCCTTCCATCCAAGAAAAGAGCACCTGGGCTAGAGCTATTGCTAGCTCTTGCTCTATAGACATTCCTTTCATTTGAGCAATGAGAACTACATTATCCATTTGCTGAGAGCCATACGTATGGCCTCTGGAATCAAGCATGTTGCCTTGGCTACGTTGCTCTAATATATTTTGTTGCATATTCCCTCTCAAAAAATTTCGGGGCATATGTGCATCATTACAAGGGAAGCACCATGAATTAGTTTCCTAGGAAAGATTGTTTTGTCCTGCTACTAGCTCCTTGCTTGAACTAGGATGGACGGTCTACATCGACATAGTCATGGGGAGAACTTGGTTATTCTGTTGAGCTTGGGTATTGTTGCACGATCTATCCTGCCACTGGTTCTGTTGGAAAGGAGCCTTCCCACCTTGGTAGTTTTGGTAAGCAGGATTTTGGTAGCTATACTATTGTCACTTCATACTAGTTAATTCATTCATCATGGTTCGCATCTACTCCTTCATCCCGTTCATTTCAACCGTCAGAGGGTTAGGCACCAAAGCCACACTCAGTGTTATTCTTGGAAACACATACATAGACTGGGGAGGAGTTGCAGGAGCGCTAGTTGAAGCTACCTCTGATTCTACAGCATTGACCTCAAGGAATAATGGCATGATAGGTCTCAGCGCCAGTTTTCCGATAGTAATAATATTGTTCTCTGTAGTGATGGCAAGACTGTAGGCATCGGGTAGATTATTTTCGCTGAGAGCTTGTAGCATCATAGAAATATCGGCATTAATGGACTTTCAATAAAACATGAATGCCAAGTCTAGAAGCGGTCGACTACCAACAGGAACTCTCTGCCAAGTTGAATGAAACCGAGCATTGAAATCAGCCAGAGCTTCATGGGGAGCTCGCTTTATATGAGCCATCTGGTGATATAGCAAATATTTATCACCAGCATTTGAGAAGCGTTCATAAAAAGGATCTCTGAGATCATCCCAATTGGCAACTGTATTAGCCAAAAGAGTATGATACTAGTTCAATGCCTTGCCTCTGAAAGAGGCGACGAGTAATCTTAAAGCCACGTTCTCATTAGTAACGCCATGCACCAGACATACATCAACTACATCTTGCAAGTGCTCTGTCGGAGTTTTTGAATCATCCCCAGAGAACTTAGGGATAGCCTTTAAAGTGCAAGTCAGGATTGGAGCCCATACTACAAGAGGCATAGGTGCTACCAATGGACTATGAGCATCCCAGGCTACATAATTTCTAGTAGCCATTGGCACAAGAGACGAAGGAGAAGACGGGGGTGAAGTATTAAATTGTCGACCTCTCACCTGGACTGAAACTAACGGTGGTACAAGCAGGCCAGGAAATCTTGTAGTTTCAGACCTAGTGACGAGCCTATGGCTCGTACACTCCTATTTATCAAGCGAACATGCTAGTTCATGTCCCACCGGGCGTGCCAGAAAAAGAACTGTTGATGCAAAAATTTGCGAGGGAAACAACCTTATGGGAAACTTAGCTATTGGGGGACTTGTGCGCATAGCTAAGTGACCTCTGGGTTTTATCGAAGCCGGATCTTCATTTTTATGGGGGGGAGGTAAAGGGTGAAAAAAGTAACATGAAATAATCAAACCTAAACTAAGGTGATGCGCCAAATCATAAGAGAATTCACCAAGCACAATGTTGAGAGAAAGGCTTGAATAGTAACTATTGTTTATCAAATAGATGTTTCCCAACACTACAAACATAAGAACATCACACTCTTTGCATAATATTACTCATACAGCATAAACCAACATAGAAAAGTAGCAACATGATCTTTATTTTATTAAGCTGCATCAAGATTATAAAAGCTTGAGACTAACGTTCATATACTCCAGAAAATACAAGCACAGTTTAATGTCACATTAAATGCATGAAAACAGAAAGGCCAAATTGACTGGCACAGTCTACAAGTTCAAATTTAATAGAAAACACTACAAAAGGCTCATTCCCAGTGCTCAGGAATATTTTTAAATCTATCTAACAACAACCTATAAAATGAGGAAAAAGGTCGCTTAAATAAGCTAGCCCACCGCCTGAAATCCCAATGAGAAAGGTGCCACGGGGAAGCCATCAACGACTCAGATATTCTCGAGCCGACACCAACCGAAAGATCATCCAGCATTGCACCAGCAAGCACATCCCCTGAGAAACCTGGACCACACAGCAGCAGAAGAGAACACGTGGCAGCAAAAGGGAACACATAGCAGCATAACGAAAACTAAAGCACGGGCATCACACCCAAGATAACAAATGCACGAACGAGCACCACACATCGAACACACAGAGCCTGACAAAAGATAGGTTAGACGGCTCAAAATAAAACCCCGATAGGAAGCCACGTGTTCCAACTCTCAGCAAAAGAAAATGTAGTGTGGGCCCAACTCAAAAAGATTCAAGTGAGTGCCACGCATCGAACACACGGAGTTCGATAAAAGAAAGGCATACGACCCAATGGAAAGCTCCGAAAGGAAGCCACATGTTCCAACTCCCAGCAAAATAAAACGTAGTGTGGGCCCAACTCAGAAAGAGTCAAGCGAGTGCCATGCGTTGAACACACGGAGCTCGCTAAAAGAAATACCATAAGGCCCAACAGAAAGCTCTGAAAGGAAGCCACGTGTTCCAACGTCGAGAAGCTACGAGCGATACGGAAAAGGCAAAGCCGCGAACTGAAAAGAAAACTACGAAGGCAAAGCGATGCATGAATAAACATTCACAGATAACTCCCTTACTTATGATGAACTAATTTTAGAAGAAACAACCTTTGAATTTCATCGAAATCTAGTTTGTATATCTCCTAAAAACTCTCCTACTAGGGAAGATATCATGGTGGAAGAAAATGCGAACATTGACGCATGTCTTTCAAACAATAATGGTGATGCTTCCTTAGATTAAAATGAAGAAGTGACATTAGAATCTCCTTCACTAAGAGATCATGAAAATACAGATAAGTATTATGAGGTTATGCACATTATATATCCCTTGAATTACTCTCCTGAGCTTAAACTTATCATTTATCCACCCTCACAAAAACCACAAGTTCAAAATAAACCCGTGCTTATCTTAGAACCACCTAAAAGGAAACTTGATAATGTTACACAACAACCAAGTTACAATACCGTTTCTCATACACATAACACAAGGAACAATCTACAACCAAGATAAATAATTCAAACATCCCTTCCATTGCCTAACCCTATCTTACCCGGTCCTCCCTATTTTCCTTTAAAAAGTGGAAAGGAGTATGATCCTGTTGAACAACTTAAAAATACTTTTGCTAAGATATCCTTATGGAACCTTATTCAAGCTTCACCTATTTATCATAACATGCTTCAAAGTGCTTTACAACAAGTTCCTACCCCTCCTAATGTGCAAACAAATGATGTGGCAGCCTAGACTCAATCTATAACTCTAATCAACTTAGACATTACCTTCTGTCAAGATGAGTTACCTTTTTTAGAGGAGAAAAAACAAAATGAAGCTTTCATGGTCATAGCTCATGTTAATCGAATTGCGATAAAGAGAAATCTTGTGGACAATGGTTTGGCTCTTAATGTGTATAGTGTGAGCCTTTTGGAAAAGATTTATATGAACAAGAGTGACATTGTCCCTGATTCTTTGTCCATTCATGGGTTTGATAACATAGGAAAACAACTGCTTGGAGTCATCACATTACCTATTAGAGTTGGTAGAGCAACATTACAAACTTTGTTACATGTTATGCCTCATGATCTTTCATACAACCTCCTTTTAGGAAGACCATGGATTCATGAGATGCATGTGGTTCCGTCAACTCTTCATCATATAATGAAGTATGTCTATAACAACAAAGTGTACACAATCAAAGTCGATCTTGTGCCTAAAATTTGTTTGATTGCTAAGAAAGAAGGATGAGATCCTTTAGAAGTATGGAACCAAACTACAAAAGTGGAAGTCACAAAGGAAAAATAACATGAGAAGCAAATTGAGGAAGTCACTAAGCTATTGGAAGACGATTGGGGTTCCTTAGATTTCACATCAACATTCATGGGCGAATACAAGATCACAAACAAAGAGTATGAAAAGGGAAAAGAAAAAGTAGTAATGTTGACACAAAATTCGAAAGCATCCACTTCCACGACTTTAGGAGAAGAAGAAAATTATACAACAAAATTTGATGAAGTTGATTATGACCAACCACTGAATCCGAAAGAAATGCAAAAACTTTATGGAAGAGGTTATGAACTTATGAGACAACTTGGTTATAGTGGAAAAGGATGTGGTGCTAGAGAACAAGGTATTTGTGTCCCTATAGAACCTAACACACAAGAAACAACTAATGGTCTTGGTTATTGTCGCTCGAAAGAAACAAAAGCATCAAAAAAGCCTTCACTTAATATCAACACTCTTACAAAAGATCCTTCAAAGACAACTTTAACCTTGGTACATCCTAAATTGATAGATACTACATGTGATAATATCTCATTAGATATGCATCAATAACAATAGGTTTTGCTCCTTGCCATGTAATAGTTGTAGGATCATAGCATACTCACTATTGCATGTTTTACATTCATTGAAAATCATTTCCTTCTTGCAAGGAGCAATATATCATCATTCATCTCGGCTCATCCTTGTCCTTCACATTTGTTGTTGTCCCTTTGGCTAGTTGTCTACCTTTCATATACGATGAACATTATTGGGATGTGGACGACCTGCGAATAGGTTGACTCGCATGTGCCTTACTAGTATTTTTCTTTTTCATGTTTTTTATATGATTGCATGTGCGTACTGTGATCCCCCGTGATGTTTCATTTGATATTTATATCTCTCTCTTTTTGTGCATTCATCTATATGTACCTACTTCTCTATGTCCTAAACATTTATCTTTTTAATTTGTCTCGTGTTTTCCTTTTGGGGATGATGCAAGGTGTAGAGACATTTAGGTCTCTTCTATGTTGACCCAAAATCTTTCCTTTATCTCTTTTTCATTTGTCTTGTCTTTTCTTTTTGGGGATGACACAAGGCATCGATACATTTAGGTCTCTTCCATATTGACCCAAAAGGCTTTTTCTTTGTTTTCACTCTCTTTGTGTCAGTCTTCCAATTCTATGAGTATTTGGGGAATGATGACAATTCTGAGCTCTATAAAAAATATTATAACAAAGACAGACTAACCCTGAATCCATAGATCCCTTATGTATTTTTGGGGGCAACCCCTTCCTTCCTTTTTCATGGCATAGCTTTATTTCGGAAACATATGACTTGGCATAGGGTTTTTTGAGGAAAGCTCTCATGTCTTAGGAGAAAACATTAGCTACTTTAAAGCAGTTGCTCATAGTAATGGTGTTAGCAATTGCTTTAAAGTGGGGGCATACATCGATGACATCTTTCAGCATATTTCATGGCATGATTTTCTTTTTTATTGTGACGTGTCCTTTTCTTAGTGGTGTCATCGGGTTTGATGTCCTCCAAGAGCATGATATTTCTAAGCATATGATCTCCCTTCGTGGCATTATGCGAATGAGGCATCCCATAAGTGGCAATCTGATACTCTTTGACTTGTCCTCTCTTGGAGACATTAGGCACAATGTTCCCTAAGAAGAAGACCTTACACGAAAAAATCAAAATCCCCTTTAACAAAAACTTATAGACATAACATTCAAAAGCATAGCATTGTGATGCCTTATTGAAGTTGTCAAGAGGACAAATTTGGTATGGTATGGGAGGCTAATATGATTCTCTCATTTTCCACCTCATTGGGATAACTCACCTAGTGGGCGACCTAAGGTTCCACTACCCCAGAGTGAGCACGCATGTTATAGACAAACAACCTAGACCTGGTCCACATAGTGTTGGAGATATTGTCAAAGCTTGATCCTTGTTATGGACAAACATCCTCGTTTCACATTGTGTTGGAGCAGTTGTGCTTGATCCTTTATTTTCTTTTACTCTTTTTGGTCTTTGATAGGGTATGATTATGTATCTTTGTTATTGTTGCATACATAAGTGTCTTGAATGTCTACTTTAGTGTGAGTTTGTCATGGGGAAAAAGTCTCACTAAATTGGGGGAAAAATGTATTAATGAAAAAAGTATCCCTTTTTCCTACATTTGGGAATAATTAACAATAAATGAACCTAATATTTCCTTGATTCAATGTTGTAATGTTTTATACACATTCACATTGAGTCTAGGGCCCTTTTTAATAAAATGGACCTAATTGTGTCTTATTTAGGTTGTTGTAAAGTGTTTTCTTACACTTTCACACTAATCTAGGGCTTCATTAATTAATTGAGGTTAATTGAGGTTAATTGGGCTCTTTAATTCAAATCCAAGCCTTATTAATTGCATTTTCCGAAGATCTATCCCGACACCCATTAATGATATTGCATGACATTTAAATTGGCAAAGTTAGAGTCCTAGAAAATTGTGATAGGACCCATTTTCCACTTTGGGAAAATGGGTCCTCCTAACCTAGGACACCCCTTTTTTGGCATATTTGAGGTGGGTTTTTAATGTTATTTCACCTCCCCAAAGTTTGGTCCTAGCAAATTGTGCTAGGACTCATTCACCACTTTGGGTGAATGGGTCCTCCTCACCTAGGACACCCCTTTTTGAATTTATTTGTGGTAGGATTTTAGTGATTTTCAATCCTAGATCTGATGTCGGCTTGGATTATTTGAATTTCGCGGTTAATCCTTAGATTTTGTATAAATATAAGGTTAATTACATAGTTTCATCCTAATACTTTCAAGTAATCAAAAGTATATTCACAAGAGCATTATAGAGCACTTCAAGAGCATTTTAAGGACATTTAAAGGGCAGATTATCAAAGTTTTATTGCAGCAACTCAAGGTCATATCATCATGTCAAAGGATAATGCATCAAGCATGTTGTTGAGCTAGTGTGTTGATGTAGTATTGAAGATCCATTTTCAAGCATTGTTTCACATCCAGTTCAAGATCAAGATCTACATTCTTCATGGCCACTTCATGTTAGTTTGTTGATTTACATTCCAAGACATCATCCAAGGTATTATTGTTCATGTTCATGTTTCATGTCCTTATTTCATTGTTTCATCATAAGGTTTAATTACCTAAACGAGGTTTCACCGAGGAAAACCCCTATCCTTTAACAATCAACAATTTTTCCTCCCCTTTTATGTGTGTTTGCAAATTTCTAGGTTGAAGCTCAAGTGGAGAACAAGATTGAAGAAAAATTGTCAAAGTTGTCAAGTTGCAAACTTGTCATCCATATTGTAAGAACACAAAAACAAGGCTACAAAATTTTTTTCAAATTTTCGAGAGCTGAGCACCGAGGAGTTGGAAACATTAAGGAACAAAACCCAAAATTCAGTTTTCAGAAACCCTTACAGGGACCCATTCGCCACTTGGTGCGAATGAGTCCTCAATGACCTAAAAACAGTAAGTTTTCAACAAGGTACACATTGTTTCAGCCTCTCAAAACTTCCCCCATTGTTTCTATAATTGTTAGGATTGATTTCCGATTGTTATTTAGGCATTTTATCCCTCATAATTGAGTGAAACATCCCTAGAAAAACATAGCATTTTATCATCTTGTTCATTCATTTTGATAAAAACCACCCCCTATTTTTTGATGTTTTAGCAGGAGGAGAAAAAAATCTACCCAAATATATATTTATGCTTCTAAATGAATCAATTATAGTTTTCATAAGAGTGGAAAAATATCAAATGTGTTGGATAATATGAGGACCATTTTGAAATACATATATTTTTCTTTGGAGGATAGTAGTATTTTTATTTATTTTTTCTCTCAAGCTCCCCTGATCATTTTGAAGTGGGGAGTTTTGAAGATTGGGGTATATATATATACATTTTAATTTTAATAAATAAATACATCAATTTTGTAAATTTAAAAACATGATCTAACAACATCCATAAAAAAAAGTAGCACTAATACTTGCACTCACTAGGTCTTATCTAGAAATATAAAATTGTTCATTCTCAAGTGTTCTTCTAGTGGTAACTTGTTTTGACATTGTCTTAACTATAAAATATTTAGTGTTAGGACTTTTGTAGACATATTTGGTAAGTAATTTATCTTTGAAAAAGGTAATGTAGTAGATTAAAAATTGCTCTAAAAAATCAATTTAGCTTGTATTATATTATTCCAAATCTTTTTCTTCAAATTTTGGACATGTGTTAAAAAAAATTCAAATTCTATGCACCATCAACTTTAATCTACATATAATTTTTAAAGATGAGAAGTGATAATCTATATATATATGAAAATTCATCTTTATATGAAAATTAATTTAATGGATATATCAAAATTGAAAATCATATTAAATTTGATATCAATTTAATTGATAATAAGGATATCATTTGAATGAACTTGTATTGATGAATTTTTATATCGATTCAATAGAATTAATATCAAAATTGAAATTGATATGAAAATTGATAGTGAATATCAAATTGGTTAATGACATATCAATTTTTATCTATGGGTATTAAAGTTTAATTGATATTTATTGATATCAAATAAATTTATATTGACGACTTTATATCAATTTAATTGAACGAATATTCAAAAATTGAAATTGATATGAAAATTTATCATGAATATCAAATCGGCCTAACCCAACTATGGGAAGGATAGAGTAAATGAAGCTCCTATATAATATTTAGATTGCTCCTGAGTAAGCAGGATCATGATTGATATATAAATTCATTTAAATATTTTTATAATAATATCAATTTTGATCTATGAATATTAACAATTTGATATCAATTCAATTGATATTAATATAAAAATATTTAAATAAATTTATATATCAATTCAATTCAATTGACCTAAATCAAAATTGAAAACATGAAAATCGATATTAATAGATATTAAAATTAAAATGATTATCAATTTTAATTTTGATATATTCATGTCAAATTTGATATATCAATTTGAATTGATCATATTGATATCAAAATATTTGTTATTTTGTATATCAATTCAATTAAATATTTCTCAAAATGAAATTGGTATAAAATTGATTCAATATATATCAATAGTGAAATTGATGTCAATTAAATTGATAATATTGATATTAAAATAAACTTACATTGATAACTTTGTATATAAATTTAATTGATTTAGTATAAAAAATGAAATTGATATAAATATTTGGACAATGAATATCAAAATTAAAAGTAATATCAAATTTGATAATGATATAACACTTTTCATATGAATATTAAAAAAAAATTTAATGCAATTGACATTGATATAAAAATGGTTAAATTAAATTATATGAATTGAATCGAATTGCTATCAAAAATCAAAATTAATATTAATGGATACCAAATTTGATATGAATATCAATTCAATTGATATTGATCAATGAAAATGTTCATGTTCAATTTTATGTATAAATGCAATTGTTCATTGATATCAAATTGAAATCTATATAAAAATGGATAGTGGATAAGGCTCAAGAATCTTGGTCACATTATTGTCAACATTGAAATAATTATTTTTATTCATTGGGATCATCTTGGTTCACTGATTCTTGGCACAAATGATATTTTTGAGGTTTAGGAGGTGGATAAGGGCTAAAAAATAGTGGTGATATGATTCTTTAAACTTGAGTGAGTTGTAATCCTTGTAGATGAGACACCTTTTTATTGGATTTATGTCTTAGGGAGCTCACTATTTAATGTTTAGGGTTTATCCTGGCCTAGGGTACAACATTTATCATTCAACATTTATTTTCTAATGATTGATGTTCATGGTTGAAAGTTCAAGGACTCTAGTTCACCAATTAGGGTTTAGGGTTTAGAGTTATAAATTTAAGGTTTAGGATTCATATTCAAGGTTTTGCTTTCAAAATTTAAGGGCTCAACATACATAATTTTTAACATTAATATTTAATGGTATATGTTTAATTCTCATCATTTAGAATTCAATTTCACTTGTTTGTGGGTTTACCATAAACTATCAAGATTTAGTGATCTTAGGATTTAATGTTCATCATGTACTTGCCTAAAATACATTTTAGTTTTTAAAATTTAGGAAATTAACATATTAATTTTAGGTCATTATTTAAATTTATTTATTTACTACTCAAGTGAATACTTATACAGTTTAGGGTTAAGGTTAAAAATAAGGGTGTAAGGCTTACAATTTATGGAATTAGGGTTTAAGGATTAGGAAAAATACTTTTAAAAAATATAGTTTGAGGTTTAAAACTAACCCTAAATTATAAATGAGCCATATTTTATCTAATACCCAAAACCCATTCTTAACCCTAGAAACCCTAAATCGTGATTTTTATCTCCCTGACTTATAATTTCATGGTTTATGGATTAAGGAAAATACTATTGGTTTATGATTTTAGGGTTACAAGAAAATATGGTTGGTTAATGAATTTAGGGTTATCTTAACCCTAAAATCATAAATCAACTATTTTTCCCTAATCCTTAAACCATAAACCCTAATTTTCACATGCTAGAATCCCTAATCCCTAAAACTCAAATTTTAACCCTAAAACAATGAAAACCTAAAATAAGAAAATATATATTTAAAAATGCATGCCTACCTCAAAAGCCATCAATTAGAGTTGTGGAGGAAAGAGGCAATTTTTTATGGTGTTGTAGGGTCAAAATGCAAGTATCCATTTATTCATATTTGTCATAGTTATGATGTAATAGGGTAAAAAGGGGTGCAAGCATGGGCTAAAAAAGGTCATACTAATACATGAGCATAGGGAGCGTATGGTGATCCACATCAACCAAAACATGTTTCAGTTTGATTTTCATTTCTAATTTGATGAATTATTTTTGGATTTGTGATTTGTGAGAAGAGTGAAATGACATTATTGTCATTTTCAATTGACAATTTAATGTCGCATTTCAATTCTTATTTACAGTTCGATCATTTTTGCAATTAGATGATCAAAGATTATTAATTTCTTAAAAAAATCTCCATTTAGATTGAAGACTATTAAAATGTACATAATATAATTAAAAATCAATGTAAAGGAAATTAGGGAGGTCGTATACATTTGAAAGTAGCTTAAAATTTATTATTCAATGCCCAACAGGTGAATGAGAGGGGTCACTTAAGGGAGAATGGAGGGAATAAAAAATGAATGAAGAGAGGGTAGGTAGCTTAGAAACAAGGGGAGATAAGAGATAAAATAGACCACAGGTTAGAGAATAGACAGAATAAATAATAAAAATATATGAAGAATGGAAGTAAAGCTATAAGTCATGACATAGAATTGGGAGATAGGATGTAGTTGAAAATAAAGAAACAGGTAGAATTTGTGATATGTTTGCAATAGTAGAATGATGAGCAAGCCACATTATCATTGAAGTAAGGTATTTGCAAACAAACCAAAGAAAAAGAGGTTCACAATATGAGAGGAGGAGAAATTAGTGTAAAAGGAGATGCAGATTGAAAAGAGATGAATGAGGATTGTAACAAGTAAAGGGATAAAATGATATGTGAAGAGAAAAAGAAGTGGAATATGGGTCGAGTAAAGGAGAATCAGGCAAAGTGAATGTAGGTTGAGATTGAGAATAACACGAAAGAGTTTATATAATAAATTTAATTTGAATTGTCATATTGTAAAGTGTATTTTCCTCAGACTAGTGACTAAATAATCAATCAATTTAATTGAAAAGAATTAGAATTTGAGTTTCATTTAATTTGAATGTAGTAATTCCCGTAGCAGT
The DNA here is from genome assembly GCA_007115665.2 of Sequoiadendron giganteum. NCBI lineage: Eukaryota > Viridiplantae > Streptophyta > Pinopsida > Cupressales > Cupressaceae > Sequoiadendron > Sequoiadendron giganteum. The sequence continues at coordinate 285,783,295 of CM021109.1, read as the reverse complement.
TCAGTGGATTGAAATTGAATTTGTTTCAATGGTTGTAGGTGTAAATTTGAATTGATTTAATTGAAAAATGAAATTGTCAATTTAAGTATAGTTGGTTGTAAAAAAATTCTTGTCTGGTAAGACTCACAAATTCTTTTTACATCAATTGGTATCAGAGCACGGTTGCTTGCTGGGAGAAGTGTGATGAGGCTTTAAAAAATAATATCTTTTGCAAGTACAGAGGGCACCAACATGCCATATCGAGGACCACAAAATAATGACAGTTCAATCATCATGGAGATGTTGAGAGGCATCACAGTGAGAATGGATGTGAGGGAAATGGCGTAACAAAGAGGAGTACATGTGGTAGATGTCAGTGAGGATGAAGATGAAGTAGGAGCCCCTGAAATTAATTTGGAGGATGGAGAGAATGTGGTTGAAAGTAGATTCTTGAAAGTGACATGGAAAAGATTAGTAGTAAACCCTTATTGGACACTCCTTCTTACAAGGGGAGTTTGAATCCTAAAGACAAGTGATCAATTGGATTTAGGAGATGGATAAATACTTTGATTATGAATCAATTGAAGACCCAAAATGTGTGAATTTTGCGTGCACAAGATTGAAGGGGCATGCTTCCTTATGGTGGTATCATGTGCAAACCAAAAGACAGAGAAGAGGCAAGGATAAAATCAAATATTGGGAGAGGATGGTTGAAAAAGTTGAATGTAAAATTATTGCCTGTGGATTACCAAATCAGTTTGTACAAAAAGTTACAAAATCTTAAACAAAGGGAGAAGAACGTGCAAGAGTACAAGAAGGAGTTCTACAAGTTAAACATTCAAGTGATACATGTAGAAGATGATGTGGAGAAATTATCAAGGTATGTAAATGGGTTGCATAATTCTATTCAAGATGAGATGAGTATGTTAAGAATAAGTAGTGTTGAAGAGGCATACCAATATACATCAAAGACAAAAGAGAAAATTGCAAGAAAGCAACAAAATAACTCTTGAGGAAGAGGCAGATTTTCATGTGAAAGAGAACAACTTGGTAGTGGTAAAGATTAATAAAATAAGTGAGATGAAGCAAACACACCTCATGCTATCACGCTAGAAGACAAAGTAAGATGAGACTTTTCAAGAGGACGAGGAGAGTACTCTCATGGAAAAGGGTTATTTGGAAGAGGTAGAGGAAGAGGTTTCAACAACACATGTTTCCAATGTGGGGAAATAGGACATTAGGCATTTGAATGTCCACAAATCTAGCATGATGGAGGAAAAGGAAAAGAGAAAAGAGTGCATGTAGCATAGGCTAAAAATGAAGTTGAAAATTCACTAAGGCATGGAGAGGATCCCGAAGATGGGTATTGTTGATGTTTTGAGGACTCTTGTTGAATCCAGATAAGGAGAAATCATAACCAATTCAAAGGAGGAATTTATTTTGAATGATGTGCAAGATAGATGGAAAGTGTTGCAAAGTCATTATGGACAACTCTAGAACCGATAATGTAGTCTTTGAAGAAATGGTGGACAACTTGAAAATGAAGAGAACTAAACATCCCAACTGCTATCGAGTTTCGTGGTTGCAAAAGGAGTGTTATTTGTTGGTGAATGAGTGCAATGTTTGGTAAGTTTTCAAATTGGTAATTACAAAGTTGAAATTATGTGTGGTGTGATGCCAATGGATGCATGTCATCTTCTTTAGGGAATACTGTGGTTATTTGATAAATAATTTATTCGTGATGGTAGATTTAATACATATGTAATAAAGAAGGATGGTAAAGAATATGTTTTAAATCCATTGAAGGATAGAGAGGAAGAAGCAATGAGCTTGTTTTATTTCTAGGAAGCACTATTTGAAGGGATTGGAAGAGGAGGAAATGTGTTTGCAATCATGCCAAATATTGCAGCAGTTGGGACAATGAGGGAAGAGGGTGAGAAAGAAGAAAAGAGGGAGTTTTGCAGCTGAAACATGTCTTTTTGAAGGAATGAAAGGGATTAAACTGGAAGTTGCAGTTGAGAGTGAAAGAAGAAAAATTACATCAATCGAAAATGATGAGGTAAATTTTGGTTTTTCTATCTTGTAATTGTGAAGTAAATGATGATTCACATCTATCCAGTTTGAAGAAAAAAGAAGAGCAAAGCCTAAAAAAGTTGAAAGTTGTCTTACAACAATGTGTTGAGTTTGAAAAAGAAGTGGTAAACATCAATGAGGAGGTAATGAACATGTTTGATTTCTATAATATTGGTAGGGATATGTGTGCAGGTATAGTGGTGAATGAGAATTTGGTAGAATAATTTTGGTTGAGGAAGAAGGCGAATGTTTCAGTGAAATATTGGAAAATTCAAAAAAATAAATCTATTTTTTGAGCCCAAGCTCACAAAAATTTTACCCGACACATCTGATGCAAGATCATCTCGAATATATGGTGATTTGAATCAACCAAAACATGTTTCATTTTGATTTCCATTCCTAATTTGGTGAAATATTTATGGATTTGTGGTTTGTGGGCAGAGCGAAATGACATTATTTTTATTTTCAATTGAAAAAATATCTCATTTTTATTCTTATTTACAGTTTGATCATTTTTGTGATTAAACGATCAAAGATTCTTGAATGTCTTAAATAAATGTCCATGCAACTTGAAGATTATTAAGATGCGTACAAAATATAATTAAAAATCAATGTAAAGGAAATCAGGGAGGTCGTATACATTTGAAAGTAGCTTAATATTTATTATTCAACACCCAACAAGTGAATGTGAGGGGTCATGTAAGGGAGAATGATGGGAATAAAGAAAGATGAATAAAGAGAGGGTAGGAAACTTGGAAACAAGAGGAGATCAGAGAAAACAAGCCACAGGTTAGAGAGTAGACAAAATAAACTATAAAAATGTATGAAGAATGGAAAAAGCTATAGGTCATGCCATACAATAGGGAGATAGGGTGTAGTTGGAAATAAAGAAATAGGGAGAATTCATGATATGTTTGTAGTAGTAGAAGGATAAGTAGGTTGTGTTATCATTGAAGTAATGTATTTGCAAATAGACCAAATAAAAAGAGGTCTGCAATATGAGAGGAGGGGAGTAATTAATGTAAAAGGAGATGTAGATTTAAAAGAGATGAATGGGGTTCGTAGCAAGTGAAAGGAGAAAATAATATGTGAAGAGAAAAGGAAGTGGAATATAGGTCAAGTAAAGGAGAACGAGGTAGAGTGAATGTAGGTTGAGATTGAGAAGAAAATAGAGGAGTTTATACAACAAATTTAATTTGAATTGTCATATTATAAAGTGTATTTTTCTAAGACTAGTGATAGAATAATCAATCAATTTAATTGAAGTGCATATGAATTCAGGTATAATTGAATTTGAATGTAGTATGCCTATAGAGATTCAATAGATTAAAATTGAAGTTGCTTCTATGGTTCTAGTGTAATTTCAAATTAATTTAATTGACAAATGAAATTATCAATTTAAGTATATAGTTGGCTGCAAATTTTTCTAGTCTGATAAGACTCACAAACTTGTTCTACATCAGATACTTTTTACAACAAACGCCTATTAGTAAGTGAGTTTCTATTTATTTTTATACCTATTACTAAGTGTATATATGTTAGTAATGATTCTCTATTTCTCCAAAATGGGTATACAAGTTTTTTAGAAATAGGTACTCATTCCCTACAATAATTTTACCCCTATATTTTTATCCTTCAAAGTGGTCCCATTATCTTGCATTTACCCATGTCATGTTATTATGCATGTTAATTCAAGAATTAACATGAATAGGAAAATCATATCTAATTGGTGAGATTCATCAAACTCTTTGAGATGCAACACCACAATGGTGTCCCCTATTATTACTTGTAGCAATTGGAGTTGCATCTTTCAATATCATTGCAAATAGTACATTCAACATAGAGAATTCCACTTATATTTTTTTTGAATTAGGAGCAAGATTCATAAATTTCAAGAAGAAACCCAGCACAAAATATAAATTGAATTATTCACTAGATGAAATTTGTTATTAAATATAGATTCACAACTTTGCCTAACATTTCTTAAAAAAACAAACTTGAGTTTTAGAGGAAAATCAATCATTTTGGTAGGAGATTTGGGTTAATTGTCTCTTGTTTTGATAATTTTCCTTATGATAGTACTAGATGTGTAAAATTACTATGTGACTTGATTTTAAAACAGTTGTTGTTTTGGATAAGGTATTTAGATAGGAAGTTGAAAGTGAGGACCAACCAAGATTTCATCAACTAAACAAGTAGTAGAGGTACACATCCAACAATTGATGATGAGAATTATTCGTGAGAAGAACTGATGTTACATTAGATCCAATAGTTAGGAAACAGTTCAATAATAATATTCATCTATTTTCAAACAAATGATAATGTACATAACCACAATAGAAGGAAATAGTATTAATTGAAAAGACTAATAGATCATTGATATTGCAATAAAAGAAGGGAGTAGATTCAATCCATATAAAAGTTAGAATGGTGAACTTGATGTCAAGTTAGTGATTTCTAAGGATGCAATGACCATGTTATTAACCTCCAATCTATCAATAGAAGAAAGTCTAGAGAATTGAATTCTAGGATATATTAAAGAAATATAATATATAAACCTAGAAGTGCCCTACCAAAACCACCAACATATGCTATGGTGGAATTTGATCTAATCACTCTAGAATTTCATTTAAATATACATCTCCACAGATAATTCTAATCCACAGAAAAGATGATGGTGAACTTAATCTCAAGTTATTAATTTCCAAGGATGCAATGGTCATGTTAACCTCTAATTTGTCAATAGAAGAAAGTCTAGTGAATTGAATTCTAGGATATATTAGAAATATAATATATAAACTTAGAATTTCCCTACCAAAACCACCAACATATATTATGGTGGCATTTTCTGATCACTCTAGAATTTTATTTGAAGATGCATCTCCACATATAATTATAATTACACCATTACAAATGGGACACACCCATCAACTACGCTTATGGTTAGCTTGGACACTAGCTACAATACATTAACCACAAGGATTGACATTTTTCAAAATAGCAGTTGACACATGACAAAGAGAAAGAGAAATGTTAACATTTGTGGCTATATAACACATTTAAGTCATTGGATGGACTAAGAATTTTTCCACCATTTTCATGACCACTATTGAAAAATGAAATTAAAAACAACCCTCCAAAAGAAAAGTTGGGTTTGAGAGACTCAATTATTTGGAACAACACTAATGTTATGTATTCCATGTATATTGATATATAATTCTCAACAATAATGTTGTGTATTTCATATCTATTGATACATAATTCTTCTATCAAACATTCATTGCTCTTTTAATGTAATGTATATTTTGGTTTTGGATAAATATGAAAAATTTCATTAATTGTCTTTTAATATGTTTTTGATAAGGTAAGCAACATTTACATGGTGTTGTACCCTTAACACATAGGGCCACAAGGGTCAAAAATTTCAAGTCCAATAAACATAGAAACTAAGCCAAAAAAGTAAACACAGACCGTGGATCAACAATAGATAGACAAAACACCGAAAAACAAAAAAACTAACTGGCATTTTCCCAGTTCTTAGACAGGAGATCAACAGCATCATCTCCAACCCATTCCTGATCTTCATCAGCATTCTTCCCGTCCAATTCATCATTTATAACGGCAGACAAAGTGTTGGTAACAAAGTGAACTAGCTTAACAGTAAAATGGGTCAAGCCACAAAATTTCTTGTCCAGACTATCCATTCTCTCTTGTAACACACGATGCTTCTCCCCATCATCAACAACCTTCACAATATCAGCACGTTCCTCGTCCAATGGGTTTGAGGACTGAGAAGCCGAGTTCTCTTTCTGCACTTTGTTGATATCAGGGATGGAGTGGGGTTCACCAGCATACTCCTCCTCCTCGTCCCCAGACACATCCTCATCCCTGCAATCCTTGTTGTCCGACCTCTCCTCCTTCGAGTCCAAAACCACCTGCCTTTTTTTGTTGTTCTTAGCCAATCTACCAGACCTTCTGATGATGGTCTCACCACCCGTCACAACCGTTGCCGCAACCACCATGTCCCCTTTAGAGTCCTTACCCACCACATTTTTACCTTTGCTTTCCTTCGCCGGAGACTCCTTCAAACCCTTCACGTCCTCTTTGTCTTTCTTAGTAAGGATTGACAGATTGAGAGCTCTTTCTTGATTCTATGGGTGGTGGTGCATGGTCGTTCTTAGTTGGTGGAGCGAATTGTCTTTTAATATGTTGTATATTGCACATTTGAATGAATACGACATATATCAATAATATTCAATAAATGTCATGTATATTATGCATTTGAATGAATATGATAGACATTCTTATTTGTTAAAGGAGAATATTATTTTATAGAAACCAAAACAAATGCTAAATTAACATTTTATATGTCATACCTATGGATGGTACTAGCATAGATATATGAAATGCATCTATCTAAAACACGTGGAGAGATATAAATCTTGAGACACCTATCATCTTGAACTGTTATCTAGCATTAAATGCATCTATCTAAAAGACGTCAAAAGATACAAATCTTGAGGCACATATCATCTTGAACTGCTATCTAGTATTAAATGCATCTATCTAAAGGACATCAAGAGATACAAATCTTGAGGTACCTATCATCTTGAACTGTTATCTAACACATCAAGATTGGTATCTATAAACGTCTTTTAAATAGATGCATTTAAGATATATATGAACCATCTGATATTTCTTCAATATTGCAGAAAACTGAGAGATAAATCTTGAGGCATCTATCATCTTGAACTGTTACCCAGTACATCAAAATTGATTTCTATAAACGTCTTTTCTTTTAGATAAATGTATTTATTTATGATATATCTGCACCATCTGACGTAATTGGCGGTTCAGAGCAACTGTTTCAGCGCAACCTCGACACAGTATGGCTGTCATGAAGTAAACCAGTAAACTACCTCCTAGGGAGGCGTGACTGTCTGTGAGGGCAAGCCCCGCTGCTGTGTTTCCTCCAGTGAACTGCTTCAATTTTTGTGCTGTCAACGCTTCTGAAATGGTACGCAGGTGACGTCCTGAAAAATTTTCATCAACAAATCTGTTTTTAATACTGATATAAAACTATGGATTATCTTAAGCAATAAAGTTCTCGACAAGTAATTGTTCGATTCTAGGGCAATTTGGCTTCAGCATGATGTAACCCAAAAAAAAAACTCCACACGTTTTGTTGGGAAGGGGTTTACATCTAATTGGACAATATCTTCTTAAAAGTCCTTGTATGTGTACTTATAAAAGTTTTTAATTGGTATGGTGGGAGAAGTTATCATTTAGTCAATACATTCTCAATTAAATTTATTGGATGGATGTATTTAATATTTTTAAAATATTATAAAATATATTTAATGTTGTAAAAGTACTACATATTTGGTATTATTTGATGCATTCAATATTTTTGTTTGGGACATTGAATATTTATGGTAAAGTGATTGGGATGTTTTTAGTAAATTTATTTTTCATTGTTGTTTTTTTGTCTATAAATATTCATGGCAAAGTGATTGGGACACTTCTAGTAAACTTATCTTTCATTATTGTTTTCTTGTTTATAAATAGAGGACAAGAATAAGAGGTTGTCTAATGTTTGCTTGCACAAGGTTGAAAGGACATGCATCCTTGTGGTGGGTTCAGACATAGATTGAAAGAAAAATAAAGGGAAAAGAGAAGATAAAATCATGGGACAAGATGGTCTCAAAGGCCAATTTTTTACCTTTGGGTTACCACATTAATTTGTTCAAAATGCTACAAAATTTGAAACAAAATGATTTAAGTGTTATGGATTATATGGATGAATTCTACAAACTAGGCATTTGTATTTCGCATGTTGAAGATGATGAAGAATAGGTTGCAAGATATGTGAATGGGTTGCAGATTTCTATTCAAGATGAACTCAACATGGTCATGGTAAGGACAATAGAAGAAGCCTACTGATATGCACTTAAAGATGAAGAAAAGCTAGCAAGAAGATCACAAGGGAATTTCAAAGGAAAGGGAAAGCCTTTGCGGGGTAGAGGACAAGTAAATAGTGGACAAGGACAGAAGTGGAAGAGAACAACCACTTAATTCACTAGTACACAAACAACAATATATGACTAAGGGTGGGGTCCTATGGGGGGACGCTTGCTCAAAAATCTCAGCGGGTGCTGTTGAGAATTTTTAGGAATTTTTTAAAGCTGGCGGTCCCATGAACTTACTAGCACTGTTCAGCTTAAAATTTTAAGCTCCGAATTTTAAGGAAACTGTTGATCCCATGAAGTGTGGCCCAGCTCAAACATTAACCTCCGTAATTGAAAGAAACTAGTGTTCTCATGAATTTTACTTTTAATACTTTTAAATATAATTCATTTGACAATAAAAAAATGAAAATTTTAATCAATTGAAAACTACATGATGGTATTTGTTTAATTAATTTTTGAATATCTTCTATTTTATTTAATTTTGTAATTTTTTATTTTTTTATGAATCTATTTTATTTTATTCTCTACTTATTTTAGAAACTTAAATGAGTGTTTCCATAAATTCTCTATTTCTTTCGTAATTTCTTCTTACATAATTTCTTCTTTTGTAATTTCTCTATTTTAGAAACTTAAATGAGTGTTTGCATAAATTCTCTATTTCTTTTGTAGTTTTTTGTAATTTCTCTATGTCCAATATTATTGTATTATCAATATTTTTTAGAAATATTATTCTTATAAATATATTGTTATCCTTAATATTATATTATTAATAATAAAATATTATTAATTTATTTATTATTATTGTTATATATTATTAATATATCTTTGAAAACTTATTATACAAAATCAACAATTGTGCAATGTATAACAAAATAAATACAATCTCCCAACGAATTTAGAGGAATGGAAATAAAGTCATCATATCATTATATTTCACACACAATCCAATAATGTGAACAACTCAACAAGAAATAAATATTCTTAACCTTCACAAAACTTTCAACATTCAATGAATAGTTCATAGCATTCTACCTTTTCATGAGATAGTACACAATTGAAGAAGGCATATCTTTCTTAATTAATTCCAGCATAAATTTGATCTATTATCCACCTATATTGAAGTGTTGATCAAATAGTAGTTATATTCTATGTTATAGTCATGGAGACGTATGCTTGAATCCAAGTAACCTCATTTACAAAACCTTTATGCAATGCAAATTCTCTAAATTTGAAACAATGTTGGACCTCAAAAAAAATTCATTGAAAGAAAGTGAACATTAAAATGTCACCTCCTAATGGTTAACTATTTATTGTATTATACATAAAACCTATGAATATTATATATTTTTTTCCTCTACATTTCTTCTTCCACATGTAAAGCATTGTATTGTATGTACAATCTATGGACACTATGTTAAAAACTTAGGGGGGTTGCTTTGAGGAGGCCCAAACTCTAATAAGAAACTTTATAAAACCTTTTTGTAAGCATCATTAAGAAAATTGAGATCTTTATCCCGGCATACATTTTTCTGTTATATCCATGTCAAAGAAATTGTGCATTACTAAAAAAAGTTTAACAATATATGCACCCTCTAAACATTAAGGAGGTGTGAGTATAATGTTTATTAAGAATCTACACATTGATAAATGGACCTACAATAATTATCTATAAAGCTGAAATATAAGATATAAGACCTTAAATATATAAATATATTTTTAGCATGACAGAAGCCAAACATGGCTATAAACCATATACCCCATTTCATTGATATATTCAAAGATAAACACGAGCATTAATAACAGAAACATTAAAAAAAACTACTAATAAATGTATAGTTGGTGAATTCTAGCATCTTATATACAAACACACAAAAATGCTTCAAACTAAACCTACTTATAAGAAAACGCATAAATCTAACCAATCTTTTGTATCAATTCAATGATTCATAATAAGTAAAAAGAGAGTAAATTATAAGCTTGGAGCTCCTTTAATAGATAACTACTTCCTCCTTTAAAATGCATAAAATATAATAATTATAATGTTTTGAGTTAACTTAATTAAAACCAATAAATTAATTACCTACTGATGCAAGTACAAAAGAGAGGAAACTATAAGCTTGGAGCTTCTTTAATAGATAATGACTTCCACCTTTAAAATGCATAAAATATCATAATTATAATGTTTCGTTTTAACTTAATTAAAACCAATAAATTAATTACCTACTGATGTATTTAAAAAAATCAATGGTCACCAACCATTAGGGCCCCACGTTAATTATTTGGTTACACCTACAATTAAGTTAATAATACTAAATTAAGAGTTTCTAGGACTTCTTGAGAATAATTGACACCTAAATTCAGTCCTCAACATGTTTAGGTTTTAATATGGTTTATTCCCCTTCTCCAACATCCATTGTATAAATGATCTTTCTTGGCAGTAACTCCACCCTTCTCGGCAAACATTTGAAGCCTGTTCTTTACAAAATGCTCCACCAAGGCGGTCTCATCCATTTCTTAAACAAATATCAGTGTTAGGTTCCTCCATCTTATCAAATTAATATGCCTGTCATACTCATGTCTAGTCTCCCACTTACTCATGTCTAGTCTCCCACAAGAGCATTTGATTGATATGGTAGAACGCAAATTTCCAGAGCATTTGATTGATATGGTAGAACGCAAATTTCCAAAGCATTTACAAAAGTTGTTTATGACATAACAGATTGGTAAGGATGTTATAGGTTGCCCATAGGCTTCCATTCCATGCCATCATATAAGGTAGAATGCCAGTATCTGAAGTCAACAAAAGGAAGAGAAAGAACTGAAACTAAATGGAGTTCATTGTATTGAATGCACATAATCAACATTTGCTGAGTATTTTGATAAAATTAGGAATGTGAATAAATAAACACCCTAAAAACCTCAATAAGGGTGTTCACATTTAACATGGCAATTCATGATATGATATAGTTTGTTTAGTCAGAATTATCTCAAATGATGTACTCATTAGCGTCCTACTTAGTTGTTTCACATGCTGTCAAGTTTTCATTAGATAAATATTCTGTTAGAAATTAATTATACATCTAACTAGATTTGATTATAGCTTAATTCACTTGAATTTACTTACTTTACTTGAGTTAAAAAGTAAGTTTAGATTAAATAATTTTGGCATCTCCCCACGAACAATGGCATTTTGTGATCTTCTCCAAAACACCATATAGCCATGTCATTCAAAAAAATTGAATGGAGGCTGAGAACCTTAGCAAGTACAATATAAACTTGCATTGCAGATAAGAATTGAATTTTTTTGACTCAACCCCTGTAAGGTGACATATGTGCCAGAGCATAGATAAAGAAAATTAGTACTAATTTATTATTGCTCTAGAGACAATACTAGAGAAAAAAATGTAGGTTCTCTTCCTTCTGCGAGGTCATCCTGCTCTCTTCCATATAGTAGTTGTAGCAACACTTTTTATCTTGTTGTAGTATAAAATTACATTAGTGATAGGTTAGTTGAATTTACAATTCTAACCAAGTCTGCTAGTAGTGACTCAACTTCTCTCCCCAGTAATAAAAAATATAAGAGTGGTGAATTTTTATAAGGCTTCGAGAAAGGAAAAGAGAAATATTGAAATGAGATGAACATAAACTTTCTGATAGATGATTCTCCCTACAAATCACAATAGAGTCACTCAGACTATTTTCCTTATTTGTTAAAGTAGAACAAGTTAAAGCTTTCCATGGCACTACATGGATCGATCTTGTTGAAGTGGCACAAAACTTACAGTTGTTGGTTACAAATCTGAATGTTAGTCTTCCACCAATGCATAAAAAGTACTCCAAGTTCTTTCTAGGTTCCTCCAACTTCAGCATTTACATGGGGTTACAGCTGAGGAAGCATTAGGATTATTTATTGCAGAAGATGAAAACATAGAAAACTCAAATATGTGTGAGATAAAACTTCGAGTAATTCCCCATGTCATGAATGAGGCCATCACTATTTTTCTCTACCAATTCTTATTCCTATAGAATCTACTGTACTTTTGAAAAAATAATATTTTCAAATAAAAACACAAATCAGAAGCCAAACATTGACAAAATATTTTATTAAAAGACTGTTAAAGATACATAGAGTTCCAAGTAGTGCAGGAAGCCATAGTACAAGTTGTATGGGATGAACATCATGTGCAATTACAACCACTTGTGCATTTCCCTGACAGTGTTTTCATAACTAGGGGCATTAAAGTAAATGAATGAGATATTTGTTATCATGACCACAGTACAAGCTGCAAGAGAGATAATCCATAAAGTACAGGTCCATGAAAGGACAATGCATAGTAAAAAACTAAAAGACAATTTAAAGGATAGTAATTAATCACCATTTACATTATTCAAATCACCATTTACAAAAGTCATTAATGCTTCTCGAGCACGTGTTGCAACTAGATCAACTAACTCATTGGTTGGCATATTTGTTCCATTATCTACAAAAGCATCATCACATGGATCATCTTCACCTTGCACAACATCTAATGTCATATTATGCAATATACAGCAACAAATAATGGTTTTTGGAAGCACTTCCAAATTTGGATGCCACATTTTGGATTCAAAAATCCACCACATTTTTTTTAGCCTTCCAAATGCACGCTCTACCACAATACGTGTTGATGACAACTTAAAATTGTATTCCCTCTGACTACTTGTTAGACCTCTGCTAAAAGGTGTAGTTAACCATTTCAACAATGGATACCCGCCATCTCCAATAATATACTCTCTTATATTATATGGGCCAATTGGCACTAGTTGACCATTTAATCTCTGTCCACCTTCACACATTTTATGGAAAAAAGAATTGCGTAGAAGTCTAGAATCATTTATTGAACCAGGCCACCCTGTAAAAATGTCCATGAAATACATATTGCTATCAACAATTGCTTGTAATGACATACTATAGTTATGATCACGATCATACCAATCAATAGAGCACTCATTAGGTGGAAGATGAAACTGAATGTGAGTTACATCTATAGCTCCACAACAATTTGGAAATCCTTGTTTTAGACGAAAGCCTTCTTTTACATTCTCAAGTTTCATTTGATTACTAGGCCATCCGATATGACTTCGAAATCGAATATAAAAGATATTGATGAACTTATTTACAACTCTTACCACAGTTAACTTTCCACAACCAAACAATTCACTAATGTTAAGCATTGTCATCCCAGATGACAATCGTAAAATTGCAATGGCAACCTATTTCTCTACTGGAAGGATTCTACTTTTAATAGTTGTAGCAAATGAATATGGTATTTCACCTTGTTTTAAATCATCATTCAAAATTTCACAAATATTTTGAAATAATGCATATGGCAACCTGAAAATTTTGTGGAAACGTTCATCATCACATCTAACTTGAAAAATGTAGTGGTTCCACCAATGCAAAGATCATGGTTTCACATACCACTCCCCCTGAATCCTTCCTTCCCACTAAGAAATAGATAATGTTTCAACAATGTCACTTTCCACCTCAGAAGTTATTGTTTGAAGCATTGTTTCCATGTCATCTAATTCCATATTTGTCGATTGTCTTATTTCAGATAACTCTATTCTTTGTCTCTTATTTTTTTGTTGTATGATGTTTGAGTTTTGAATATCATTCCAAATTTGTAATGCCAATTGAATAATATTTAATGCAGTGGCAAGAAGGAATTTTAGCTTTCTAATTGATGCAGAATTCATTATGCAATAGTGATGTCCTCCCTACAAAACCACAAAATAAATAAAATCAGAACCATTCCAAGTGCCTACAATTATATTAAATCGGAACCTGTCCAAAATAATGAATCGAATAGCCAAGGTTTACAAAGAAATATGCAGCACAGCCATATGTCTACTGCTCCAACAAAACTAATAGTTATATAGCAATACTTAAATTTTTGGAAATATACAGCAAAGTGTTCCTAAGACAGGGCAGATTCAACAAGATGATGTTGAACATAGACTCACTGAAATCTCACACTGTAAGTTCAAATCAATTCCCAGGGGGAAGTTCAAAACAATTCCCCAAACAACACTACTGAGCAAAAGAGCCAAGGATCAAAGAAGCATAGGAATTTGAATCTAATATAAATATTTATGGTCTTATAAAAATAAAGAATATGATCAGAGCTAGAAACAATTCCCCAAACAAGAATGCTGGGTGGAGGATCTAAGGAGCCAAGGATCAAAGAAGTAGAGGAGTTTGAAAATGATATAAATATTTCTAGTCTTACAAAAAAAAAATATAGTGGTGCAGTGGGTTGTGGCCCATTGATCTATGCCTGTCATTGTTTCCATGCATGATGAGTTCTTTGCAAATCCAACACAAATAATTGTAAGGGGCACTTTGCACTGGTTATGGACCAACATATTTTGACTTGTTCTTTTCCATTTGACACAAGTTGCACCTTTCAATATACGGACATCTTCCTTTATTCATGATCAAGATTCAAAACAATACCTTTCTAATAATGCTCAAATAAAACTAAAAGTGAGCACACAGTTCATTGTTGTGCCATTTCCAAAGGACTGTGTTGTGTTCATTCTCCCATTTCTGAACGATTGATCTGTTCTTTTCAAAAAGAATTCTAGTCAAGAGGGATGTCAATTCTCTGGTATCAGTTTGTTTGTAAATTATTTATACTTTTCCAAAACCCTCATTATTTGTACAAGCCTTTAATGACTGATAGCCATCTAGTTCTACTGGTAATGAATGCAATAAATCCAATATCTAATTGAAATCATTAAAATCCCTTATTTAATTTTGGTCATTGCATTCAATAATTTTGCAAGTACCCCATTCACTTCATACAACTGTTTCAGTTTACTTGGTTGTTAGTGAATTTAATTTTAGATGATTTGTAATTGATGAACAAGATAAATTCTAATTCTTCAACAAACATGAAGCAACTTTATCTTAAAACTATTGATTTTAGCCAGAATGCTTTATTTCTTTTCTTGTGCGACCATTTTGTTGCAATAAGACACATATGCTTTTTTATTTTGAATCACTCCAAGGGTTGCATCTCTTACATATCAATCGAATTGATAAGGCTTGACGGAATTTGGCAGAGCCAATTCAGGGCATTTCGTGATATTTGTTTTCACGACTAAAAAGCATTTTGGATGCTTTTTTCCAAACAATTTTTGCCCTTAAAAGAATATGTTAATGGACCAATTTACCACTAAAACCAAATTATTTCTGGTAAATATTAACAAATCTTGAAATATTCTTAAAAGCTATTCTAAATTGGTTCGCAGCTTCTTCATTTCCATCTTCATACCTTCATTACAAATCTCAAATAACCAAATTTGTCATGCATTGGCATTTCATGATATTTGTTTTCACGACTAAAAAGCATTTTGGATGTTTTTTTCCAAACAATTTTTGCCCTTAAAAGAATATGTTAATGGACCAATTTACCGCTAAAACCAAATTATTTCTGGTAAATATTAACAAATCTTGAAATATTCTTAAAAGCTATTCTAAATTGGTTTGCAGCTTCTTCATTTCCATCTTCATACCTTCATTACAAATCTCAAATAACCAAATTTGTCATGCATTAATAAACACTTCTTAAAAGATTAATTGAGTTCCTTAACAAAGGCCCTGGTTTAGTTGTTTGATGTGGGATCACATTCACAAAATACTTGTGTTGAGTTCCAATCTTGTGGTCTATTGGTTATATGCACCTTACTCCTGCTGGTAAGGTACAAGGTCCTTACAAAGTGAGCTCCTTACTGGAGGCCCTGGTCCCTATATGCACCTTACATGTGTTACTCCTGCCAGTATAGTACCAAGTCCTTAAAAAGTGAGTTCCTTACTAGAGGCCCATGTATGGTCTATTTGTGTGGGCTCAAATTCACAATTATTTGGTTATGAGTTTAGAAGCAGCAAGCAATGTTCATAGCTTGATCCCTTTGTGGTAGATTGTTGGGGCAGATGAACTATAAATTCAAAATCTGAAAAGTGGCATCTCTAACAATGCTTGTGAAATCTTAATTTTGTCATTGGAAACTAGGAGCTATTTTGATTGATACCAATTCCCTTTTTTTTTGCCTCCTACAAATCAAGGAACAAAAAAATTTCCTAGATTGCATATGGTGTGTTACAACACCATCGTCTTCCCTAGTCATACATATTAATGTTGAGCATTTTGTAAAGCTAATTATACATAGGCATTTTGATTTACAAGTTTTGTGGTAGAAAATAATATCATTACATTAGCTTTCTTTGCAAATATTTGTATTCATTCTTAATGTGAAGAGCTAATGCTATTTTTTGTGTTGTGCAGAATGGTTCAATAGAAACGCTCATGAATCTTATTTTTGCAGCTCTCAAAGCTAAAGAAGAAGAAAATAATTCATTGGTGAGGACCTTAAGTCTTACTGAACAATATTCACTTTGTAGGTGGCCATTTACTCAAAAGAATGACCAAACAACTCATTATGATTTGTTATTTATTAGCATTCAATGTAAAGACTGAATTTTGTTTGATAGATTAAATGTCAGGGGGAATCAAAATATGTTATGTGCTAAAACTTTATCCATTTTCCTAAGCGAAATAAGTTGTATTTTTTTGCTTGATAGAGTTCTCCAGTTGCAAACCATGGTGATGGAAATGAAGAATTGAAAGCATAAAACAGAAAAGAGAAACATTAGAGCAAACACAAATAACTAAGCAAAACAAAAATGAAAAACATTACACAGTTGTTTCAGATACATGATACTAGAGTTGTAAAAAGAGGTCTTAATGTATATGACAAGTGTAAAGAAATGTATGGAAAATAGTCAAAAGAGCATATTTGAACAGGGCAAAGCCAGGACTAATACTTTTAACATGTAACAAGATATTGAAATCTTCCAAGCACACATGGGCTCTGTTTGATCATTATTTGAAAAATGAGACTTCTAATTAAGGATAAAAGTGATGAAAATCTCTAATTTTTTTTTCCCAATCAATATCATACAAGAAGTTTCTCAGAAGGCACTGCACAGAAAATTTGAGACATTTTGCAACCCATAGAAAACTTTTATTCCGTTAGCCTATAGAATTTTTGAACTTTTTATACTAAATTATGATAAATTCATTCTATAATTCATTACAGACCAATTAAGATTCCCAGAACAACTAAGCCCATGTGAATGCAAATCCAACAGTATTAAACTAAGCCATTAAACTTTTAAAATATATATTCAAAAGAGCTGATCAACATTGGTGAATCCAATGAGATAAATTTATTTAATTGTAATACAAAGTTTGACTTAACAACATTGCTAAATCAATATTTTTGAATCTAATAAGACAACATTATTGAATCTAATAAGACAAATCCAACAGTATCAAACTGTTTTTTACATAGTTATTAAATTGTCATACAAAGTTTGACTTAACAACGTACAAACATTGACCAAATCATTTTTCATTTGAAAATGATTCGGAAATCTTAAGCATCGCTTGGCCAATGGAATTTAGAGCAGCAACCAAGCTTGTTTGAACATTGACCTTTTTCTCTTCCAACTTGAATTGATCATTGACCTTTTGCTCTTCCAACTTGAACATTTTTTCATCACATAATTTTTGATCACTTAACCGCATTTCCATTAAAGCATAATCTTTTTCATGGCGTTTCATACGTCCCTCCTCAACAACCTACAATGTAGAAACAACTAACTTTTTGTTTTCAATAATAGTTTCCTTCATAGCTATAGTTTTTAATGTTGATTTCCTCTTTTTACCAGTGTACCCTTTTTCTCTTTCACTGTCAGTGTTTTTTGAGCCTTGACCTGTTGCATTCACCGTATCATATTCATCAATATTTTCATTTGGAGATGGAATGTTCTGACTAAATGTATAATTTATCTCTGAAGTACCAATACTTATATTCCCAGGATCAATTGCTCTATCAGTCCCAAATTTGATCTCCATCACATCCATCAATTCAATAGGAAAGTTTGGTGGAAGCTTTTTATCAGCCCTCTCTCTGCTAGTCATATTCCAATAGCTATCATGGCCAAAGGGAATATGTGACTCGTAATCTCTAATCCTTTTATATTCTGGAAAAATATGCTCCCATCGATCTCGGCATTGGTTTGTTGTCCGAAGGATACCATGACGAGAACAATACTCTTGAACTAGTTTCTACTTTTCAACAGAAGTTGTAACTTTTTTCATTGCCCCACCACTGGATACTGCATCTTTCTTAATGCGTTTTGCTTCAATGAGGACCATGGTGTCTGAAATACTCCAACGTGCCCTTCCCTTCTATGATGCAGGAACCAAAGGTGGTTTATCTTGTCCATCTGATTGTTTGGATGGTTGGTGAACTTCAGTGGGAGAAAAAACATTAGGATAAGACTCAAATGGAGTAGAGCTGAATGTTTTATCATTTTCCCTATTTGTACATGAAGGATAATCAGGTATGACTGGTTCATTGGCTGTTTGTGTACTTGGGACAGAATCTGGGAGCTCATCATCTATTGAGTATATATCTTCATATTCTACATCATTTTGTGTTAGCATTGCACTGAACCTCCTAAAACCAGTCTTTGTTGGAATCGGACGGTGCACATTCCTATCCATGTAAATGTAACAAAAAACTGGCTCCTCACAAACTGTAGTAAAATATACGTTCAAAAGTTAAAAAACTGTTTTGAAGGAGACAAGTACAACACTCAAAGAGAAGCAAAAGCATCAAACAATTTCATATAAAATTTATGATTTATGAAAAAAATAAAACATCACAAACAAAAAGAAGCAATAGAGAGTTTAAATTAAAGCTTGGTCTTTGAATTTAGATAAAATTTTGATTATTTAAGTTTTCCAATCTCACGAAATATTTTTTATACAGGAGGATGATGCGGAGCATCTTCCTGAACCTTCTCCTTTACATAACCTATCAATTGAGTGTGGTTCAACTTGTTTAGGACTTTGTTTTTACTAATTTTAGTTAACAGTTCAACAGTTTTTATGTTGTCAAACTTTTAGCTAATAGCTGTTACATATTTCTATTTTTATATTGGAGAATAAAAATAGAAATGAATAAATGTGTCGGCTTTGGAGGCTAGGACGGATAGGCAACTAGGGAGTTAGTTATTGGAGAGTTATAGTGGGAAAGATAGGATAGAGAAGAAAAGGGAAAAAATGCACATCCAACCACTCGACACTATGCAGACTGTGCATCTTTATTCTATCACTGTCCTTGTAGTAGTTTCTGAGTATGAAGATGATACAAAATAACTTATTGTGTATTTTGTATGGATCACTAATGATTGATTTAATGACTATTTAGTTGTTTGTCATTCGACAATGTTTACATGCATGAGTTAACACAAAACAGGGTATTATTCTTTGGAAACTAATTTGCAGGTTCAAGGGACTGATCTCCATCAGCTATCAATCTTACTAGGTGCAGGTAAGGGCAGTCCGCATATGGATATTTTGAACAATCAACTTATCCAACAGAGAGGGGGCTGACCCTGTATAAAGGTGTAATTTGTGGTTGCAAAGAATCTAACTAGCTAGGGTTATGAGTGTCTACTTGTGGCTACTTTGAACTCTTAATTAAGTTATATAATCATTAATATAGTCTTATATAGGTAGCTAAGTTGGCCCGGATGGCATCCACGGCATAAATATGGTATATATAGGAGGTAGAGGTTAGTTACTATGATCATATTGAGTATTGCGTTCTTATTGAAGACTATTGGAGGTAACCTCCTCAAAATGGTTTAGGAGGTTGCCCCCTCAAAATTGCATATTATAATTAAGTATTTGGAGCATACTTCCTATTATATTTTTCTATTGTGCAAGTTGTTCCATTACAATGTACTTGGTAAATACTACACATGATATTTTCTTTGCAGTGAATACATTAAGTCAATTATTTGCAAGTACATTACACTGCTGCAAAATATGTGCTCCAATATTTCAAGGGCACGATTCATCATAGGAAGTAAGTTGGAGACAAACAGTTAACATTGCATGGCTTTCTGAATTCAAACTAGGCAAGTGATGCTAGTGCTAGTAAGAGCACTTCAGAGTTTTGTTTCTGCTTGGGATCAAGTATGATATCTTGGTTTAGCAAGAAACGGGCAGTACTAGCATACATAGCAGCCTCTTCTGGTAATTGTGAGGCTATCTGACTTCACAAGTTGATTGCAGAAATTACTGATCAAATGTTTGGATCCAATAATAATATACTATGACAATCAAAGTTTCATCGAACTCTCTGAAAATCCAATAATTCATAATTGCTCCAAACATTAGATATTCGTTATCACTTTCTCAAAGACAAAGTTCAAAAGAGAGCAGTCATTTTTTAATATGTACCCTCAAATGAGAAGGTTGCCCTAGTCAAAAGGGAAGTTTGAAATATTGAAAGAGATGAGGTTGAAGGAGTCCTTACAAAGAGGGAGTATTAGATTGTTGCGTAGCTCAACTGTTGTTCCTAGGCATGAAAATTTAGCAACAATTCATCCAATCTTTAAAGTGAGTTGTCTTTTTCTATTGGGCACTAAAATCTAGCCTATTTTTGGTGTTAAAGCTACTTGAAATAGGCACTCATATTTAGTATTATTTTTCCTAATTTTGGGCACTTATTTTGGCTACTTTGATTCTGTTATTTTTATGTTTTATTCTAGTGCATTAGAGTTTTGTTTTGTCATATTTTAAGCAACTTTCTAAGCAACAAATAAAACAAGAATAGACTCTAATTCAAATAACTATATATATCAAGTGTGATTGATCTATAAACCATCATAGTCCCACAGTCCTTGTACAATGGCATCAATCACAACATTCTCCACTCCTGTCATCTACGTATATCATCAATTTTCACAATGTTTCAGTTATTCACACCCTACCTCAGTCATATTAAAGACTCCTTCACAATGATCACTTCTTTATCGAACTTGGTTAATTCTAGGTGTACAAAACAGGGTAAAGATCTCTTTTTACCCTAAAGATGAAACTCGCTAAAGCAGCTGCAAATAAATGGAGCTAGAAAATCCTCAAAACTCATATCCTAAAACTACTGCAAAAAGAGCCCCTTGTTCTCCAGTAAATTATTAGTGGGTTGGTCTGAAATTGAGAGCTATGCAGCCATTAATTGATGGTTAAGCAACCATGAATGATAAAGATATAATTAGTGAGATTGGAGAAGCTAAAGATCAAATGAAAAAATATATGGTAAAGATTGAAATAAAAAAATATACAGGAAAGATTCAAATTCTCACACTCTTTTTGTGGCTGCTCTGCTCTATCAACGCTTGGTTATGTTGTTGGAAGGTCTCCACTGCTCTGTTCCAAGCTACGCAGTGTGGATGGAGTGCAATGCAAAACATAGAGATGATTTTTTTGTAAATGCATGACATTTCCCCCTAGTTTCATTCTGGCGGGAATCTGAAACTTGAGTTTGATAGCCAACAACTAGCAAAGACATTTGCTAAACTGTAGGGGCGAGCTCCAGCCCCACCCCATTTTCACCCCTCAAGTTTGCAGCCCTAAAACATAGGAGCAACTATTTTTTAGGGCCAGATTCTATTTAATCCTGTAGCAAAGTTTTTATGAATCCATGGGACCTCTCGTTCCTTCAAAATAGACCCTGCAGCCCCCCCATGGGACCCCACCCTAAATAAACTACTAAAAATTGCATATAAATGACTAACTTTAGTCACGTGGCTATTAGTGGTTTATTTGTAGTCATTTATAACACCACTAAATTTATGACTAAACAATTTTAGTCATTTATTTGTCATTGATTTTAGTCTTTAATGTGGTCATTGATTTAGTCATTGATTTAGTCATTTATTTAGTCATTAATTTTAGTCACGTGACTATTTTAGTGGTTTATTTGTAGTCATTTATAACACCACCAAATTTATGACTAAACTATTTTAATCATTTATTTAGTCATTGATTTGGTCATTGATTTAGTCATTAATTTAGTCATTTATTTAGTCATGGTAGTGATTTGTTTAGTCATATATTTAGTCATTAATTTAGTCATTAATTTAGTCATATATTTAGTCATTACTTTAGTCATTAATTTAGTCATTGATTGTTGTTAATTAGTCATTTATTTAGTCATGGTAGTCATTTATTTCTAGTCATATATTTAGTCATATATTTAGTCATATATTTAGTCATTAATTTAGTCATATATTTAGTCATATATTTAGTCATGAATTTAGTCATTAATTTAGTCATTACTTTAGTCATGTATTTAGTCATTACAAATCAAATCTAACTTAATTAATCCTCACAAATTTATGCATATAAACTTCAAGTATCATAGATATTCAAATGTTAAAAAGAACCATGAAATGAAGACTAAAATGCTTGAACAAAGACACAAACCCAAACATATTACAAATCAAGAGGAGCCACAACATAGTATTTATGAGTGGAGAAAAAACCACTTTGAAAATTTACTTCACTAAGCCTCATTGCCAAATCAAAATCTCATTGGTTACATTCAATGTCTCAGTGACACTGTACAACTTACAGACACTATATAAAAATAATACTCATATTTTCATATACTTATATTGTTTTCCCCTTCCTTAACTGCAGTCCTTTTGGAAGGGCAGCAACCTCCTATAGGGGCTCGACCCATTTAATCCCCTTGCAAATACACAGCTTTAATCTCGTCACTATTGGTTTCGGCTCCTCCAAACTCTTCCTCGCTGGTATTCACCTTTCACTTCTCCAATTTTGAGTTGTAGCCTAAAAATAAGGTTTCAAAATTTGCACATCAAAAACTCAAAAAAGACAAATAATACAGAGGATAAAATTCAAACATTTTCTTTTCCTTTTCAAACTATGGCACCCTGAACTTAGGTGCTAGATATAGTGAATGTATCATAATTAGATATAACATCCATAAAAAGCATATTTGAAAGTAGATTTTTATCAAATATTGCAATTGCAAGTTCCACTAATTATAATAAAGATAAATAGTTTTACCTTTCTACATCAACTAATACAATTCTGATCTTTTAGAGGATCGATAATGCTAGCCTTTATCATATCAACATACTCACTTGCAAGTTGCAACACAACATTCAACTTATTAATTAGACTCAACATCTAAGAAAGAAAGAAAAAACTTCAAACATTATCAATTTAGTAAAAAAATCATCAATTTCAAAGATCAAAGTAGCCAATGCTTCACTCTCTACATCCTCTGCTACAATCAAAAGAGTCCTTTGTTTTTGTGATTTAAATGCAACAAGAAATTATATTATTTGTGAAAACTTATCACTATGTACTTATGAACTCAAGATCATTCAAATTGTCAAAATAATTGACATGACTACCTAATTTATTTCTATCACATACACTTTGGGTATACAAGATCATTTAGAATCCCAATTATTGAGCTATGAAATTCAGCAACGCAACGAAATTATATCTTAAGTAAAATGTAAATCAAATCAACATTATATGTCTCAGCTTATCAATTGATCTCAAATTATATACACCTTTTTCATATAGCTTAAGGACATCTACAATAGATATGCACAAAATGAATTTGGTGGAAAGGCTTTAAAAACTTTGAAGCGAATACAATTCACAGGTGTAAAGCCAAATTCGACAACCATTGCCAACATCCTCCCTACCTGTGCCAAAATGGGAGCTTTGAAACAAGATATGAATATCCTTCAACGCATAGACAATACATCCCTATAAGAAATATTATACTCCCTCAAAATATTATTACATATTATTCTATTGGGGGGACTTTACTTTATCGGGGGGACTTCAAATAACTCTTGTTGATGTTCATTTCTTATTAATGATATCAAGTTTCCACAATCCATATTGTAGTGTTGTATATTTTTTGGATTTGATTGTGTAGAATTTTTTTCATCAATGTTTTCGATCACACTCTGTGATCCATCATCAGGATTAGAGAGCAAGAAGAGAAAAATGGTAAAATTGTAGAATAAGACTGGCTAAAAAGGAAGAGGGGTAAGGAGAGGATACACGTGGTTCGAGCACCAAAATAAAAATAAATAACTAAAAGCAACAAACCAAACACATACAAAGTCAAACCCAAAATATTACAACAAGCCCTACAAAAAATGCAATGAATTAGACATAAGCCACCAAATATATAATAAACAAAAGAATATTAAACAAAAACAATTAAAAAATAAGCAAAAAATGAACCACTTACCTAAAACTATAGGCACAAACAAAATGAACACACCTAAATACAAAAATATGGATATAATATACCCATAAAAAAACAAAAATACCTACAAACAAATAAAAGAAAATCTAAGTAAAAAATAAAAGAATGAAGAAATAAAAATCCACAAAAATATAACCAAAATAAAAATGGAAATAAAATTCAACAAAGAAATTAACCAAAACAAATACAAAAGAAAAAGGGTATGTGACATAAACCTACACATAAACCAAAACAAAAAATAAAAAAATTGCAACAAATATAAAAACATACAAACCAACCAACACCCAAACATACAAACCTACATACATACATGCATGCATATATATTTGTATATGAGTGAAAAAATAATAAAAATGACTAAAAACATAATAAGCACAAAAGAATGTAAATAGACGTATACAAATTTATATACATAAACATATGCCTAAACATCAACACAAATAAAATAAATAAAAAACAACAAACGAGTATATATATATATATATATATAAGACAAAACCAACAAATCAAAAGACCAAGGAAAAACACCAATGCCAAAGGATAAAAACGACAAACACAAGAGCGAGCAGGAAGGGCAAGGGAGGGCAAGGAGAAGCGGCAATGTTTTTTGTTCCATCGGAGGGACTACAATCTTTTTCCTGTTGATGTCAACCTCTCTCTCTGATGGTTTTGAATGTTGTCGGGCTATCGATGGGACTTTGACATGACTCCCAGTGACAAGAAAGAGTCCTCCCGATGATTTCTTTAGAACTACTCGAGCTATCGGTGGAACTTTGACTTGACTCCCAGGGACACGCAAGAGTCCTCTCGATGGAAAATCAATCATATTGCATCCAGACTCCAAATCACACGATGTGTTCAAAGAGATGATCACATGATTTTTAGACAGTCGAGAGCAATGAAGGGTGTCATAGATGCCATCTCATGGAATAAGATGACTATGGGAAATGCACAAAATGGATTTGCTGAAAAGATTTTAGAAACTTCCAAGCAAATGAAATTAGCAGGTGTGAAGCCAAATTCCACAACCTATTCCAACATCCTCCTTGACTGTGCCAAAATGGGAGCTTTGGAGCAGGGTATGAACATCCATCAGAGCATAATAGATGGGGGATTTTTGTCAGATATTATGGTTGGAAATGCTCTGTTAGACATGTATGCAAACTGTGGAAACGTACACAAGGCACATGAACTCTTTGATGGAATGCCTCAAAGAGATGTCATTGATGGATAAATTACGCAATGATGGATAAATTATAGAATGCCTAAAAGAGATGCCATCTCATGGAATACGATAATTGTGAGATATGCACAAAATGGATTTGCTGAAAAGGCTTTAGAAACTTTCAAGCAAATGCAACTAGCAGGTGTGAAGCCAAATTCCACAACCTATGTCAGCATCCTCCCTGCCTGTGCCAAAATGGGAGCTTTGGAGTAGGGTATGAACATCCATCAGAGCATAATAAATGGGGGATTTTTATCAGATATTATGGTTGGAAATTCTTTGTTAGACATGTATGCAAAATGTGGAAACGTACACAAGGCACATGAACTCTTTGATGGAATTCCTATAAGAGATGTCATCTCATGGAATGCAATAATTGCAAGATATGCACAAAATGGATTTTGCAAGGATGCTCTCAAAATATTTGAATTAATGAAGCACTCTGAAACATATGATATGGTTTAACAATAACTTTATCCGATTAAAGACACATATTCAGGCAGTTCTTACATAGCTCTTGTGATACAATTGATAAAATATGATTGACCTTGACAAACTTACTTTCTACCTTCAAAACCTTATACTTAATTTGTAACATTCAAAACCTAAAGCAGATCCAAAAAACAATCACATGAAACGATGAAAGAAACTATAAAGAATCCCTCTACACAGAAAAAGCATATCCAGATACTTTTCTTCAAAGACCCCAATAAGACATTTGAATAATCTACGGGATATTTCAGTTTTGAAATTTAGGCTTCCCAAAGTCCTTTTCAGTCCTTGGTTTGATTTTGAGCTGGTCTTCAGTTTTTGTTTTGAGAATTGAGTCAAGCTCAGAGCTCAAAAGCTACGCCATGCTCATCGTGGCATCTTAGTAAAGAGTTTGGTTGTGTGGCTATTCTCTTAAAGGGAGTGTGCACCAATTTGCAGAGGCTATAAGAACAATAAAATACCAATAGTCTCACTTTTGTATCTCATGCATATTGTGTCCAAGTTATAAATTTACGTTGCTAACATGGTATAAGGATGAATGAAAACTCAAACCAGACCATGCTTTTGAAAGGTAAGTGAAGGGAATATGTTTGAGCCCTCTATCTAACCAGCAAAAAGGGAGCCTTTATGAAGTTAAGAAAGAAATATCTTTAAATATTAACCTCATTTCAGTTATGTGGGACATGATCTAGAGGCAAGGTGTAACTGCCACAATGATGACTCATACCCGACCTATTGAGCATATTGTCCATACAAACGTTATTGTGTTAATGCTGGAAAGACCTGTACAAGCTTAGGTTCAAATCCATGACACAATGGGTGGAATACAAACCTCTAAGGCATGACCTATAAGTCTACAAGACCACTGCATTTCATCACTTTTGAATACTAGCAACTTGTTTAATATTTGTCATTTGCATTAACACCCTTCTAGTTTTGTTTCTCAATACCTTGTCCTAGCTGGTTTGTTTTCAGTAGTTCATTTTTGCACTCCCAATTAGTTAATGTAACTAGCTAAAATTTAAGTGGCATTGACATACTTTATTCATTTGTGGGCATTAATATAATTTCTATGTTCCTCTATCATTTTTCAAGGAAAAAACATGGTAAGCATTTAGTAAATGATCTTAGCACCCTCATTAAATTTTGATGGAGGAGATTTGTTAAAGCAATAATGATGATAAGAAGGTAATCAGAAGCTCTACCTATCTTGCTTGATACATAATAGACTTAATATAAGGAATATCTAAGGACCTACATCTAAACATCTTAGTATCTATATCAATATGTAATCTCAATTAACAGAGCTATAGAGTACATCATAATATCACAGTATCTATAAATAGAAATTGTTATCCTTCATAAGGCAGATGGATAGCTTATAGATTAATAGATACAACTGATAAAACCTAAATGTATTTAAAACACTAGTTCCCAATTGAGCTGAAATCATGTAAATAAATTATACTTATTTTACAAGAGCTCAAACAGAACATTCAACAGTTAATGAAAGGGGCACATTACTTCTTCCACGGAGATTTTGTCACAAATACACACCTTTCCATAATCCTAAAACTACTACTATAATGAGCACTTGAAACAAATTTAGACCAAAAGTTTGCAAATTTACATACCCTTCAACACCTTCAACAAGTTAATTGATAAGTCAAAGAAAATCAGCCTGGTGGTCTTGTATGAGTCTCATTAGCTGGGGATTTTGTTTGCTAAGTTCTTGAAGCATTGGATGACAACCAAAAATTAGCCATATCAATAATATGTAGATAAAGCACATGTGGAACTCAAACATGACATGATAGATTCAACAAACCTGTAAAATTTGGGAATTGGCTTGAACCATTGTGCAAAGGGCTTGAAACTGAACAAAAGTAAACCACTGGCAATCTATGATGTTGAAGCTTCACACATGTAAGTGACTGAGACCATATACATGCAAAGCTTCTTATCCAAGCCATATCAATAAATGGAGGACTATTAAAATTAGTCAAAGCATAGAGATGAAGAATATTACTACTGAGATAAGTGACCATCACCACAAGCAAAAACATTGTTTATAGCATTAATACTCTTTATTCATTGTCATGTACCATTAACTAAGATTTTTCCTCATCTAAACCCTTACCACATAGTGATTGAGAACATAGTGAATAAGAAGTAGAAGAGCTCATAATCATCAACTCCCCCTGTGAAGTAGGTATACCTACATTCAAAAGACAAGAATTATCATACACTGTCACACCAACCAAAGCATTGTCACCATGGACAGATCATCTAGCAAAGGTATGTCAATAATTTTATACACTGAGATTAGATCCATCACACTATCTTTCCCAAATACTGGACAAAATATAGAGTAGAAGAATCATAGTATAGCACTGTTAGTGTGCCAATAATGTCATTATATTGACATTGTTACCAAACCCTTGCAATTGAAAGGATATCAAACATGTAACTATCAAGTTTTTCAAGACCCCTGGCATCATGTCACATTCAATGTCAGCATGGTCAAGACAGTCACTTTATTTCTACAACAAAAGACTTTCAAAACAAAAAGTTTATTGTGTAACCATAGTCACTTCATGACAGTCTACCTTGCATTGACCATACTGCCTCCTTTGACAACAATGACAAAGAGACTTATGAAAATATGCAAGAAAATCAATGAAAGGAAAATCAATAATAATGCCACAATAAGAACATGAGCATAGAAACTATGGAAAGATCACTGTTCAGATCAATATGGTTGAATAAGTTTGAACAAAAACATCACTATCGATGAAACTCGTCACCATAACACTGCAATCACCATACTACTCCATTGAACTGTCACCCTTGTGAGGACTGCCACTTTTCTTAATGTGGGGTCTAACACCTTCCTTCATTGTGATTTTCCATGGCTATAGTGTTTCTCCATAGCCCTATATCATTGCCACCTTCTCACTGCCTTTTATCTGCCTTCAACTGTTACTGTCTTTTCTCTAAGGGACTACTTTCTAGAAATCAAACCTCCTCTTGTGACCTTCACCTTTGCCTTAATGATTATGAATAAAATGCATCCATATATTTCATGTAACCTACCTATGGAGTGTGCACCAAAATTACTTGATATGGGTGTCATGAAAAATTAAGCATACCTTGTCTCCTTTGGACTCTAATAGCTATCCCATGTCACTGAACCTGTGTGTTGACCTCAAACCACATATCCAAGGACCCTTTGTTATTTTTCTTTCTCACTTGCATTATTACCTACCATGAAACCCTAGCATTTTATTTTGACTACCTCCTTGAACACACACTTAGACATAGTGACTACACCTTACAATTCAACTTCCATTGAAATCTCTTCTCACTGTATAGGGTTTGGCTTCACTACCTTGTCATTTACTACCATTCCCTTGCACATAGAAAATTGTCCTCATGCCTTTTGCATAGTGCACAGGTATAGCACTATCAAACTTGGACTATATAGGTAGGCAATGAACACATTGGAAAATTTAGATTGGGATGGAATGAATAGTACTAACATTATACTACCCCTAGGATTCTTAAAATAAACATCAATGCACAAGATCCATACTGCCCCTGTGACTAATATTTGTCCTTTATGATAGAGAAATGAACTAAGAACTGTCAAACTGGGACAATATATGAAGAGCACTAAAGTTTGACAAAGCCACAAGTATAAAACATGAAAGAGTGTTAACTGCAAACATGGAATGAATCAGAAATACCACCAACTAAGCATAATATCACTGACAATATGAAGACATGAAGAGCATTGTCAATATGAATAAGATACTATCACTATATCATTATCAATGAAACTTATCACCATGAAGTATCAATACCATGATCTTTGACATCAATACCATTGAATGATCAAGTTTACCAACAAACACCATTAACCTTTTGCAACATGAACATAAACACATTCCTAACAAACAACAATAAATAACATATCTTTGACATCACTTCCTTTGACATTTTTGCATCAACACTATGAAGTGAATGTCTGCAAATAGTCACCTTGTATGTTCAAAGTACACTGTCAAAGGAGTAAATCATTATCCAAAATCCAAATCACACAAAGGTTGCACTTCAAAGAATATTGTGACACATCTTTTGAGACCATTACCATTATGACTGTTATAGCACCTTTGTGATAGTAGACTATTTTTCATTTCACTTCATGGTATTCTATAGACTATAGCTCAAGTATTTCAAACTCTTGAAGCATTATCAAATAAGAAACACATACCTTTTCTCATCAAGATCACAACGATAACACTAGAAAACAATCATAATGTTCTCTAATTAAATTTTAAAATTACTGAATGGTTCTCTTGTATTTGGTATTTCAACATTATGTTCATGCATAGAGGGGTAAACCATAACATGCCATGAAATTGTATAAAACAAATTTTGTCCAATAGCTTATAAAAAAATTCAAAGACAATCTATGTAATCTCTACATGGTATCATGTGACCTATACAAGACTTTAAACTCACCACACTTGAAGTGTTTGAAAAAATGCCTCAAAGAAATGTGGTCTTATGGATTGCAATAATTGTAGGATATACACAAATTAGATTTTTTGAAAAGGCTTTAGAAACTTTCAAGAAAAATCAATTTACAGGTTTAAAGCCAGACTTCGCAACCTTTGTCAGCATCCTCTTTGCCTGTTCCAAAATGGAAGCTTTGGAACAGGGTATGGACATCCATCAAAGCATAATAGAAGGGGGATTTATGTCTGATATTATAGTTGAAAATGCGTTGGTTGACATGTATGCAAAATTTGGAAGCATAGAGAAAGCATTTGAAGTTTTTGACAAAATGTCTCGAAGAGATGTCATCTCTTGGACTGCAATTACTATTGGATATGCACAAAATGGATTTGTTGAAAATGCTTTAGAAAATTTCAAGAAAATGCAATTGGTAGGTATAAAGCCAAATTCCACAACCTTTGCCAGCATCTTTCCTACCTATGCCAAAATGGGGACTTTGGAACAGGGTATGAACATCCATCAAAGCATAAATAATAGAGGAATTTTTTTAGATGTTGTAGTTGCAACTGCCCTTGTAGACATGTATGCAAAATGTGGAAGCATAGATAAGGCATGTGAACTATTTGACAGAATGACTGTAAGAGATGTCATCTCATGGAATATGATGATTGTGGGATATGCACAAAATGGATTTCTTGAAAAGGCTTTAGAAACTTTCAAGAAAATGCAATTATTAGGTGTGAAGCCAAATTCCACAACCTATGCTAGCATCCTCCCTGCCTCTTCCAAAATGGGAGCTTTGGAGCAAGGTGTGAACATCCATCAGAGCATAATAGATGGGGGATTTTTGTCAGATATTATGGTTGGAAATGCTTTGTTAGACATGTATGAAAAATGTGGAAATGTACACAAGGCAGGTGAAATCTTTGATGGAATTCCTCAAAGATATTTCATCTCATGGAATGCAATAATTGCAAGATATGCACAAAATGGATTTTGCAAGGATGCTCTCAAAATATTTCAATTAATGAAGCACTTTGAAACATATCCCAACATTGTAAGCTTTGTTTGTATTATTTGTGCATGAAACCATGGAGGTTTAGTGGATGAGGGTTGTACATACTTCAATCACATGAGTAAGCAGTATTGCATTACACCTACAATTGATCAGCAGTATTACAGATTCCAAGTAGACAAACCTTCATTCTTTACCATCTAGTAGCCTAGCAAAGGCTATTTAGTAGTAGTGCATGGGCATGCTTCCCCTTTATTCCCTAGTAATCATGTAAGGGAAGGTCATAGGTAATGAGTTAAGAATTAATATGGATCTTTCTCCACCATAAATGAAATACAAAGATCCAAATACATAGTTTTTTTAAGAAGTTAAAATTAAATGAAGATGGATTTCAACATGGAATTTTTGTAAAAAAGAAGCAAACAATTGGTTTGACATGTTTAGATACCCTTCCTGTAAAATTTGTACCATCTAATCAAATAACTATTGTTGAAAGGAAAGTTCATTAAGAATCAATTATATGAAAATTTTATATTTTCCAAACATATTCAAGATAAGGAAAGATGGTTACAAATTTATAAAGGGTAATCCAAGTAATGAAATTAATAGCATTCTGGAGGGCTTGGACATCACTACTTTTAAAAGAGAGTTGGAGTTGA
Organism: Sequoiadendron giganteum; assembly: GCA_007115665.2. NCBI lineage: Eukaryota > Viridiplantae > Streptophyta > Pinopsida > Cupressales > Cupressaceae > Sequoiadendron > Sequoiadendron giganteum. The sequence continues at coordinate 285,751,117 of CM021109.1, read as the reverse complement.
AAGTCATGAAAATTTTGATGAGGTACCTCTTAAAAATAACAGTATAGTTGTGGGAAAAAAGAGATTATATTGATGTTCATAGATAACCAAAAGTAGGTCAGCAGAATTTGAGAAGTACATTCAATCACAATAGAGAAGTCCTAAGGTAAAAGGATACAAGGTTTTGAAAAGTAATTAAATGCTAAGGTAAAGATGTGTAAATATAAGAGGAGGGGAATAGTGCTTGATAAAGTACTCAAAGCATAAGAACTAAGTACAAATAGATTTGTAAGAGAAGGATCCCTTGGTACAGTAGGGAACTCTTGAATAGGAGAGTAGGAAACAACAATGAGAAACCAATAATGTTACATTCTTCTAGAAAGGATAAATCCTCAAGTATATTTCACATTATACTCACCGACTGCAAAAAGTCCAACATAGGATCTAAGAATTCTCATTGGGAATGTCTGGGGCTGATGGCTCCATATTGTACAATTCTAGGAGGAAACTAGGCACTTACCCTATAATCTCTTCTAACACCTGCAACTGATGAAACTCTAGTGGTAGAGAAAAAACCACTAATGCATGCCTGCATCTATGATCTAGTTGCAAACAAGAGGGAAGACCTGAACATTGAAACAAAGCAAGTTGATTCTACTTAGATTGAAACTGAGTGGAATCAAATGCTTCTGTAGAACTATGGAAACATAAGCATCAACCCACCAATCTTTCCCTATTTGTGAGTAAATCTATTGTATCCAACAAACACTTACAATGTCTACTATTTTTAGTGGTTAAAAAATTAAGCACTCTGAGCAATTTGTCGGTCCACTATAAGACCTCTATCTAAGAATGGAGACCTCCTGAAGAAAAAGTTCAAGTTGCTCTTATCAAGGCACTAAAAGAAGTGGATAAAGAACCACTTAATTTTTTTTATATAGATATTGGTTTATTCCCTTTATATACTCCTAGATAGGATAGCTTAATATACTCTTCAGAGTCATAAACTGGTACATTTTTTTTGCGTAGGAGACAGATCACATCCACAGACATGGCAAAGCTATGCAAAGTAGGAGAAATTGGCTTGGCAAATGAAGGCAACAAGGTATAAAGAATCATTTATCTACCACCATAGTGAAAAGTTAGCAATTGCATTTGGTTTGTTAAACATGGCACCTAGTACAACTATTAGAGTTGTTAAGAACCTTCAAGTATGTTCTGATTGCCACACTACATCTAAATTCATCTCCAAGATTATTGCAAGAGAAATTGTTCTAAGAGATGTGAGTCATTTCCATCATTTTAAACAGGGACAACTTTGGACAAATTGAAATAATATTATATTCGAGGGTAGAACACTATCATCCTAACATTACTACATGGGGGGAACTCCCCTCATAGCTCCACTGATAGACCGATAAGGTGGGGGTAGTCAGTTCTATTTTCTATAATGTGGTAAGAGTCATACATGTAACACTATGTCAGGATGGGGAACTCTTCTTGGAGGTTCTAAACACTAACTCATTTGATTGCAAAATCCAATGAAAATTTTCAACGAAAGCTATATAATCAGATGTATCATCGGGCACTTGTGCGAAATTTTCATTTTAAAAAAAAAATTATCCCCGACATTCGTTGGAATTTTGACGAACCTTATTTTTCGTCGACGTTTCTTATTTTTCATCGAAATTTCGACAAAGATCTTTCGTTGAAATTTCGATGGACTTGCAAAGTTAAATTGTGGCCGACATAAATAAAAATGAGCTTGACTATTTATTGCGACAGTGTTTTGCTTGGCAATTTTATTGGGGAAAATTAGAAAAAACACAAGAAGATATCGCCAGGTTGAGGGTAGTCATTGTATTTTTCCATAATTCATTTGTGAAGTCAGATTTGTACTTCCAGGTTTGAAAATCATATTTTAAAGCAACATCTCATCAGATTTCATTTTTAGTCTTGTGCATTTTCAGAATTTCATTTCCAGATTTTAGACCTAACTTCACAAATTCTTTATAAGGGAATTGTTTATAACTGATGGAAAATTATTGATGGATTTGGACAAAGATTATATTTGCAAGGTTTCAATTTAAACCCTAATGATCAATTTTCAATAGATTTGGGAGCCATAACTAGATAATATCAAAGGCATAGGGATAGCTACAAAGTGAAATAGCTGTCAAGATTCAGGCCTAGAGGGTTGAACAAAGAATTGGGAATGTTTGATAGTGGATAGTTAGAGCCATTTAGCTATGATATTTTTGAAGACTACTTCATAAAGATGTATTTTTCCCTTTGCCAAGTTTCAGAAATAGATTTTAGACCTTAGATGCCAGTGTCTTATAAAAGCAGTTATGGTATATATGTTACCTGAAGTTCTTGAATTTATCTTGACTCTATACAAATGTATCTATTTTTTATTTGAAAAAGAAAGAAATAAAGCAACCAATTTGTAAATATTGTGAGATATTTAGAGCAACAAACTAAAAAATGAAAAAATGAAGGTCAAGGCCTCTCTATTTTTCTTAGTTCACTTAAACTTTTTAGATGCTGCCAAACATCTAGCAAGCTATAACTATCATGTAGATTATATGATTTCTATTTTTTTTTTGTACTTTGGAACAATTTACAAGATGAAATTGTATCCTCATGTAGAAGTATAAGTTGCCAAATTCCTTCAGAAGTTGGTACAGGAATCAAAAGATGAACCTGTCAAATTGGAAACCAAACTTTTTGTGGTAAGAAGAGTTGATTTTGACATGAATGGCATGTTGTAACAACTTTATTAAGTAATAAAATTTATTTATTTATTTGACAATCTGGTGATTTGTGTGTAGATATGCCACCATATGAAACTAAGTGGAAAAGAGCACTCCTTACCTTATCAATTAATATCCAGGTAAGATGTTATAAAAAATAAATTGTGCTTTTAGTGAAGTTGGTCAACCTACTCATGCTTTTCCATGCTTAATTTTTTCCTTTTGGATTGAGCTACTTATGATAAATTTTTAACTTTCCTTGCAACCTGTGTATTACCCTCTCAAGTTTTTAACTGGTTAAAAGCAATCTCTTTTAAAGGATATAAAATTCCTTAGTACTTTAGATTGTCCTTTATGTTAAGGGAGGCATCTAACTATTGTTTATATAATTCAACTTTATTTGAGAGTAAGCATATTTAATCTCTATGTGGTAGATTCAGACACTAAAAGAAAGTATTTGACCTTATTAGGAAAAATAAAGCAAAAAACGTAAAAGTGCATCACATCTCTGTTGAAAGTGATCCCATATCCTTTGTGATACTTGCCCTCTAGCAACTTGACTATCCTTTTTCTTTTAGGTTATGCAAGAGTTTATTCATTTGATTTCAATGGCCTTGCATAACACTTGAAGAAATTAATTGTGGTAGCTGCTTGAGATATTGTCCATGCACTCCTTAATACACTTGTAGGTTTTCCTCTTTTGAAACTTTGTGAGATGGAAATATTTATTAGTTTACCATACTGCTATGAAGAAAATGAACCCTTGACAAGATTTATGATGTTTTAAAAGCCCTCTTGACTGCTCAGTTACTTTTCTTTATGTATCTTTTAAAGTTCGTCATACTACCCTATCATTGTTATTATTAATTTCAATGCCCCCTTCATGGTTATGACATGGACTAATCATTGTTTATTTGAATAGTCATGATTGTGATCTCCTTTTGGGAATCTATAGTAAAGTGTCATGCCTTTCTTTGAAGTCCATTTCCTTAAATCTTTTCTCTTTGCTCATTGCTCCTTACCTCTATAGTATCCCTATTGCATATACATAATAATAACAATTATGGTGATAACTAGTGGACATGGGTATAACATCAAGCATCATACAAATGTAGTTTATATCTGCATATATAATACCCTAAGATACTAATATTGTAGTACTAGTCAAAGAATCATCATCAAACATATTTGTTGATCAAATACAATGAAAAATAAAATATATTAAAATATAAAACATTGATCTTTTCTATCTACTCCACTATAAATAATAAAGACTTCCAACACTCAAATTGGAAGGAAATTTCTACAGTCTTTATTATTTACAGTGGAGTAGATAGGAAAGATCATTGTTTTATGTTTTACTATATTTTATTTTGCAAATAGCATTGGACAGTAAACTGGCCAATACACTGTCAAACATAATGATAAAACCCTATGAATATATAGGTTATCAATATTTAATCAATTCACATGAGAAATCATATTGACCAATAGTATCAATGAAACTTTGATACTATATAACAATGACTAGTCTCAGTTTGATGACATTTCAAGACCAATTCCTGAATATCATTTGGGCCTCATGGCATTGAACATTGTTTTCATTCAGCCATGATATAATGTTCTTATAGGAAGCACAATACTAGTATGATTGAATGTATCAGAGGAAATAGGAGTTAGAGCAGATAAAAAGAGAACACAAATATTGTAGTGTATCCTTATTATTATATAAATAAACAAAAAAATAGTAAGAGTAGGAACCCCAAATATCATGTTCATTGTCTATGTGAATATGTGTGGAATAGAGTGTCCCCTTATCTATTTCAATTGCTGATAAGGTTACAGTTTATTCTTATTCTCCTTTGCATAGGATAAGCTCTAGCCAATTTTTAATATTTAGCTTAAAAGTCAAGATAGTATTCCATATTGATTCTATGTCAATAGGAGGGAGGAGGTTGTATATGGATTCTAGAATAAACATTGTAACCAAAGACATGAATTACATGGATGGAAGAAAATTCAATACAAATGGCAATAGATTTGACATATAAAACCAGAGGATGGCCCTATGATATTTTGAAGCACTATTGTAATGGTGAAGTCAATTTAGATAGAGGCTTGCTTCATAAGTAGATGGAAGTGTATGAGACATTTGAAGTTGCTTGTGAGAACAAGATTTAGCTTAACCTACAAAACTAGGCAAATGAAGTGTTGTCCTTACAAAACAATTTTTTTGAGAGTGTGGAAGTGAAGGTCTATACAAGATTGTTTGTATGTATTGTATTCAACATAAATATGTTAGGATCAGTCTCAACAATCATTTTAGTCTTTCAAAATTATATCATCCTTATTCAACCATACACTATTTTTTGTCAGATGGATGTAATCATTAAGGAAGACCCTTTCATTATTCCCTTAATGGATTAAAATTTCAAGGAGGCCATCTAATGGTGTTGCCTATTGATATCCAAAGCAGGGATGTGAATAAGACTGATGACTATGCAAGCTATATTGTAGATAAAATTCATAGATCTTTTAATTTTATCAAGGCATATAATAGGGTGGTCCACTTCAAATGAAACTCTTTATTATGCCATACTATTTTATTTCCAAAATTCATTTGTGAAGTCATATTTGTACTTCCAGGTTTGAAAATCACATTTTAAAGCAACATCTCATCAGATTTCATTTTTAGACTTGTGCATTTTCAGAATTTAATTTCCAGATTTTGTTGTGCAAGTTCAATATTCTGATTTTAGGAGTCTAACAGTTGGAAATCATAGTAAAATCAGAATTTAATAATTTCTAGAATTAGCATTTTAAAGTGTTTTTTGGGGTCATTAAATTCAGACTATCTTCTCTTTTGCAGGGGTGGTTGCATGCCAAATTTTTTTGGTGTAAAATATCATAATTATTAGATTTTGTTACTTGTCTATGATTAAAAATTATTGGAGTGTGAGTTTGATATTTTTTGAAGATCAAAATATTCAAGCTTCGTAAAGAAAAATCATGTCAGATAATATTAGTCCAGAACAAAATGAAGAGTCACTTGATAGATTGTGGCTAGATTGAAAAGAAAGGGTGATGGGAAATTTTATTGTCCTTGCAATAATTGCAAGGGCTTAAAGACGAGAAGACTTTTAATCACAATAGCTGAGAAACATTGTAGGCAACATGGTCACATTGAAGGGGGGCATGATTATCGTCCATTGGTAAGTTGTTCATTATATGTGTTTATATTGATTGAATTTGTAAATGTTTATATTGTTTTAACATTTTATATATATAAAAAAATCACTTGATCATGATCATTATTTATTTGTGTCTGTCATTATTATAAAGGTGGGGTGCCCTAGGGCACATGATATGGATTATCACGGCCCAGATAATGTGGTTTTGCAAGCGGAGGAACATGGAGCTGTGAATATCGAAGATGAAGTTAATGATCCTATGGAAGAAGATGATCATGCACCAGAAAACACAGTTGAAGATGATGGTACAAATACATTGATCATGTTGATCGAGATGACTTTGATGTTGTTCATGATTTTCCTGTACTTGAGAAGGCATATGATCCCCTTTATGAAGGTTCCCAAACAACTCTTCTCTCTGTTGTATTGTTGTTGGTGAACTTGAAGGTTATGAATGGTTTATCCAACATAGCAATCTCACAAATGTTAAGGTATGTCATATATGTCATCTTTTTTCATTTATTTTAATTGTTGTTAGTTCATCACTAGTAAATAAAGGATGAAATATGTACCATTAATATTCTTTATATTAGCAAATTATTTTTTGGTGTAGATTGATTGGTGAATTTTTGTTACCATCGTCAAATATTTTACCTCGCTCATACCGAGATTTATCTAGCATTATGAAAGATATTGGAATGGAGTATCAAGCAATAAATGCATGTCCCAATGATCATATTATATATCATAAACAACATGAATTTGCAATAGAATGCTCGGAATGTCATATCAGTAGATATCAAACAGATCAACTAACAAAAAAGGTGTCTCGCAAGGTTCTTCATTATATTCCCATTATTCCACGTATGCAACAATTATTTAGGTGTGAAAGCTTAGCGCAATTCATGCATTACCATGCACGGAATAGAAGTGGAGATGACATTCTTCGAATGCCTACATATAGTTTTGCATTTAGGGACATGGAGGAAAAATGGCCACACTTTAAAGAAGAACCTCATAATCTCAGGCTTTCATTGGCAACGGATGGTGTTAATCCATTTGGAGAGCTGAGATCTATTTACTCAGTGTGGCCTATTTTTGTTATCAACAATAACATTCCTCCATGGATGTCAATAAAGAGGGAGCACATAATGTTGGCAATGATTGTTCCAGGTATTTGTTTACATCAATTTTCTTTAATGTAGTAGCATCTCATTTGTCTTAGCACGAGAACATTTTCAGTCACATTTGTGGTGACCGAGGATTTCGTTCCTATAAAGATAGAGAAGGTCCCAGGTACTTTAAAAAAAATTAATTATTATTATATATAATCCAATTGAAATTTACTTATTGATCACTTTTTATAGACTAATGATCCCATGATCATTTTGCAGGAAATGATGTTTTTTATAAACATCTAAGTGATATTACATTGGAGCTCTTTGGGCCCACCATACGTACACTGTGGAATGCCCAAAATCAAGATTTAAAAGATGAGCTCATTAACCGTTTAGTTGTGTTTTTCGATGATAAAACATTCAATCGAACCAAGGTCCTTAAGAAAGATGGTACCCATCTAAAGTATGTGAGGGACCAATATAAGTCACATTTAGAGAAGAACAAAAAGTATGAGCGTCCCCCCATGATTCTGTAGAGGGAGTGGAAGGACTTGGTGTCGGATGGAAAGGAGAAGGCTGAAAAGAAAAAAGGAAAGACACCATCGGGCCAAGGAAGGTATGTGATACTATCAACAATGTAATTATCTACTGATTACTCTTTCTTTTTACATAATCTAACGTATTTCAAATTTTTCATAGGCTGCCCGACACATTGAAGGCAACAAAGGTAAGACTAGAAAAACACGGGCAACACAAACTTGGCTCTGGTGGTTATATGAAATTAGCCGCACGAATTGTAAGTATCAATAAATGAAATATTGCATTCAAATAATAAATTGCAAATAATGTTGGTTTTATCACACCATAGAAGCAAAATTCATGATCTTATGCAAAAATGCAGGGCTCTGATTTCAACAAAGTGCCCACAAAAGAGGACTTGAAGATTGCCTTCCAGCAAGGCTACGGAGCCTTGACTGAACACCTAAGAGTCTCAACTGGGCAAACACAATCTTCCACTGCATCCAACATGCAGGTAAATAAACTCAATAAAGTTTATTTAAAATTGAATACTTGTGCAATCTATTCAATATTAATTTCCACCATAATAATGTGACTATTTGTTTTAAACAGATAAGCAATGATAATATTGCACATGACATTGGAATGCATCCTGGTGAGGGTTGAGCACAACCTGCAGATGAAGGCCATGGTGTGCATCCCAGTACTAGATGTATTCATGTGCTATACAAAATGCAGTATGGATTAATACAATTATTGCATTTGGTGTATTAATTAATGTAACCTTTCGTGCTTCAACTTTAGAGCATGTAGAGTGTGATCAACATGCTGAGCATGATCAGGCTAGACAAGATCAAGAACATGATGTGGCCCCATCAAGTAAACAGGACCACTCTAATGTTCTTTTAAACATATTTAATTGCAATTGGTGTATTAATTAATGTAACCTTTCGTGTTTCAACTCTAGATCAGGATTTAGAGGGTGTTCAACATGTTGAGCATGAGGCTATAAGACAAGATCAGGAACATGATGTGGCCCCATCAGGTAAAGAGCACAACTCTAATGTTCTTTTAATTAATGAAATGCTTGTAACAATAATAATAAAACGTATCAATTTAACATTTCTTTGCTATTGCAGCAGACCCCCCCTTGCAACGGTGTCCACGTTGTGAGTACACAACTAGGCATACATTAAGATCATGAGAAGAGCTCAGAATAATTGAAGGGGGGGACAAATAATTTTGAAAACGATACTCCACTTCAACTTTTTTTAGATGCAAAAAAGAAACAAAAAAAAGAAGTGATTGTAATAATATTATGACAACCATATTTTTGATAATATGTAAAATCTGAAAAAATGAATGTTATATGTTAATGAATGAATGTGAATATGTTAATGAATAAATGTTATATGTTAATGAATGAATGTTATATGTTATTTATGGATCAATGAATGAATGTTATATGTTATATGTTATTAATGGATGAATGAATGAATGTGAATATGTTAATGAATGAATGTTATATGTTATTAATGCAGGATGAATGAATGAATGTTATATGTTATTAATGGATGAATGAATGATTAATGTTATATGATCGTGTATGGGGAATTGAGAGTGATGTGAGGGGGGGGAGGGGCCAAATGAGCTTCCACCTTCATGTTGTTGGCCCTGTTAAGTAGAGAATATTAAACTATTCTCAAAATAAAGAGAAGCTCAATAAGGTAATGCACTTTTCAATATAAGAAATGCATCATTTGAAGCATCAAACCAATATGCAAAGATGAAAGAAAGTGCTAACTTTTCACTATGAACATTGTGTTGTGTGTGGATTTGGTTTCAAAGCTCTATTTCTTTTGTTTTTAGTGGTCTCTAAAATTTGACTTTTGTGCATAACAGGTTAGTGAAAAATTTGACAGCTCTAAAGGGTTTAGAGGCTCGATTGAAATAAATACACGGATATTTGGATCTTGTTGTTGATGGGAGGCTTCCACTTAACCATGGAATTTTGTACCATCTGCAGGTATGCAAAAATTTCTCTACTTACATTCATTCAACTTACTGTAATATAATATCTGAGAAAAATCTCCTTTTCATTATACTTAGATGGATTTTCATGCCCTGTTCCAAAGCACATGCTTTAGAACAGGCAAGAAGGATGTTGGAAAGGGTTAAGGAATTTGGCTTTACACCTGCCAATTGCATAGTTTACTTCATTCATCCAGCATATTGCCAATGCGTTTCACAATTGTTGGAATCATATCCTATAATTACAAAACTAGTAAAATTAAAATATGTAAGTTTCAAATATGGCATTACATATATTTCTATGAATTTTTGAAAGAAAATATCAAAATAGAGAAGTATTAACAAAATAATCTGCATAATTTCTAAGAGATCAGGGAATTTTTGCAGAGTTATCTTGAATATATTTAAGACAAAAGTAACTTATAAAGATTGAAGCAGAATATCGGTAGTCTAAAATCACCAGTCAACACATCTTAGTAGTATCTCAATTCAAGAGAACTAGGTCCACTATCCATTAGCCAGTAAAACAAATAAAATCAATTCATAAGATTATTCTATTCTAATAGGGTTGACTGGTTACTTGTTTCTCTTTGATTGTTAGGAAGTCATCAATATACACTTGGTTTTCTTGCCTTCTCTTGCCTCGTGGCCAGAGAGTTTTTGCATAAGGCATCAAAGTAACCTTCAAGATTGAAAATGGCAATGATTACAAGGTCAGTATAACTTAATGCTAACTGGGTATGATTTTATTTGTTCAAGACCAATTTAGATTCATTTTCTGCTCACACTACTTTTATTTACATTTATGTTTTGCTAATATCCATTTTCCTTTACATTCATATTCTTTTATACATATTGTGTTTAGAATAATGTTTTCCTTAATTTAATCTAGGGGAGAGGACCCAATACCTGAGCATGTTTCAATAGTTGTGATAGTAGTGGTTTATATAGTGCCCAACCCTAATTATTTGATTCTTCTTACTGATCCAATTAATACTTTCCAGTTATTTTGATTGATTATAAGGATTTAATCTTTACTTGATTGTGATAAATTTAGATTTTCGGGCTTGTCTTATAAGTGCTTGTTTAGATGGGTGAGGATTGTTTCTTGTGCTAAAAATATTTTTATTTGTTAATGCTAAACTTACATAGCTGAATCAAGGGGTAGAGGTTGTCCTCTTCAAATGGAATAAGAAGGAGAGTCAGAAGTGGAAGATTAGTCCCATCTATAAGTTTCGTGTGTAGCTGCATTGTATGGAATTATTTTTATTGGGTATTACTTAAATTTAAAATTTTGATTATCTGGTAAAAGTCATGTTTCCATAGAGGGTTTGGAGGCTTTATCTCACAATTCAGATTGCTTATGTCACTGTGTTTTTCTATTCAATATGATATGTATCTCAAGGAGGATATAGATCTAGTTCTTCATACCATCAACTTAATGAAGAGGAGCCTCAATGCCATGCTGTTAGGATTTACTGTGAAGCTAATCCAAAGTTTTTCATTGTTGCTTGAGGCCATATTGCAGTGATTTCTTTAGGAAGCCCACATGATCCCCATCAGGATTCTTCTTTTTGTAGTCTCTAAATTTCTTAGAAGAAATCAACAACTAGTTTGTCTAAATGTGGCTCCTTGTTTACACATTAATATCTCTTTTGGCAACAATGGATCAAAGTGGATTCATGGGGTCTTAAAGAGAAGGCTCTCAAACATGGAGATCAAGAGTGGGACCAGGTAAAACCGTTCATAATCATGCTCATATTATTTTATTGACTACATCTAAGAGCTAAGTATCCAGGATAACAATATGTATTTTTCTATTGAATTTCCAGAGTGAGAATAATTTTGGGTTTGCAATCCTATTTTTTAGTACACTAGCTAAGTATCCAAGACGCACTGCAAGTAATTTTTCTCACCAAATTGCTCGTTTTCCACAAAATTAGATTCTAGTGTGTAGTTTAATATTCACTAGTTTTATTTTTTCTTTTTTAGAAAAATTAGAATCCAATTCATAGGTTGTGCTTGTTGTCCATGATAGTCCCCTTGATCTCATGACTCATCATAGGTTTTATATTTTGCTCCAATTTTTTATCATCAACATCAAATGTGGCCATCATAATATCATCCATAGCCTCCATATTCTACAATTATTCATTGCTCATTTCTCATACATAGTAACCAAATAATGCAGACCTAGAGCTTGGACTACAGATGTATGCAAAAAATGATAAATCCCTTCCTCTGTAAGCCTAATTAAACACAACTGACATCTTGTTTGATATTTTAAACAGTCATATGACTATCCTTTTTCTACCTTGTAAACACTTACTCAATGCATACAATAATTTATTGAAATGCAAAGTTGAATGGCCTCTTAACTCTTGACACTAATGTCATTGCATTTGTCAAAACAGGGTTAATCATATTGTGATCTAAATTTTCATAATGAAGTCTTCCAATCTGTCCTTTATATCTGAGCATTGATGACAATCCATCTTGCCTTTTACTACCCCTATTAAATGCTCATGGTCTTGGCACATCAAATTTCTCTCTTTGATTGACCTGTCCTTATGCCTTGTCATTATCCCTATGGATACACTTTGGAGTCTCCTACTATTTTTAAATATCGTCGAGAGTCACCCCAATAAGTATTTCGATCCATTTGTATCTTCATCGATAAGATATCATGTATCGCTAGGATATTTTGCAGTTTCCCCGACGTGGTGATCTCCCCGATGATTATTATCCCCGATGATTATTCTTTCGATCTCAAGTATGTCGCCAAGATTCTTTCTGATGTAATCTTATCGGTGTGACATAATGGGTCGAGTAGACATTCAGAACTTACTCCGATGGTATATGTCTTGCTAATATGCTTCCCTCATGCTTCATCGATGAGACAAGATGAGTATCTCACCGATGAAACTTCATTGTTGAGACCACAGGCCAGTCCTCCCGATATATCTTCTCAGGGAATTTTGATCGTTGTAACAGTCTTGATTGTTCACTGATATGCCTACATTTGAACAAATATTTTTTAAAAAAAAATTGCATTGTTTCGTCGAATTTTTGATGAACCTCCAAAAGCGTTTGATGAAACTTTCGTCGTAATGACTTGCCTATTTCATCGCGAGTTCGACGAACTGTTGTTGATTTTATTTCAATCTCAAGTATGTCACCAAGACTCTTGTTGATGTAATCTTATCAGCGTGACATAGCGGGCAGGGTAGACATTTAGAACTTACTCTGATGGTATATGTCTTGTCGATATGCTTCCCTCGTGCTTCATCGATGAGACAAGATGAGTATCTTGTTGATGAAACTTCATCACTGAGACCATAGGCCAGTCCTCCCAATATATCTTCTCATGAAATTTTGATCGCGGTAATAGTCTTGATCTCTCACCAATATGCCTACATTTGAACGAATAGTTTTTTTTTTTTTAAATTTCATTGTTTCATCGCATTTTCGACGAACCTCCAAAAGCGTCCGACAAATTTGCAATACATCCGACGAACCTTTTGTCATAATGACTTGCCTATTTCATTGTGATTTCGATGAACTACTTTCGTTGTTCTTTCGATCTCAAGTATGTCGCCAAGACTCCTGCCAATGTAATCTTATCGGCGTGACATAGCAAGTTGGGTAGACATTTATAACTTACTCCGACGGTATATGTCTTGCCGATATGCTTCCCTCATGCTTCATCAATGAGACAAGATGAGTATCTTGCCGATGAAACTTCATCGCTGAGACCATAGGCCAGTCCTCCCGATATATCTTCTCAAGAAATTTTGATCGCAGTAACAGTCTTGATCTCTCACTGATATTTGCAATACGTCAAAACTTTCGGCTAAATTGCGACGAAATTTTGTTGTTGATCCAATGCTTTGGCAAAGGCATGGTGCTTGTGTTCTAGCTACTGTTCATTGCTAGATCAATGAACTTTTCATCGTTGTTCCAACGAACGTGCGTTGTGATTTCGACGTTTTGGCAAAGGCATGGCACTTGTGTTCTGGCTATTGTTCGTCACTAGATCGACGAAATTGCCATCGTTGTTCCGACGAACTTGCGTCATGATTTTGATGTTTTAAAGTGCATCGGAATATCAATGAAAATTATTTATGTGATTCGTCGGTATTCTGATAATAGATTGTTGCGATTTCGATGAACTGCTGTCAAAAATTGGAGTCAAATACAGTAGTGAAATGTTTTGCCTCATTTTTATAAGATTGTGTTGGTAGTGCCACCTGGATCACAGTTTTTTGGTGGGATTCCAAACCCAGACAATGAGGTGCAGTAGTGAAAATCTCATAGAGAGAAGCTACAAGATACCATGATGATTTGGTCAAGCGAATTTATATCAGAATCTTGCTTAGTGTGGCTTAAGACATGTGCAAATGATATTCTCTCTATAGATAGGCTTGGGGGAAAGTATTTGCTTGATCTTGTGAAAAGTGGAAAGGAACTTGCAAAGAATGAGACATTGATTAGAGAAACATTAGATAGTCTGGATGCATTTGAAGGGAGCTTGGAGTGGCTAAAAATAGTTTTTGGTTCAATTGTTGAGTTTCCATGGCAATGCATGTGTGAGATTGTTTTGAAGCACTCAAAGAGTCTGTGGGATGAACTTTTTGAAAGCCTTTTTGTTAGTAGGATGAAACAAATAATAGTTGATCAATTTACAGATCTGTGTGAGAGAGTTAAGGTTGGTAAATTCCTTGAAGCCATAGTTACATCTTTGGAAAGTTACAAAGATGTTGAAACCCATTTGCACAAATTAACTAATAGTGAGGGTTGGCTTGTCAAGAGAGGGGACCTAAAAAGTGTCAATTTATCTGGGTTGATTTTTAGATTTATGATGACAAATGATGAAGACTAGTTTGGTCGCCTTAACGCCTATTTTGGAACTAAGGTTAGTCAAATAAAAGATACCATAGATGAGGGGTCCAAGAATATTCTGGAAGATCTCCTAAGTTTTCTTCATGCACATAAATCTCCTTCAAGGATAAATGATTTAGCACCTTATTTGCAAGAGCAATGCTTCCATTTTATCTCAACATTGATTGTTGAGATTGAAGATCATCTTGCACATCTTTCAGAAGCTCTTTATCAAGAAATGAAAAATGAGATGCTACAATCTACTTTTGTCATTGTAGGCTGATTTTGGACAATCTACTTTTGAAAGTTCTCTTATTTAAGTTGTCAAGGTTGGAAATTGGTGTTGAGTCAGCCAATTGATGTTGTTTAAAGTAATTTTTGGAATCTACAAGAGGATTGTTGCCTTATTCTCAGTTTGGGTAATTTCAAACAAGAGTTTTTTGAAGGGAAAATGAGTCCTAGTTGCAAGGACAAGAAAGAATAGATTAAGATTTGTCAAGTTGTGAAAGTTAGTGAGTTTTTGAACCCCTGTCATTGCATTAGATTTTTTGTCATCAAATTTTAAGTCAAGAATGCTAGATAGGAATGCAATCATTTAAAGGAAGGGAGCTTCACTATTTCAAACAAAAATTTTAGTTTATTTGTGTGCACCTCATCAAGACTTTTTGTTTTCAACTATCACAATAGTAATTGCTTACAATGACATGCACTTGTGTTAGGCAATTGAGGTTAGTGAATTAGAAAAGATGCTTTCCCATGCTTAAGTGGACACTTGTGCAAAGATAAAAAGGATTCAATAGATTGAAGTAAGGTTTGCATAAAATGGTATGCCCCCTTATTGAGAAAACCAGTTCAAAATTTCAAACATCAAAACTAGATTGTGAGGCATGCACCTAAGCATGGAAGTTTATACTTTAAATTTGAAAACAAATTTGTATATTTGAGTGCACACCTATCTTAAGGAAAAGTGCATATCACTTTTTTCATGTATAGAGGTGTGCATGTGAAACAAAGAAAAAAGAGTTTAGTTCATCAAAAGGGTGTCTTTCCATTTATAGGGGCATATCTCTTTATATGAGAAATTTAAAGCATAAAATTCCTTGCGAAGTGCACAATCAACAAAGGCATTTTTTCACTTCAAACAAGCAACATATTCCATTGATAGGAACATGTTAATATGAAGAGAAAGTTGTTATAAGACAAAGTTCCAAATTGTTATTATAAGGTGCATGCCTAATCAAGCGGGATATGTGTTTCAAATCATCAAACACTTTAGCCATTTATAGGCGTGCACCTCAATACAAAGTGTTGATTTCAAATTTGAAATGACAAATTGCTTGTATAGGTGGACGTTGGAATGAGAATAAGGGAGCAAAAAATTCAAAAGCCGAAAATAAAATGCATAGGTGCATGCCTCTTATTGGGAACTAAGTAATTTTTAAAAGGAAAGCATGTCTAGTGTAAACGATCCTGAAGATACCTTTCACCCAATAAATTTTCGTTAAAATAGGCAAGCCCATAAAATATTAAAATACCCTTCCTCTATTACTAACCTGGAGCAGGGATTTGAAGCATGCACAACCACCCTCTGCTTCTTGGGATTTGAAGGCCTCTGTAACACAAACAACACTTGTTCAGCATACCTACAAGCAAAACAATATATAAAAAACACTCACAATGAAACTTACATTGACAATGCTTGGAGAATTGTTTAAAATTGCTTAAAAGGTTTAACATTTAATGCTTATTTTTGAAAATTCTAAGATAAAACAAAAATTCTAGTTACGATCTTTTTTCACTCTGTTATAGTTCTGCACTTGAGGCATGCTCATTGAAACCAAAAAATGTCCATCCTGATTGTGATTTGTTTTCTTGTCTTGAATCCGTCAAAACATGTCACAATTTGTAACATCAAAATTTCCTAGGCATGGACAGGGCATGAATTTTTATTTCTTAAAGAGTGTGCAATACAGAAACTAAGAGAAGCAATACATACTTTTTTATTTTGGTTGGCAAGAAAGTTTCTATTAAATTTCAAGAGGTTGCAGTGAAAAAACTAAATCATAAACAAAAGGCACCTCTGATCAGGGAATACTTTTCTCTCTCATATACTCATAATTGCATCACAGGCTCTAATTTAGAGCTACAAACGTTTTGAAGTAGGAGGGTAGATATCCTCACAAAATAAAGGGAAATTAACTGAACTAGCAATAAAAATTGGAACACATCAGCAAACAGTGCACCTGAAAATAGATGCTAGAGTAGATTATACCTTGCATCAACATCTATTGTTTTTGAGTTTCATTTCTAGATGTTGGCTTGCAGGGGTAGTCACATTCTGAAAGCTGTTCAACAAGAAATTAAAAAATTTTAGTATGTATCTAACTTGCAATAAACAACCTGCCAAATCAGCAAAACTGATTGTGAAAATAAAAAACTAGTGTCCATTATCCAGTGACCATTTCAATATTTGTCTGTAATTATTTGGTCTTTTTGTCGGTTACCATGAGCTCCCATTGGCATCAATTTATGTTCAATCAGTCCCTAGTTGGGGTGTTAAAAATATTTTCTAATTTATATTTGATATTCCAATTGAAGGACATTGTTGTTGTTTATTAAATATTTTCTTTAGTTTTACAATATATCTAAATATGACATGTCCTACTTGTAGAAAAATGATTAACATGGAATTGGCTTTCACTGAATGATAGTTAAAATTTAATAATTTTTCTATATGCACAAAAGTTTAAAACCTACGTTTCTTAGTTCGAACCCATTTTTGGGAGCATAGATAAATTGTCCAAATTCTTGATTATTGTCCTTAAGAATAACCAGTCTTGGTTTGATTCCTTCTCTTCATAGAATGGCTTATGATTTTACATTTTCTTATCCTCAACCAACTCATGCCCATAATCACTGTCTGCCCTCAGAGCTACCAAAGATTACTTCATCTTGTTTTTCTATGAATGGTTATACTTCCTTACTTACATGAAGTTTACATTGACTCTCATTTTGATTATTTGATTCATCAAAGGCTAGAGAGTGTTGATCAAATATGGTCCAATTAAGATTAGGAGAGACATTCCCCTCCTATTAAATTTTTGAGTACCTTTCCTGCATTCAAAATGTATGCTATATAATATATTTTCTTTCCCATTTTGATATCCCAATAGTTTTTTATGTTTTACATCAAAATTTTGTACTTGATGTTTAATATTTGCTTGTTTTTAAATGAAATGTCAAAATACAATTTCATCCCAAATAGTGATGATCTAGATGCATGATCCTGCACCACAATATTTGTAAACAACAATGAATTGATTTTAAATGATTATGTTTTCTACATGCAGTGTTGTTGTAATGATGAAAGCTCTATCTAATGCTAAAGGGGAGAAACAAATATTGGCTCTTTTTCAGAACATTGCAAGCTACCTGCTTCTTGCTTCTGGTGTCATATACGTTATTGGGGTCTACATTCAATTCCCACTTATGCAAATTTGTATTGATAGTTAAGTTATTACTACGATGTAAGTATATTCTGTTATTGCTTACAACTTCATTGGGATTTTGAATGTGACAAGGACTATTGTGATGTGGGTCTTCTATCATAAAGATTGAATAAAAATGTAAGGATAGATAAAAGAAGCATATGGACAAGTAGAAGAAGATGAAGACAAGATTCATTACAAAAACATGAAAACCATGATGAACATGCTCCATCTGCAGGATTACCAGGCTAAAAGTAAAATTAAACTGAAACCATGGAAAGTGACTTACCACAAGATTCTGCACGAATCCTGTCCGATGCGAAAAAATGGGTAGAGGTTGCAATCCAAAATCAGGCACTTGCACTTCTCCATTTTGGCGGGCTACCTTCAAAATACTTCTCCATTTTAGTGGGCTACGCGACTCACTTCTCCATTTTGGTGGGCATTGAAAATAAGGTCTTGAGGAAGGTTTTAGAGTATGTTTATTAAAATGAAAATTATGGCCATTTTAATAATGAGCACATTTTGACATGTTAAATATATATATATATAATTATTACTAGAAATTGCACCTTGGTGTGCAATAGGTACGTCGAAGAGGTATGAAAGGTCAATTAGAGAAAATTTTGTTGTATTTTTTCAGACATATGTGTAGTACATGACATCAATTGGTAGGTCATTTAGCAAATGATGTTTATGTAACAAAGGTCTCAATTAGCATTCACTCAATAAATATATATTTTAAATATAATTTTTCATTAGACAAAATTATATATTTGTAATAGTAAATTTATTACAAGAGTTCAGTTTATTTTTTCTCTATCCACCTCTCTATATCTTATCTATATCTCCCTCTCCATTTTATGTCTCTCTCTCTATATCTTATCTCTATCTCCCTCTCTCTTTTATGTCTTGATTAGAGTTTAGTTATGGGTAAGAGATAATTAGGAATCAAATTATGGTTTGGGTTATAACTTTACAATTAAGCTTGAGATTAGGGTTACAATTGGGGTTCAAATAAGGTTATGATCAAGATGATTAGGATTGGGATGCAATTAGGAGTTAATTAATGTTTAATTAGGGTTACTATTAGGGTTATGCTACAATTAGAATTTAATTAAGATTCAATTACAATTACGATTAGGATTCAATTATGCTTAGGATTAGGGCTAGAAAAGTGTTAATGTTCAATTAGAGTTTATTATGATAAATGTTAGGATTCAATCAGGGTCAGGGTTCAAATTGTGTTTGATATCAATTAAAGTCACATTAGAATTAAAGTTCAATTATGGCTAGAGCTAGGATTAGATTTAGGGTTCAATTATGGTTAGCGTTCAATCAAGGTTTAATTAGGGTTAGGGTGCAATGTGGGTTAGGATTTAATTAGGGTCAATCATGTACATTAGCATTCAATTAGGGTTAGGTATCTATTACGGTTTGAGTATGAGTTCAACTAGGGTTACGATTCAGGTAAGGGTTCAATTAGGGTTAGGTTTTATTATAAACCTTGGGGTTAGGGTTATAGTTGGGGTTCAAATAGGAGTACAATCAAAGTTACAACTCAATTAGGGTTATGATATATCCAACTATGGTTTCAACTCAATTAGGGTTATGATACAATTAGGGTTAGGGGTCATGACATTAGGACTTTAGTTAGGGTTTAATTAGGGTTAGGTATATATTTCAATTAGGGTTACTATTAGGGTTAGGGTTAGGGTACAATTTCAGTTAGGGGTAGGGTTAGCGTTAGGGTTGAATTAGGTTTATGATTAAATTAGGGTTAAGGTTACAATTCAATTAGGATTACTATTCACTTAAGGTTACAATTAGGGTTAATTAGGTTTTGGGTTACTGTTCTATGATTAAGCTTGAGCTTTAGGTTACAATTCATGGGTTTTATATAAGGTTATGATCAATATTATTACGATTGGGGTGCAATTAGGGGTTAATTAATACTAGGGTTACATTACGATTAGGGTTTAATTAAGATTAAATTATGGTTATGACTAGGATTCAATTATTCTTATGATTAGGGTTAGAAAAGGGTTAATGTTCAATTAGATTTTATTATATCGATAAATGTTAGGATTCAATTAGGGTTAGGGTTCAAATAGGATTAGACATGAATTAAAGACACAATTAGAATTTGAGTTCAATTAGGGTTAGCATTCAATCAAGGTTTAATTAGGGTTAGAGTGCAATTCGAGTTAGGATTTAATTAGGGTTAGCATACATTAGCATTCAATTAGGGTTAGATTAGGATAAAGCTTAGGGTTAAAGTTCAATTAGGGTTACATTTAATCTTAAGATTAAAATTCAATTAGGGTAGGGTTTAATTAGGGTTCTAAGATAAATCTTGGGGTTAGCATTAGGGTTAAAGTTAATTAGGTTTAGGGTTCTCAAATAAATCTTAGAGTTAGCATTAGGGTTAAGGGTCAATTAGGGTTTGGGTTATGGTTTGGGTTTAGTTAGGGTTAGGGTTCAAATAGGATTATACTTAGGGTTTAATCAGGGTTAGGTATATAGTTCAATTAGGTCTACTATTAAGGTTAGGGTACAACTTGGGTTAGGGTTAGGGTTGAATTAGGTTTATGATTAATTTAGGGTTAAGGTTACAATTCAATTAGGGTTATTATTCACTTAAGGTTACAATTAGTGTTAGATTTAGGGTTTCTTCAATTAGGGTTAGGGTTTTGTTAGGGTTAGGGTTAGGATATAACTAAGGTCCAATTTGGATTAGGGCTTAATAGAAATTCCAACCCTACCCTCTGTTAGAGTAAAGGTTTTAACTTAATTATGTTAATTAAGTTACCTTTATTCCTCTCTTAAGATTTCACTTTAGTTTGCATTAAATGACATTTAATAATTATATTAATTATTAAATGTTTTCCTATTAGGGTTTCTTTTAGGTTTTGCATGATCTCCTTCTTAAGGATCGATCCATTGTATATTTTTATTCTATTTTTTGTTTTGATAAGATAATCTCTCCATTTTTCAGAGCTTCAAACCCTCATTTGCTTTTTCATCCATTCTCTTCCTTGTGACAGGTATCCATTTGCATGCAGGTGTTCTTGGACTCTGAAGTTGGTTTTTTCAACTTTTACATGGTATCAGAGCAGACCTACTGCAGCCTATTCTTATTTGAAGAATTTGGAGCTACGAGGGTTGGATCAGGCATTCACAGTTTTGCAGGGTGATTTTTCTGGTGGATCTGGCATACTTCATTTTTTGGGTTCACTTTGCGTCCAAACGGACCTTGCCGTTGGATTCCCAGCATCAAAAAACCCCTAAATCGACTATTCATTCATTGATTTTGGCTACAGTTGATCAGGGAGGCACAAAAAATTTGCCCCAAGGCCGTACGGCCCAGGGCACGCCATCCGAAAAAACAAAAAAAATAGAGTTTTTTTTGTTATTTTCAGCGCTACCCATTCACATAGGCCACACCATAAGTGAGCCACCCGACGGCCACTACCCAGCCACTGTTGCCAGTGTCATCTGCTAGCCACGGCCGAGTAGCCAATGTCGCGCCGCCGGCCAACTGCACCGCCTGCGCGCCGCCCGCGCTCAGCTCATGCCCCGCCAGTCTCCAACGGCCACTCCAACACTAGCCCACGGTCACATTGGTGACCAAGGAATTCGGCTCCAGCTCTTGCGCGCTAGCCCCCTGGTCGGCGATGTGACCAAGGGCCAAAGGAATTTTAGCCCTTGACGGTTGTGTAAGATTTGTTTTCACCTTTTTGAGCAGCTTGCACTAAATCGGGCGTAAAATGGGCATTTTTTCTCGGATTTTCAAAAACGAGATATCGTCGAAAAGCTAGTTCCGACGCCATTCCAGTGGTACTAGTGATTTTTTCTGATTTTTCATTTTTGTAGTCTTTTTTGCCAGTCAAAGTCAGAACTTGTGTTTTTCACTCCCTGGGGCGTATCTTTTGCATCCGAGCTCCGTTTTGCGCAAACGAATAGGCGTCAGAAATATGGTTCAGTTCTCTGCATAATGATTAGACTTATTTTCCCAAATTTTGTCCCAAGTATATTTTATTCATACTTTTGTGTTCTCACAGTTTGCTTAATTACTTGGATGTTTTGGCACTTGGGAATCTCTTGTTTGTGTCATTAGGCTCTATTTCATTTGATCTACATGAAGTAAGGTCAGATTTCTTAGTTTTTTTCATTTGAAGAGTTATCATGGGTTTTTCCACTCACCCTTCAGTTGTAATTTTGGAACAGGGTAATTATGAGTCATGGGTAAAGGGCATACTTACACATTGTAGGTGGCTTAATATTTTGCCTTATTTGTATGATCTCATACCTGAACTAGCCACTTCAGAGGTTAAAATTAGCATAAGATATCATTAGAAATCACATAGTAGGACTTATATTGTCTAGTGTTAATCATGACACTGTGTTGGTTATATCGGACATTGATTGTCCTCACCCACTTTGGACACGTCTTTGGGAGATCTATGGAGACCCAAACCTCTCTCCATTCCCAGAGAATCCTACTTTAGATTGTCTCTTACCCATTTCTTGGAGAGATAATACACCCTTTGATCATGATACTTTAGAGGAACTTGAGTATTTAGACACCCTTACATTTTTTGATGGATCAGAGGCTTGTCTCACAATTCCTACTCTTCATACTGAGACTTCATCAACATCTCATGTTGTTCCTGATTCAGTGCAACAGGGAATCATACATCTTCCAGACATAGCTACTCTGGACTCCTATGTTGCAAACATATATTTCTTGTTTGTTGAGTCCTATATTGCAAATTTGGAGGATTCTTATGAGGACATACATCTCCTCTACCTTGACAGTCAGGTTATCATTGTACGCCCACCATTATCAGTGCATTTAGAGGTTGCATTTTAGGATTCTCCACATCAGTTTGGATTTGACATCATTTGTTTCAGTTCAGACAGAGAGATTCTTCAACATCCGATCATGGCACACATCCTGAGATAGATTGGTTCATCACTCTTCACAGGGTTTCTTCGACATCGTCCTTTGGATCCGTTTCTTCCCAAGGGGAGGAATATCATTTTCCGCTTCAGGATCTCCTTTTGGATTCTACATCAGGCATCTACCATTGTGACAGGAGTTTCTTCATTGTGGGGGTCCTTCTTCTCTCTTTCTATCTCTCCTATGGAGACCATTGTACATGTAATTATATGATAGAAGTTGTCTATGGGGGGTATCATGTAATCCACCTCCTATCCTTCTTTCATTAGTACATCATATTCCTTTCTTTGCATTCTATTTTGGGGAGGAGTTTTGTTCCCACTGGGTTTTCTCCTTTACCCCGTTTCATTTAGTTTGCATTGCTTTTGTAAATGGGTACCTGATCAGGCCTAGTTTTCGGGACCTGTGTTTACTTTCATGCATTGTAGTTACCTTTGCTTTCTTGCACATGTTTGTAGCTGCACTCTTGCTCATCTTAAGGGGGGGTGTTAGAGTAAAGGTTTTAACTTAATTATGTTAATTAAGTTACCTTTATTCCTCTCTTAAGATTTCACTTTAGTTTGCATTAAGTGACATTTAATAATTATATTAATTATTAAATGTTTTCCTATTAGGGTTTCTTTTAGGTTTTGCATGATATCCTTCTTAAGGATTGATCCATTGTATATTTTTAATCTATTTTTTGTTCTGATAAGATAATCTCTCCATTTTTCAGAGCTTCAAACCTCATTTGTTTTTTCGTCCATTCTCTTCCTTATGACAGGTATCCATTTGCATGCAGGTGTTCTTGGACTCTGAAGTTGGTTTTGACAACTTCTACACCCTTAACACTAACCAAAGCCTTATTCCTAACCTGAAACCTGTTACAATTATCATCCAAACCCTAACATAATTGTCACACTAAAATGAAAATTATGGCCAAGATTTTAATAATGAGCAGATTTATTTAGTTATTTACTTAGTAATTTTTATTTATCTGATATTAGTTATTTATTTAGTCATTTTTATTTTTTTGATAGTCATCTATTTAGTCATTTAATTGTTATTTTACCCAATTAGCAAATTAGTCATTTATAATGACCAAATTAGTCATTTATTTTCAAAATACTACTAATGTTAGTCATGTGACTAAAAGTTTTAGTCACGTAGTCATTTATTTGCCAAATTCTACTAGTGTAAAGAAGAAGAAATAAGTTGGACTCAAATGAATTATGGCCCAAATGCAAGGGGAAGAGGAGATTCTAGTAGAGGAAGAGGTGAAACTTCAAGGGGTAGAGGAGAATATGGAAGAGGAAGGGGGTTTTCTAGAGCTTGTTTTAACTGTGGGGAAGTAGGCCATCAGACCTTTGAATGCCCTCAGATACAACAAGAGAGTGGAAGGACCAATGTTGGGAAGACATTTACTGCAGAAGATAAAGATGAAACAACGCCAATGGATCTAGAAGATGGAGAAATTTTCATGTTAAAGAAAGTACTTTTAAAACAAGAGGAGCATCAGGAACCGACACAAAGGAAGAGTCTATTCAAAACCATTTTCAAGTCTAGAGGAAAGTGATGCACCATAATTATGGACAAAAATAATACAAATAACTTGGTGTCACAATAGATGGTGGAGAAGCTAAATTTGGAGAAAACAAAGTACTTGAATCCATATCGGGTTACTTGGTTGAAAAAGGGGCATCAACTCTTGGTAGGTGAGCAATGTTTGGTGAGTTTTCAGATTGGCAAATACTGGGATGAAGTTATGTGTGATGTGATGTTGATGGATGATTTCCATGTCCTTTTGGGTAGGTCATGACAATATGATTGGAAATATATACATATTGGTGAAACAAATACTTATACCATTGTTAAGGACAAGAAAAAGGATGTCTTGAATCCACTGAAAGAGAAGCAAAATGAAGAGGGCAGTGATGCCAAGGTGTGTATGATCACTGGAAAATATTTTTTGAGGGAACTAAGGGAAGAAGAAGTGTGTTATGCCTTAGTTTCTAAGCCACAAGAAGTACCCAAGGAAATCAAGGAGATGTTGCAAGAATATGAAGATATTTTGATGAAAGATCTTCTAGATGGATTACCACCAATGAGGAGTGTGAGCCATTGTATGGACTTGATACCAGGAGTAAGTCTACCAAACAAGGCGGTGTATAGAATGAGTCCCAAGGAGAATGAGGAGATAAACATTAAAGTGCAAGAGTTATTGGAGAAAGGTTTGATAAGGGAAAGCTTAAGTCCATGTGCAGTCCCAATAGTTTTGGCACCCAAAAAAGATGGAGAATGGCATATGTGCACAAATTATAGAGCTATTAGTAAGATACAAATCAATTATAGGTTTTTAGTGCCTCATATGGATGATATAATGGATTTCTTGAGTGGGTCTAGATATTTCATAAAGATTGATCTAAAAAGTGGATATCATCAAATCATAATTAGAGAAGGGGATGAATGGAAAAATGATTTCAAAACAAAGGAAGGATTATATGAATGGTTAGTTATGCCATTTGGACTCACTAATGCTCCAAGTACCTTCATGAGGTTGATGAATGAGGTATTGAAACCATTCCTTGCTAAGTTTGTGATTGTTTATTTAGATGATATCTTGGTTTTTAGTAAGGAAAGGGAAGAACATTTACAACATGTGAAATCAATCCTATAAAGATTAAGAGAGGAGAAGTTGATTGTTAACATCAAGAAATGTAGCTTCAGGAAAGAGTATTTGGTATATTTATGTTTCATGATTTCACAAGAAGGCCTACAGATGGATCCAAAGAATGTTTAGGCAATACTAGATTGGCCAACACCGAGGAGCATGTTTGAAGCAAGGAGCTTTCATGGTTTGGATAGCTTCTACAGGAAGTTTATAAAAATAAATAGTAGTATGTGTGCCCCCATTACAAATACAATGAAGGGAGGTATGTTCCCCCATTACAGATACAATGAACGGAGGAAGGACAAAATTCAAGTGGACAGTTGTAGCTAAAAGAAGTTTCAACATTTTGAAAGAAAAGATGACTGAACAACCCATCCTAGCATTACTTGATTTCAACAAAGTGTTCCAAGTTGACTATGATGCAAGTGAGACAGTCATACGATTTAAAATTCAAGAGGGGAGACATATAGCCTACTTCAGTGAGAAGATAAATGAGGCCAAAAGGAAGTATTCAATGTATGATCAAGAGTTTTATGCTATTGTTCAAGCACTCAAAAAGTGGAGACACTACTTGCTGCCCAAGGAGTTTGTCCTTTATACCAATCATCATGCAATATAATTTATCAACAACCAAGGTAAGTTAAACCAAAGGCATATAAAATGGGTTGAGTTTCTTCAAAGCTATTCATTTGTTCACAAATAGAGGAGTGGAAAATCAAATCGGGTAGTTGATGCATTAAGTAGGAGGTGCTTGTTATTAAAAGAAATGTAGTTGAATCATTAAGTAGGAGGTGCTTGTTATTAAAATAAATGAAGGTGAATGTTATGGGTTTTGAATCAATGAATGAAATGTATGAGAATGACCATGGTTTTGGTGAAGCATGAGTAGCTTGGAAATGTACAATTGAAGGGGATAGAACCAAATTGTTGGAGTATTTTATTCAAGAATGGTTGTTTAAGGGGTGACAGTTATGCATTATAAGAGGATCTATGAGGGATAACTTAATTAGAGAAAAACATAATGGTGGGCTTGGAGGACACTTTGGAGTGGATAAGACTTTGGGGTAGCTTAGTGAAGGGTACTATTGACCACAAATGAGTAAGGATGTGAAGGGTATTGTGCAAGGGTGTTCAATTTGTCAATATGCAAAGGGGACAAGTCAAAACACGAGCTTATATTAGCCTCTACCAATTCCAGAGAGACCATTGGAAGAAGTGAGTATGGATTTCATTCTTGAGCTGCCAAAGACTCAAAAAGGTAATGAATCCATCTTTTTTCTTGAAGATAGGTTCTCAAAAATTAAACATGTCATTCCTTGAAATAATTCAAATGATGCTTCACATGTTGCCAACTTGTTTTTCAAAGAGGTTGTGAGACTACACAACTTGCAATTTTTTTTTATTCATATAGAGACACTAAGTTTGTTAATCATTTTTAGAAGACTCTATGGAAGAGATTAGATACAAAATTAAATTTTAGATCAGCCTACCATCCTCAAACAAATGGGAAAAAAAAATTAGTTAATCGAAGCCTCAGAATTTTGTTGAGGTGTTTGATAGATGGGAGGCCAAAACAATGGGATGTGATTTTATCCTAAGTTGAGTTTGCTTACAATAACTCCATCAATAGAAGAACGAGTAAGAGTCCTTTCTATATTGTCTATGGATTTAGTCCAAGAGGGGTTCATTAACTAAGGGATAGTGCTGATTTGGGAAGGAAAAGTGTTGTAGTAGAGGAGTAAGCAGAGCATTTACATGAGCTACACAAAGAGGTGAAATATAGGCTAGAAACAAGCACCCAAAGGTACAAAGAGCATGCTGATTTAAGAAGGAGAAGATAAGAATTTGAGGAGGGAGACTTGGTTTTGGCACACCTTCGAAAGGAGAGGTTTTCACAAGGTACTTATAAAAAATTGAGATTGAAAAAGATTGGGCCATGCAAGGTAATTAAAATTTTCTCAGCTAATTTGCATATGAACTAGAGTTGTCATCGGGGTTGGATATTTTACCAATCTTCAATGTCATTGATTTATATCATTTTCATGAGGTGAAGAATAATGGAGAAGAAGGTGTCATTTCATATTTTCAAGACATCAATCCATGGGAACAAAAAATACTAGAGAAAAAAAAAGTTGATGAAGTGATGGATTCTAGGATTGTTAATTAGGAAGACATGGGGCAAATAATACAAGGAATATTTGATCAAATAGAAAGGGAAGAGGATGGAATAGGCCACATGGGTTATAGCTTCAGAGCTTTAGATGCTTAGAATCCCAAATCCAAGTGGATGTTCATGAGCCTACACTCATGAAACATTCATTTTTACCCGATTGTTTGATGTAGGAGCATCCGAGTGCATGGACAATCCTAGACAACAAAATATATATATATATATATATATTTTATTTTTTTTTGGTTTGTTGATGGTATCTTGTAGGTGAGAAATTCAAATAATTTAAAAATCCTCAAAATTCAAATATTTCGGGTGAATTTGAATTTAATTCCAATTCAAATTGGAATTGCTGGAAGTGTGGATTAATGAAAACTTGGGAGTTACAAAATCCCACACCCAGGCATGAGGGAGGTATTCCTGGGATATGTAATTCCATGTTACATTTTGAAAATAAAGGAAAGGGGGATCCCTTTCAAAAGGTTCATGATGATGTTGTTTCATAAAACCTTAGGGATCCTTAATAGGCACATTTCCCCATAAATTTAATTAGGAAAAAGATCACAAGGTGCAATGATTGACTTTTGTGATGACCCACCCCAGGTGGACATTTGCAAACACAAAATTTTCTACCTTGTTTGGGTTAATTACTCTTTCTAGTTTGCTTGTTTTGTGATTTAAAAAGATAATGCTAGAAAAGCAAATGATGTTGAAATGCAATGGGGAATTAATCTAACTGTTGTAACAACCTCTTAAGATATTTAATCAAACCAGATTTAAATAACTATGCAAATACAATGTATTTAAATGTTCAAAAATCAGACTTTTATTTCCTTGCAAATGTAATACAAACATACCCAAAAATTCTGAAATAAAGCTACAAGTTTGAAAACTTATAATCAACGAATTTGGAACTTAATTACAACATTCTTTTTGAGACCCACATGGTTAAGAGAATAGGTGCTAACAACAATAAATATATCACCAATGATTGATCTTCGAATGATAAACAATCTACTCTTAAACCCTTACTAAAATTTGGAAATAATCACTTGAAATCTGCACCAACACTGTAGTGTTTTACTATAGCACAAGTACTATAGCATCACTATAGCAGCAAGATTAAACTTTTGATATGCTCTATATAATGCACAAATAGAACCCCGCGTACCAAAAAATGAAGGCACAAGGAACAATAAATTGTTCTCCAATGATAAACTTCAAAACCCTTGTAAATTATTTTGATGAAATCCTCCAATATGCACAAACTTGACCTCTATATGAAGTCAAATCATAGGCAAACCTTCATAAGTTCTTTCACAACCTCAAGAATGAAAATCAAAGAGAGACAACGTTCTCAATGACCACAATATTGCAGAAACCTTAGGTTTATTCTTCTCCACAATGAAACTCTTCAAAATCCAAAGTACATAATGATCAAATGATACCTTTTTCATTTCTTTTGGTGCATTTATACTCATCTCCAAAAGGGTTTGATTTATCTTGAGGCCTTTAAGATTTTAAAATATCATTAAATGAATTCTTTTTAATTCACCTTTATAACTCCTTAAGTGGGTGCCCAAATGCAAGATGAATAAATATTGATTTAAATACACTTTTAAATATCTTGACTTTATAATCAATAAATGTCCTTTTATAATAAAGTCAAATAAAGTCATTTAATGCTCTCACTTTATAAATTGACTTTCTGATATTAAATCCCCTTAATTATAAAGTCACATGAAGTCACTATAATATTTCCTTTAAATAATTAAATGTCATAACTCCATTAATAACCATTATTTAATGATTCTGACTTCATCACTGGCTAGTCCACTGCTCCCACTATCAATTTGGATGCCTTACTAAAAATATCAAAGTGGGTCTCTAATGTCCAACTGACTTATTATAAATAATAAGTATATGCAAATAATGCCAGAAAACTTTGAATGCCAATTACCTCAGAACATATGAAGGATCTGGAGATGAAAACATAAACAAATGTCCACTAGAGAGCCAAATAACTCCACAACAAGGTCCTCTAATCACCAGTATTAGCCTACAAGGACCCAGTGATAGGCTAAATCCACTAACTCTGATACATGCTCAAAAATAGGGACATTACAACTTTCAACCTCAATGATGAGTCAACCAGACCTAGATCCCAGTCCTTAAGATAATAGGACAGATCTAAAACCAAATTGAAATGATTTGAAATGCTCAAACTAAATGAACAATAAGACTTAATACCTAAAATGAAGATTCCTAAAAATGTCAAGACTATTACAAAACTTTGCAGGCAGATTTGAGAAGGGTCTGAACACATGTACCTGTCACTAGAAACTTTTTTTAAGGAGTGCAAAGGGACTCATTCACCCTTGGGTGAATGGGTCTCAATCTAGAGCTCCAAAATAACTTTTGACAGTCCTCTAATACTAGATCTTGGCTTCGGTTTGATATAGGTCCCACTATCGTAAAGTCAAAAATAAAGTCTGCAACTTAGTTTCCATGGCTTGACAACAATGATGACAACTTGTGTAACAATACAAAATTACTTCTTTAAGATCTCTTCAATTCTTCTTCAACCTGTAATCTACACATACACAAAGAGGAAAATTTATTTTGTTTTGAATGGGGGTTTGCCTTGGTCAAACCCCAAGTTTGGTAATTAAACCTTAATAGAAATATGACAAAGGAGAAGGAAATGATGAATGAACACTTTCTTGTTACAACTCACCACCCTTCAATGTCTTCCCTTAGAGGATTGAAGACAAACACATCACTCCAAGGAACTTGATCTTGGTTTGTTCAATGGACTTGGTTATTTGAAATGCTTGGATGCTTTAGGATCAACAATGCATATTAGCCTTCACAAAATGACATGAACACACATAGACTTGAACATGATGTTAGGATCTTGATTTGTTGCAACAAATGACTGATAAATCTACTCTTGAATGCTCTATCATGCTCAGGTGACAATAATATTTTCTCATAGGATCTCTTGATTATGCAACTTAGATTTCAAATGATAAAAAGATTGTACTTATAGGTGTTTATCTAATTTCTCAAAAAATAGATTCCAAAAGTTGACAATTGAAAAGAATTTGAATCATTAAAATACCACAAAAAAATATTTTAAAATGGATCTTAGGACTCCAGGACACTCATGATCCATGTTGATTAAAATATTAAATGCATAAATTATGTTGGTTCTCCTTTCAAAAAGCGAGAAAAATAAGGCTTTGGAATGCATAATTTGGTAAATTAGAAGCTTAATTAAGTCCAATAAATTAAGGGAACCAAACATAGTGTGAAATTGTAAAGGCATACAATTTTCTACACTACATTTAGCCCCCATTTTAGTGAGAGTATGAACTTATGCTTAGACTCACACTAAAGTAGACAAATATGTGTTAAGAGGGGTCCAAGTGCATGGATGTTAATGAGATAGGATGACAAATATCAAGGAGGATGATATAGTCCCTAGGATCCATATGTGTAGAAAGACAAGATACACAAGCATACAATGTCAAAGCAAATGCAAAAATGAAAAAGGATGGACTAGCAAGTTGTGTTATGCGCATGTCCATAAAATATGCTCACAAGGGCTAGTGTAGTCTGGTATACACTAGGTGAGCCCCAAAGACAAAATGAGAAACACACAATAGGTCTACAAGGTGTGTACCCATAAAAAAGGTGGCAGATGGGATAGACAAACCAAGTCGACAGGTGTGTTTCCATACGTCAACCATACCAAAAGTTATACTCCCTGATAACTTTGATAAGGTGCCACAAAATGGTCAGTATGTTATGTAAATGCTACACTAAGTCCAACTCCTGTGAACAAAAGTGAAGCTAAAATGTCAAATTGAAAATGGAATTCATCTTAAGAGGTGCAAATGCCAAAATGAAATGATGCCAATGTATGCCCCCACTTTAAATGAATTACTAAACACCATGTTGTGAGCAATTAGTTTAAAGTAGAAATGATAAGTTCCAATTGATAAAAGGGCAATGGGAGCTTATTTGGAAAGCCCTATGCCAATGATATGTTTCCAAATAAAGTTGCTTCATGAAGAAGGGTTACCCCACATGCAATCTCAAAAGATAACACATAAGGGATCTATGAATTTAGGGTCAACATATGTCTTTGCTACAATGATATAATAAAGCTCAGAATCATCATCATTCCCTAAATAATTCATAGAAAAATGAATACAAAGGAAGAATGACACATAGAGAGTGAAAGGAAAGGAAAATATTTTGGGTCAACATGGAAGAGACTTTTGGATATCTCAACGCCTTGCATTATCCCCAAAAGGAAAAAACAAGACAAAAGAAAAGGCAATGTTTATGACATATAGAAGAATGTGGATACAAATAGAAGAATGTGATCACAGATTCACTTCCTTTGTATCCTTGCACCAACATAGTAAAAAGGGTCATCCAAAGAAAGCTCACAAACATAAAGACATGCCAATCAACATAATATAGGGTACATACATGCAATCAAAAAGAATATGAAAAGAAAAGAAAGATAGTATGTCACATGTGAGCCAACCTAAAGCAGGTCATCCACATCCCAATCTTGCTCATCATATATGGAAGGAAAATAACTAGCCAAAGGTGCTACAACAAGTGCTATACTAGGATAATCACCAGGTTCAACACATAGTGGGACACTCTTTTTAGGAGGATCATCACGGTTTCCCCCATCTAAATTCATAGAAGTGGGAAACAATAAATCCAATTCATTATATGCACTTCTTCATTAATTTTAGCAATATCATCATCAACATCCAAGTTAATCAAAATAGGAGGTCTAATGATAATGTCCATTGTATGTTCTTGTTTATGTTTTGGTGGAGAAGCTTCATGTTGTGGTGAAGGTGGAGAATCATCATGCTTTATTTGAGTTGGTTATTGATCTTGGATTATTGGTTTATTCTTTTCTTCTAATTGATGAGCAATAGCATGACGTCTACACCTAAGCTCTTTAGCATTTCAGTTTCTTCTTGCATAGTTCTCAAGTTGTGACGGTGTAGGAGTGGGACTATCAACCATCAGTCCCTTTTCTTCCCTTAGGGGAGGAACGAAAGGGACCTCTGTAGGTTGGGAAACCGATTTCTCTGTAGGTTTATAAACTTGTTTGGTTTTAGGAGGCACAAATGGAATTATATGGTTATCTCTTGGTCTCTTGTAGGATATAGGTGGCAGAATAACACCATACTTAGTTTGATTATTTAGGAGAGCTTTTGGTTCAAGCATAGGTTCATCCACAACTATGGATCTTTTAGTTTCAGGTGGGATATTAGCAAGGGATAACTTTTCTATATGCTTTTCTTTGAAATTTTGTATGATTTAAAGAATAAATCCCCACGAGGTGCAATAGGTTCCATAGGTTTGGTCCAAAACAAATCCAATGAAAAGTTCCCATAGGAAGACAAAGGATTAAATCCACTATGATGTACTGTAAAAAATTGGTTGTCATATGGAAATTTTAAGTATTTATGGATGATCGACGGGACAACATTCATGGAGTGTAGCCATGGATAGCCTAACTTCACATGAAATTGATTCGATGTCAAGATGATGGAGAATGATACATTCAATTGTTTTGGTCCAACTTTTAATGGAAGAGTGATCAAACCTATTGTAGGGCATGAAAAACCATCATGTGTTTTGATCCATTCTTTTAATTATTCATAAAAATCTTGGTAAATTTCATGCACAAATAAGAATTCCTCAATGATCACATTCTCTACACACAAGATCAATTAATATCCCATTTGTAGGCTTGTCAGTGATTCTTCCAACTATGTAAAGAGGACCATCGAGTGCATGTTTAATTATATCACTATTTAAGAAAGCAATTTCATGTGACAAGTTGGTTTGTCCCTTACAAGGTTGAATATTAATGAATCCAATCATAGCATCATGGATATGGTCCAAAATGGTTGACTGGTGTCAACACTATGAGTGAAAGAGTTGGAAAACCCAAGATCCACAGAAAATGTACTAGTGCAGGATGCCATGAGTCTTGAACTACGTTTCATTGAAGTATTGGCAGTAGGACACCAGGTTGTGACACTCATACAAGTTTCACCAAACCAAAAGTGTACCCAAAATGGACAAAAAGCACTGAATAAAGATAGTAAACACCCAAAAATAGGAAGTACAATGCAAGTATTGAAGAAGCTATTGCCAAATTTGATCCTAAATAATGTACTTTCTTTCACCAATCAAACTAAATGCAAACATTTATAGAAATATGCAATTTCTGAAACTAAAGCAAAGATCTGCAAGTATAGGAAAATGAAGCAGACATAGACAAATGAATACACATAATTTTTGAAAATCACCTGTACAAGGACAAGTTCACCAAGAGAAAATGGGTCCTTGCACACGGTTCTCAAAAATTTAAATCTGAGTGTTTAACTTGATATTTAAGCTCATAGATCCTAACGACAAACAAAGCCTTTAGTGACAGTTTTTCCATAATTTATGATTAAGTGTAAATACAATTTTTTATGAAAATTTATGAACAAAATGATATTTTTTTTAATGCAAATTTGATTGAAATTTTGATCTAAATGACTAAAACACACCTTAATGCAAGCTATTATGCAAAATGTATGCAATTTTTTGGATTTTTATGATTTTAAATGATGCGAATATGCAATATGTAACCCTAGATGAAATGCAAAACAAGATAGGACAAAAAAAAGATCTAGGGTAAATCAAAGATCTCCAAATAAAAAAAGTATGATGTAACAATGTCGGGTTCAACAAAATAAAAAGAAAGGAAAAGGGGATCCCTTTCAAAAGGTTTATGATGATGTTATTTCATAAAACCTTAGGGATCCTTAATAGGTTCATTTTCACATAAGTTTCATTAGGAAAGAGATCACAAGGTGTAATGATTGACTTTCAACCTCAATGGTGAGTCAACCAGCTTGGATCTCCGTCCTTAGGACAATAGGACATATTTGAAACCAAATTAAAATGATTTGAAATGCTCAAACTAAATGAACAATAAGACCTAATACCTAAAATGCAGATTCCCAAAAATGCAGACTATTACAGAACTTTGCAGGCAAATCTAAGAAGGGTCTGAACACATGTACTTGTCACCATAAACTTGTTTTGAAGAGTGCAAAGGGACTTATTCACCCCTAAGTGAATGGGTCTCAGTCTAGGGCTCCAAAATAACTTTTGACAGTCCTCTGATGTTGGATCTTGGCTTCGGTTTGACACGGGTCCCATTGTTCAAAAGGAAAATAAAGTCTACAACTTAGTTTCTATGGCTTGAAAAAAATGATGACAACTTGTGCAACAATGCAAAATTGCACCTTTAAGATCTCTTCAGTTCTTCTTCAACCTATAATCTACACATAAACAAAAAGGAAAAAATGGTTTGTTTTGAATGGGGGTTTGCCTTGGTCAAACCCCAAGTTTGGTAATTAAACCTTGATAGAAATATAATGATAAAGGAGAAGGAAATGATGAATGAACACTTGCTTGTTACAACTCACCACCCTTCAATGGCTTCCCTTAGAGGATTGAAGAAAAAAACATCACTCCAAGGAACTTGATCTTGCTTTGCTTGATGGAATTGGATACTTTAAATGCTTGGATGCTTTAGGATCAATAATGCATATTAGCCTTCACAAGATGACATGAACACACATATACTTGAACATGATGTTAGGATCTTGATTTATGCAACAAATGGTTGATAAATCTACTCTGGAATGCTTTATTATGCTCTTGACAATAATATATTATCATAGGATCTCTTGATTAGACAACTTAGATTTCAAATGATAAAAAGACTATGTATTTATAGGTGTTTATCTATTTCCCAAAAAATAGATTCTAAAAGCCGACAATTGGAAATTGAATTTGAATCGTTAAAATACCACCAAAAACATATTTAAAAATGGCTCTTAGGACTTAAAGTGGACCCAATTTCTCATGGGTGAATGGGTCTTGGCCTATAATTCTAGGACACTCATGATCCATGGTGATTAAAATATTAAATTTCCATAAATTATGTCGCTTCTCCTTTTGAAAAGTGAGAAAAATAAGGCTTTGGAATGCATAATTTGGTAAATTAGAAGCTTAATTAAGTCCAATAAATTAAGGGACCCAAACATAGTGTGAAATTATAAAGGTATACAATTTTCTACACTACACATTTTAAATAAATAGCATTGAATGGTTAATGTGTGTGGCAGGCATTTGGAAGGAGTGGTGGAGTGGGATTGTGTAGAGGTAGAATTTGGGAAAAAAGAATTGATTTTGCCAGGAAATTTTGCAGAAAGATTTCCCAACGCCCAAGAAGGAAAAATGAAGTGTTAATGTAGCATGGAGGTGGAAAAAGCTAACAACTAGTTTGGAGGAGAGTTGTAGAAGGTGAAAAATAAGGAAAATCAAAAAAATTGTCAGGAAAACTTACCTATGAGATCAAGGGGGATGCCTAAGAGTGATGTTGGAGAAGTTGGAGATGCTTATTGTTGTCGTATTAATGGTTTAGAGTTGTTTTGTTGCAACATTCTTGTTGTTGAAGACAATCAATTTTCCTGTACATGATTTCTTGTATTTTGCTGAACTCAATATTCTTCCATTTCAATTCTTGGAGAATTTAAGGAATGCAATCGACAAATTATTGTGAAATCCTTATCCTTATCAGTGTTGGAGAATTTGTCTTTAGTTTTCCAATAAGTTGATTTTTATTATTTTCAAGCTTATTGTCTGTGTGATTGAAAGAGCTGCAACAACCCATAATCCAATAAGATTCTTGGTTATTGTCCTGCACCAAAAAGTTGTGTATTATTGCATGAATTCATCTCTTGACAGAACCCCACCTAAATCCCATCATAACTAATCCCTATAAATTGGTCGTAATTCCTAGATCCCCCATTCCCCATCTTAGATTAGATATACAAATCTAGAGTTGATCAAACTCATTGTCAAAACCTAATCATTTAAAATTACTCAAAATAAATACCTCCAAGATTCCTCCTACTAACCATTATGAGATAAACTAGCACAAGTTTGTGTTGATATGTGTGTTATCTTATTATATTCAGGCACTCTTTTATTCATTTAAAATCATGATAGAATGTGAAAGAACACCTAGGTCAAATAGCTCAAATTTACATTATTTTATCATGACATCATCATAGGCCCATTACATTCTTTCTTACTATCCTCAATCATTGCTCCATGGTCATTGAACCAATAATCCTAGGGATTTGACGAAGGGGAATGCGACCCTCACAATTTAACATATTCTCCAAAGGTGTAAACCTAAACATCGCTAATATTTATTGTGATTTATAAATTAGAAGATCAAGGAAAATAAATTTCAATAGTGATTTTTTTAGTTCATTCTCATAGATACAATATTAATTCCATGCACAAGGTTTATTTCTACACTCATGGACTCAATTTGATTCATTTCCACATTCACATATTAGATCTAGCCAAAATTTGAGAATGTCCTAGTTTAGGTTGAACATTTTTTTCTTCCAACGGATCTAAGAAGTTGTAATTCATTAGTTATAGTTCAAAAGTTATGATTAAAATAAAGGACAACTATATATTGATCATCAAAACCAACTAGGTAGTTTTAATTTTTAGTTTTTAAATTTCCATTACATGATCTATTTATAAAGGAAAATCAATTTTCCTAATTTCTTAATCTAGGTGAATCCAATAAGATGCATACAAATAAGTGCACATCAACCTAGATTAATTAAGTTTAGAGTTGTGGATGGGATTAATTAAAAATAAACTACTAAAGCTATAAAATTAAATGTGGTAGATAGTTGTGCTTAGCTCCAAGCTTTGTGAAGGAGGATGCGATTTAATGTGGTGTTGAATTTGATGATATAATATTGAAAAACTAACAACTTTGGTGTATTCTCTACCCTAGATTCTATGCAAGATATATGTTTGATCTATAGAGGTTGAGAATGTGAATCTAGGATGATTCTGTAGGCATGAATTTGATTTAATAAATATAAATTTGATCTCATTATTTGTGTGCCTCTACTCTTTGGTTCACTAGATTTATTGATGTTTACTCTATTATGAAGACTAGTAGTAATTAAGAATATATTTAGAGGGCTAGTAGATCTCTAGGGGACACATTCTCCTAGGTTAACCCCCAAGAAATATCAATTTTGGTCACACTAAGGATTGAAGGTAACAAACTTAATCATGTGAATATCTTAGGATGATGTGATGCATATTTTTATTCTTTCTAGGTACTCTAGTTAAGGTTTTCCTAACATACTCCTTCCTTAAATGTGAGTGATAGTTGAATTATGCTTATGGATGAAATAAATAAAATTAAATACCT
Organism: Sequoiadendron giganteum; assembly: GCA_007115665.2. Taxonomy (NCBI): domain Eukaryota; kingdom Viridiplantae; phylum Streptophyta; class Pinopsida; order Cupressales; family Cupressaceae; genus Sequoiadendron; species Sequoiadendron giganteum. The sequence continues at coordinate 285,712,993 of CM021109.1, read as the reverse complement.
TTAAATATAATGACATAATAATAAATCACATAAACATGTATTTAGTGGCTTTAGGAGGGAAAATAATGGGTGAGAGACAACCAACAATTGAATCTAAAATTTGAAATTTATGGGGTCAAAATTGTGGTCGTGGGATTGATTTAATGCAAGCAAGATCAATCCTCCAAATTCTAAGAGTAACCCACTTTAGATTTTATGATTTAAATTATAATGTACATATAAGAAGTTATACTATTGAGTTATTTATTGAAGTTTTTTCCCTAATATGATTTTTTCCTATAATATTTCAAGTAGAACATGAAGGAGATATTTTCAATGATAATGTTGATTTATGCCTCTAAAATAATGATAGAAATCTATTTTCCATACTTTAAAACAATGATATTTGTAAAGAAATAAAAAATACAAGTAACTTTAAATCCTACAATATATTATAGTTTAACCTTTTGGCACCTCATTCAAACAAGAACAACAAACAATCTAATCTAGTTCTAGAACTCTAAAATAAATCCATTATAAAACCATGCCACAGACTAGGATTATCTAAGATATGGGACAACTTTGGTGTTGGTTGTTCTTAGTAACCTAGATGTTTAATAACCTTACTACCTTCAATTCCAAGAACCAATTCCAATGGCGGAAGAGGAGAACTAAATAAAATTAGACTGGAGAATGATGAAGAAAAATCATAAAAGGTTGTATAGTGGATTATAGTTAGTATCTTGAAATATTTCAAGTGGTATCAAATTAAATTTGGGTGTTGGAGGAACTCTTCAAGAAGTCTAGACCTTGCACAATGACAAAAAATCAACTATTTATAAGAGAACATGGTCAGGTTTATGCTTAAGGATAAATGATAGAGAATTAATATAAACCATCAACTCAATTCTAGTGGTAGATTGTTTTAAATACCCAAAATCAAATCTTGTATTTTGATGATAAAAAGCATGTGTGAACTCTAAAGATATCTTGTAATTTGTTATTTTTGGATTTTGATTGTGCTTGAATTTTTTTTATCAACGTTTCAGATCACACTTTGTGATCCATCATCAGGGTGATAAAGAGCATAAGGAGATGAATAATAGTTGGATGCAGACCTACTTTGCTTAAAAGGAAGAGAGGGGAGAAGTAGAGGTGTGGTTGGACACAAAAACCAAGGAGAGAGAGATAAGCAAAAGAAAAATTAATTGAAAAAACATAAAGAGAGGATGAGAATAAGGGAGATAAGTGATTATTTTAAATTCAATTTGAAAGAGAAGAAAGAATTAAAAATAATCTCTTATGTCCCTTATTCTCATCCTCTCTTTATGTTTTTTCAATTAACTCTCATTTTACTTATATATCTCTCTCTCTCCTTGGTTTTTGTGTCCAACCCCACCTCTACTTCTTCCCTCTCTTCCTTTTAAGCAAACTGGGTCTGCGTCCAACTATTATTCATCTCCTTATGCTCTCTATCATCCTAATGATGGATCACAAAGTGTGATCTGAAATGTTGATGAAAAAAATTCAAACACAATCAAAATCCAAAAATAACAAATTACAAGCATTATGGATTGTTGAAATCTCATTGCATTAATCTAAATATATCATTTCCTTCTTATTGTCAATGATCGTTCACTAGGGTGCCTAAAGAGTTTGTTGGGGCATCTAGAGAGTTTGCTAGAGAATACATTTTATTCACCAAGGTAAATCAATGAATTAAGGGAGAACTCATAAATAAATTAGAAAATAAAGAATTTTATATAAGAGAGAATTATGAATATATCAGAGTTGATCTATGTTGATTTTAGGGGGACTTTTGGAGAATGGTTGGACATTTTTCCACCATGGAATCAAAAGTTAATGGTTATTTTTTCTTTTTCATGCCATGTAGCGTCATGCGTTGGGTTGTCGAGTCATCATAAAACTATGATGTATGCTTATCCATTTTGAACACTTAAAGTTACATGCAAAATGCAATAAATATAAATCACATGGAAAAACATATAGGAATGGATGTGATAAGGTCAAATGCATGAGAATGCAATTAAATGGGATAGAGAAAAGATTAAGAAATGAACTTGACATCACACAAGATTATCGATACATAATTATTAAACTATTCTCTCAAGATAAAACCAAAACTATATCAGAAGTTTTTTGGTTGAAAATTTTGTATACTTGGGAAAGCGTACAAAATTGTGGTTTCAGCCACAGTACATGAGATAAAACTCTCCTAATTAAGGGAAGGCTCCCCCTTTAACTAACTTAAACTAATATGGGTAGAACAACAATCGTTCCTCTTCTTTCAGGAAAGATTATATTCTTTTCTCTTCGCAAAAAAACAACAACAAACTTTAAGAAAACTTATTACAACAACCATGCAATGAAACCAAGAAAGAGGAAATGAAGTTTCTTGAAAGCACAAAGACTTCTGTCACTTCCTCCGGGACGAGAAAACAACCAACAAGTGCAAAGTCTTGAAGACCTGAAATCCTATCTACCCTTTTGGAATGATTACCTAATGATAATATACAACATAGGACAACACAAAGTTTGTGAATATGATGTACCTATTAATTACTTTAAATGAGAATTACTATGAGCACAAACACTTGCAATTCTTCTCAATTTCTAAATACTAACTACGAATTCAATCTTCAACATTTACAACACAAAGTCTGCAGATATTTCAAGTGAAACTCTCTTCAGCAATATTCCACAATCTCCAAGTAGTCACAAAGTAATGCTCCAAAATGACATAAGAACACAAAGGATGCAAAGTAGGACTTCAACACAAAGTCTGAAATTCCAACTCTTTGATATTACTTGAAAAATCACAACTTATAACTATAAAGCTCAAAGTCTTTATGAGTACAAAATTCTGTAGAAATTTCTTGCTTGCCAAAAAGATAAATTTTACAATAGACCCCTTCAAGTATTTATAGGAGAGAAACCTTGAGAAAAAGGTGGGAGGATCCCAACTAACTTAAGAAATTCTCTCAACCACTAACTAACTGCAGTTGACTTATTCAACATTACAAGTCCTATTGTAATTTGACTTGTAATGTAATTACATGTAATTACAAGTTACAACTTTGCAAGTGATATGATTACTTGCAATTACATTTTTCCATTTTACATGTAATTTGTCAAAACTAAATTACAATTACATAATTGAAATTGTTCAAAGTGTCCGAAGACACGACTTGAACTACATCATCCTCGATTGGGTCTTCATGTTGCTATTTGCAAAACATTCTTCCACCTCTGTCTTGAAAGCATTCTATGCTCATCAAACATTCCTGTCACTTATTCACTTTCTTGTACGGCTTTGTCACTTTCCTAGTTCTCTAGACATCACTAGGACCGTCTTCATCTTCATAAATATGTACTGCAACTTGATATAACTGCCCCTTGACATAGAACATCATATTTTGCTGTCATCCTCTAACAATGAAGTCTTCATGCTCAGAAATACATTACAAACTTCTTTTTAATCAATTGTATTTTCCTTTTCATAATTCTAAGACGTCTTGATTCACTGTCCTATCTCAATAGATTTGTATAGGACTGCCTTTTCATGTTACTAATTTCAGTAGGTAAGAAGATATTTTGGTGAAAAACATCCATTTTGAAGTTTTCTTGGAAATGTCATCACTTTCCCTTGGCATGACTATGCTTCAACCTGTTGTTGTTCTTTCTTTGTATCGTATGTAGTAATACAACATAACTTTGACCTTCATTACATTGTCTATTCCATATCTTCACTTGAATTTGCTATCCTATGCCTTTTCTCTTATCATCATTATCTACCTTATGCTCACAAGTTCATAAGTTTGATAAAACAAATTACAAGTTGCTGACAAAAGCAATTTCAGATCTGGAAACCAACATTGCAAATGATTTCAAAACATACAAGAGATCATGTGACTTGCAAATCAGATTTTGGGAATGATATTACAAATGGAATGACTTGCAATCAGACTTTGGGAGAGATACTGCAAGTATAAGCAAGTCAAGACACAAGACAATGAGGAAAATGGGATTTTGGAAGAGCAAAAACATATGCTTCAGCAAAAACTTCGAACTTTCAAGCTTGAAGTCAGGCTTTTTAAATGACATTACAAGTGATAAACTCCCAAACTCATGTGGGTCAGGTCTTGAAAGACCACATGCAAGTCTTTTTTTGAAAAAGCTTTCTCACGTGAACTTGTCTTTTTCCTTTACAATTTGTAATTCGGGTCTTGAATGGGTGATTACAAGTGAAAATTGGGTCCCAAGGACTTAACAACAAGTTCCCTTAAATATTTCGAGCTCTCCAACTTGTAAGTCGGGTCTCAAGGGCCCCACTACAAGTTACAAGTACTTCATAAAGTGAAAAACGCCTTCACTTGCAATTCGGGTCTTAAGACCCCCATTGCAAGTTAATGATAAAACATAACAAGTGACTCTAACAGGCCAAAAAGAAAATCGGGTCTTGGGAAAGCATTTACAAGTGACATGAACTTGACTTTTTACCTTTCAACTTGTAATTCGGGTCTTAAGGCCCCCATTACAAGTGACATATAAAAAGTTACCTTTTAAAAAGCCTTCAACTTGTAAATCGGGCTTTAAGACCCCCATTACAAGTTACATGCATTTTATAAAGTGGAAAAGTGCTCTTCACTTGCAATTCGGGTCATAAGGCCCCCATTGCAAGTTACATGAAATTTTATAAAGTGACTAAAAGCACTTTCACTTGCAATTTGGGTTTCAGGACCCCCATTGCAAGTTATCAATTTTAAAAACACAAAAGTGACTTAAAAAGCTCATAAAGTGAAATTGGGTCTTAGGGACTTGATTGCAAGTAAAAGTATCACTTGCATTTTAGAACTTAAAACCCCCAAACTTGCAGTGAGGTCTTCGAAACTCGAAATTGACCAAAAACACACCAAAAATGACTCAGAATTCCATGAAAACAGATGAGAGTGAATAAAAAATGTTGGCCAAAAGGGCTATGGACCCAAAACTTAAAATGCCCAACCTCTATACCTCGTAATATGTGCCTTGAGGCCAAAAGGTCCCTACTTGCAATGGTGATCAAAAATTCCTGAAATTGGACAAAACAAGGGGAAAAACATGTCGAAATGTTCCCAAATTTCACACAAGGCAAAATAGGAAGGAGACCAATGGCTGCACAATTCAATTGGAGAATTCTGGTGCCTCGAAATGTGTGCCATAGAGATTTATGAAGAAATTTCATATGGGTTGTCCAATTTTGAAAATTTAAAATTGAGGACAACAAAGTTAAAGGTTATTTTTTCTTTTTCATGTCATCTAAGGTCATGCGTTGGGTTGTTGAGTCATCATAAAACTACGATGAATGGTTGTCCATATTTTAGACACTTAAAAAAACATGCAACATGCAATAAATGCAAATCATATGGAAACATATATAAGAATGGACATGATAAGATCAAATGCATGAGAATGCATGTAAATGGGATAGATAAAAGATTAAAAAATGAACTCGACATCACACAAGATTACGTCATTTATCAATATATAATTATTAAACCATTCTCTCAAGATAAAACCAAAATTAAATAAGAATTGACATACCCATACAAATTTCACCATTATTATGATATTATAAATATAATCGTTAAACTTAATCTCAATAAAAAATTAAATACATCCATAGGTAAAATAAAGTCAAACCTCAAATCACCAATTTAATATTTCTCTCTTTCACTCTAATAATAGCTTCCTAATTGGTGGATGCAAAAGGAACATAGGTAGACCATCCAATCCCATAAACTCTCCCAATGCATTTATTTATTTTTGAATGTGTCGTCAACGTGGTTATTACCACTTGAGGCGAAGGTCTAAGGCTCTCCTATAATTTTTGTCGTGCAAAAATGGAAACTGCTTGATTGAAACTCATGGCTGAGGTAGAAATACGTACGGATTGCTTGTCAGAGGCTAATATACGGTTTCCTATATATACGCTTCGATATCATTTTTTTTTTCCTTACGCTCTGCCAGCTAAGCTAATCTTTTCATGGCGCTGGTGAGGCCACGTATGTGGAAAGCAGAGTGCAGGCGGATAGAAAAGCTGAGGAGGAGGAAATAGACAAGAAAAGAAAATTAGCAATTACAGAAATTAGCCAGCAAACAAACATCACAGCCACTTCTTCACTCCACTTCTATCTAGTTTTGTCCCAGGGATTTAGCGGTGAATTTGGGGGCGCTCTTTTGTCAGCAGCCGCTACAGTCTCTGCACCTCGTACAAACATGTGGCTGCTGCAGATAACTTAGATTTATTTTTTATTACTATTTCAATGTCCGACCTGGACCACTGGCTTCAATTCGTGAGGTCAGTTTCCCTTCGTACACTAGCGCTGTTTATTTTTTCTTTCAGATTTATGTTAAAATGGAAAAAAAAGTTCATCCTTATAAACAAATAACTCGTTATCCGCCACATTAATGGAATGATTTTACAGGCAGTTTCTATCTGGAATCTTTAAAATACAAATGCCAGAGTCGTTTGATTAATTTATGGCAGGGTTGGCCAATGAAGGCAAGCTCGTAGTTCAAACTTCCAATCGGATCGCTTTCAGGTTGTTTCTTTTATTCAAGGAATTTTTTTAGTACTTGATAGCTTTTTTTCCCAAAATTTGCCTTTATTAAACATTTTTTTTTGGATTGAGTGTGTCTAGTCCCTTTACTGTTGAGAAGATAGGATTGAAAACCAATGCTCTGTGTTCTGGGGTGCTCCAGCACGTGGAGTTGTGCCTGGTTTTCTGTCAAGGGATCTTCATCATATTCTGGTCTTTATCTTCTGTTCCTACAGTTCTTCTCTGGGTTTATGACGGTGATCATATAAATTGTTGAGTTTGTGAAGATCTAAATTTTTCGTTGTCAAGAATATTTAAGAGATTTACATTTTAATACAAAGTTTACATTTTAATACAAAGTTTATGTGTACGGAGTATTTAAAATTTCAAACTCGGGTAATGTTAATAAGCTTCACTTTAATCCTGGGACTTTCGCCCCTCAATGATGTTATTGCTGTTGTAGTGTTTGAATTGGGTTTGGCTTTTGTTTTGAATGATAGCTGGTGTGTGTAAAGGGTTTGGGTATTTTTATGAGCAAACGGAAGGTAGGAGGGGTGTTATGTTGAAAGCCTTATGATTCACACGAGTGATTTCTCTTGTATTTTGGCTTTTGGGTTGGGACTTGAATTTAGGGAGATTTCAGTTATCTTTTGGCTTAATAAATATCATTTTTGGGAATCAAGTAGGTCTTAGTATCAGGCCAATTTTCATGACCATTAGTAGTGGTTGGCAATAACCTATCTCTACGAGCTTGAATGCAGAGCAAATGATACTTATTGCATGGGGTGATGGTTGCAGGAATGGAGCAGCGGGTATGAAATTACCCAAGTGAACCATTGCATTGTGCTATTACTCATTGTAGCTTGGAGTTGTACTTGATAGCTGGGACTTCCCGACTTCCTCAGAGGTCACCTATCCCATTTATAGATCAGCTCAACCATGGGCGGTTTGCATAGGGTCTTCTTTGGTGTTTGAGAAGTTTATACACATCTGGGAGGAATATATCAAGATTTTGAATGAACCTGCTTGTGGGACAAAGTTTTGGTGGATCAGTTTTTTAGATGAATTGGAGGAATGTGGATGTGTCACTGCAGTTTCTTTTTCGCTTCAGAAGCAAAATAAGGCGTATAAGGGAAAATAGAGGATTTTTATGAAATGGAGACATAAAAGGGCTTTGTGTGAGGCAAAACTTTTAATTGGAACATTAGGGACACCCAGAGCGCTTTAAGTTTTTAATCCTTAGTTTTATGGTTCATTTCTGGATGTTGTTTCTGGCAGGAGTTGCAATGTGGAACTGGTTTTTGACTCCTGAGAAGTGTTTCATAGAAATAGAAATTAGTATAGGTCATAAATTAGTAGCCGTAAGGTGGAACACCAACCTGAATTATTGTAGACAAGGCCCTTCATAACTCTTAGGATTCGGAATTCTGGAATGGACGGCTCCCAAGAGTTGAATAGGGAGCGATTTGGGCAAAGAGAATTTTATATTTCTGGAGAATCCAGTATCAACAATGATATGTCAAAAGATGCTTCTAACACTGGCTGTAGTCAGGCCGAACAAGAAGACAAATGTGCAGGAAGCCCTTCTGGCAACCCTGACAATAAGCAACATCTATGTGCTTTTCGGACCCCAACCACTGTGCAACCCTGTATGGATGATTTGGAAGAGGAGGATATTAGCCTGAGAGAATGGTTGAATATGCCTAATAGAACTGTAAATAGATTGGAATGCTTGCACATATTTAAGCAAATTCTGGAGATTGTAAGTCTTGCACATTCGGAAGGAGTAGTGTTGCAAAATATTCGGCCGTCCTGTTTCATGCTATCCTCATTTAATCGAGTTTCATTTATAGAATCTGCTTCTTGTACAAGCTCAGGTTCTGATTCTTCAGATGACTCGACTGGAAGGTTGCCTCGAACTCTTCCAGGTCAGGCAGCAAACTCTAATATGAGGCAACATGATAATAACATGGGGCATATTTCAAGAGCAGGGCGAGAAGTTGATCAAACTGCTTCAGTTCACATGGCAAGCAGTCAGACCCATGCAAGAAACATTTCAACAAGGGGAGCTGGATTTCAGGAGCAATCACTTAGAGATGCTAATACAGATGTTTCCAGAGTGTCTGGAAGGTTAATCTTTGCAGATAATTGCAGCAAAAGCTTAGATGTTGGTGTAATGCATGCTATTCCACATGTAATGGATTCAGATGCAGGGGAAGGGACTAATCAAGAAAACATGGACACCATGAATGAAGATGAGAATGTTGAAGATAGGAGCAACCACTTCCCATTGAAGCAAATATTGCTTATGGAACTGAAATGGTACACCACTCCAGAGGAGCTATCTGGGGGACTAATCTCATTCTCTTCGGACATTTATTGTTTGGGTGTTCTCTTTTTTGAGGTATGAGACAGTGACAAAACTAAATCTAATAATTCACAGCAGCATCAATTTGTTTTTTAATGAGTATAAATGTTATTGTTTATAAAATGCTAATAACATTTTCAAATATGAAAAGTTTACTCTGAAACCTAATTTGTTTTTGTTACAGTTATTCTGCACTTTTAGCTCAGAAGCAGAGCAGCAGGCAATTATGTCAAATCTTCGGCATCGTGTCCTTCCTCCTCAGATGTTATGCAAGTGGCCTAAAGAAGCTTTATTTTGTGTGTGGTTGCTTCATCCTGTCGCAGCTTCTCGTCCAAAATTAAGGTTAGTAAACAACAATTTAGAACCTTACTGTTTTAAGAAATTATCTTGTAGATGGATTAGATCTACGATTCTTAGATGGATTTAGTTTGGATCAATTAATGTGAAAACAATCCACTGGGTGATTTGTTTGCATCTTATGAATGCCTAAATACGTATGATTTTTACAAGGTTGAATACTTGTTCTTGTAGAAACATTTCATGTGTGCTAGAAGAGACAGATTGATTCATGGTTACATATCCTTTAGTAAAACAACAATTTCAACTGATGGGCACTCAATAAGACGTCCCCAAGCCGCTATGATCAAATGAAACTGGAGTTCAAGACTTCAGAGTTGCATGTATCATGGCAATCCACTCCTAGGTGAAACATCGCTTTTGTTTTTTTGTTTAAATTATGGCTGACTTACGGATTTAAGCTCCTAAATCTAGAGAGTTGATATCTCCCCATATTACATCCATTCTGACTACAATATGAGCAGTTATATTTTCCTTGAAGTTCAGAAATTTTCCAGGTACGTCTTAAAAGGCATCTCCTTGAATTGAAGCTTGCGTACCTGTCTTCAAAGGAAATAAATTCTGGACAGCATTTAAAATTTCCTTGACATGTCAATCCACTATCCATCTCCCGGCGTATGGCAAATTCACCGTCAGCAATTCACCAACGGAAAATTCACCGTCAGCAATTCATCGTGGGAAAATTCACCGCCATGACAAATTCACCGCCAGCAATTCACTGCGGCGGAAAATTAACCGCATTAATATTTTCTTTTGCAAAAAAAAAAACAAAGTTTTCGAAATATATATTAAAAAATATTAATGTGGTTAATTTTCCACCGGTGAATTTTGCTTGACTGTGAATTTGTCATGGTGATGAATTTTCCCACGGTCAATTTTCCGTCGGTAAATTGCTGACAGTGAATTTTCCTAGAACCCTAGAACCCCATCTCCCAAAGAGAGGATCCAGAAACAAGGACAGTTTATTCTAACATGATCTATTCTGGAAACAATCAAGAAACCTGATGATGCTAGAAGACCTTTTGCACTATATCATTATTTTGACATCGTTATACAATGCAAAAGTTATTTGTCAGCTGAGAAATACTCTATCTGGCATGACAAACATATTTTAATGAATGAGGCAAGAACTCATAATGTAGAAGACACTTGATTTTCAGATGACCTGACATTTCACCTCTCGGTATATGTTTCTTGCTGTCCCCATTTCCTATTAAATCATGAAGAAATAGAAGGGATTGGCCTAATTTTCCCATGAATAGGCTTGCCATTACTCCATTTCTACTCTTATACAAGTATGCTCTTGTGCATCTAATTATATTTTAGCAAGCTGATGAGTTAAATCATTTTGCCAGCTTAAGGAAGCTTTTCTAAATCCATAATTATAAATGCTCGATATGTACAACTCACCAATCCAGGAAAGTATTTGTTCTTTATTGTGTAGTCATCTCCAAAGTAAAAGCCCCTTCTAGCCAGCCCTGCTTGGTCTTGTGGATGTCATTAAAAGCTTTCATCTTCATTTTCATTCATTTCATCCCAAACTATAGATGCTCCCCCAACTGCCACTGAAGAGAGAGGAAAAGTCCATATAGAATGATCAACCAAAACGCACTGAGGTTGGGGTTCTTTACTATCCTAATGCATTTTCTTCTTACATAATCATCCACATATGGCATATTCTTTGAAAATTGCATAGCTGGTAATCCTGAAAGAGAGGGCCTTGCACATTGCACGGACCAAAAGGACTTTTGATACCATTAATATGAAAAACTATTTGAATCTGACGTTGAATGAACAGCAGGAAAGGGAATTAGCATAGACTACTCAATCCTTCAGAGGGAATTTTAGCTAAAAACGGTTCTAGAAGTCTTTATATCATGGGCTTCATCTGAGATGTTTCCCCCCTTCAAAACTTCATTTGCTATAATTCAATTAGAAGCTATGCTTTCACTTCAAGTAATAAATATATAGCTTAATATGTTTAGTCTTGCCGTAAATTCTAGTTCTCTCGGTTCTATACTGTTCAAAGTTTTTGAGCCAATTTTTTCAGTTTGCTAGGTTTTATCTGTTTGTCTAGGTTGAAGAGGTCACTTCCCAATTCTCTTAATTCCTAGCTAAGCTTCTCTTAAGCTATTATTTCTCTTGCCAGTTGCCTGTCGCCTAGATAACCATTTAGCTTGATCCTTGTAAAACAAACTGTAATATGCTAAATTGTTGCTTCCTTTCGTAAGATCCATCTGGCTATAACAGCTCTAGGGATTAAGTCTCATAATCAAGTAATCTTCTTCATACAACCGTGCATAATCATTTTGAAATTCCTAGGGCTCAAAATGAGAAGAGTGAATTTCACAACTTTTTGCCGTTGGACTCTCCCCCTTATTCAAAAACCAAAATGAAGGATTTAAAACTTTAACCAAGGTGTGACACCACAAATCACACGTTTATTCCCAACCTCATGTTTAGTTGGACAAAAATCTATCTGAGTACTACTCGTGTGCTACTGCTTGCCATGGGAACCTGGTAATGTTTATATCCTTAAGGCAAAGGACGTTAGGGCAAGCATTTTGGATGGTTCATTCAATTGTGGCCATCTTCTTACATAGAATCTTGAAATCACTAGATGATATGTTGATGTTTACTGAAATTTTCATGAAGTACCTGGTAAACAATTAAATAGGCATTGCTTTCCTGACCACCTGGTTTACATGTGGATGAAAGAAGGATGTGTAACATAAAAACAATGTTTCTGACAATGATCTTGTGGCTGACAACTAGGTGTGTTGTCACCGCTTTGTTTACTTTGTCTAAATTTATCATGTTGATCTACCTTGGAAGCCTCAGCCGAGGAGTTTTAAACTCATTATTCACAGCTTTTTGCTGATTGGATTGTTTTCTTAGGCATTTTGAAAATTCTGTGGACTTCCTTTGGCTGGTTTCATTTTCTTTTCTTTATTTATCCACCCTTCTAACTCTATCCTCATCACTAGACGCCCCCTTTTGGGCTCACCATGGAATTAGCTTTGGCTTTATTTAACATTCTTTTTTTCCTTGGGATAATCCTGGATAAGATGACTGATGAATAATCATCTCAAACAACAATCGGGTAGGTTCAATATTTACTACTTTCTAGATATGCATTTTCCTAGATAGATTCAACTGTATTTTAGCTTGGTAGCTGCCTCGACAAATTCGCTTAAGCACAAATGTGAGTGCCACGTCAATTTGAATGGACTCTTTTATTATTGTTCCGAGTAGGACTCCACTTCAGCTGAGACAATCAACTCTGTCCAAGCTATTAGAGGAAAGGCTGAGATTGGATATATGACAAGGAATACGACAATACCCAGAAGAGGCGGATGGAATCATTGTCCTGAACTATTCAGAATTTGAATTCACTATGAACTATGAAGTTGTCCCTTAATTATTAGATTGTCATTGTATTTTTAATGTTATTTTATAACTTTCATGTTTATCCATAGTTACGAGGAGACGGTGACTGTACTCCAGGTATGGGAGATGGGGTCTGGTATGGGTATATACCATTTTTCAAAAAAAAAGGGAGACGGATATTTGGAGACAGCACATATTAAATTTATTTAAATATTCAAATTTAGAGAAAAATACACCATGATTATACAACTTCAATAAATCTACTTTAAAATTAAATATTTACCTAAAAAAATAAATGTCTAAGAAAAGCAATGATGAATTATATTGATATTTGCTTCTGTTCAAGGGTTAAGTGACACCAAATATAAAAATGGTAATATTGGTTTTAAGTCCACCGATTCGACTGAAGTAAAATGATCTTTCACCTCCGAGAGATTCTCCAAATTAAACTTTGATGGAGCAGCTGGGGTAACCTTGGTATCGCAGGTGGTGGACTTGCAATTAGGGACTCGAGAGAATTTGATCTATGGTGGCTCTCTCTTTCTCAATATTCTCACCTACTATGAAGTGGAATGGGAAGCTTTGATATTAGCTGGTTTAGAAGTTGTGGTTTCCCTCAATCAAAATAAGCTGATAGTAGAAGGAAATTTTATGATTATTATTGATGCTATTAATGAGGGAAGGAGCCCAAGCTAGAAACGGATTTTTTTTTAGAAGTTCAAATGCTAAAGCAAAAATTTGAAATGATCAGTTTCTCCCATTGCAAAAAGAAATTCAATATTGTTGCTGACTGTTTAGTCAATGAAGACATAAACTAGAGTCTGATAATGGCTATTTACAGCCATAGAGCAAGCACATGGAACAATTTAGAAACATTGCTCAACTTGAATCCCCTTAATTCTCAATAATGAGCAAGGGCATGTATATCTTCTCTTATTTTAAGAGTCTCTTCTCTAGGCATCATTAGCATTGCCTTTTTGGTAGGTATAGTGGCATGATTATCATTGAGTGGTAAGATTAGCGATGAGTTGATAGTCTTATGGTGGCTTGGTGATTGGGAATGGTACAATCAATTTAAGTCTAATAATGTGTTTGTGGTGTATGTTGGGTCCCAAAACTATTCCTCCAAAATCCTAGAACACAATTTAACTTGCAAGGTTAGGGGTTGTCATCATGAAAGTAAAACCAAGGTTCATCAACAAATTATAGAGGGTTAAAGGTCAATGAATGAGAGTGGATAGGCTCTCTTGCACTCTCGGCTCAACTTAGATCCAGGAGGGCATTCCTAGAGGTGATCCTAAGTGTGACCGAAGGTGCAGAAAGGTAAAACAAGAAAATAGCTTTGTAGTTGTATCCAAGGCAAGTTCAACCCCAAAAGCTGTCATTGGGTTAAAGACTAGACAATTGCACAAATACCTCTTATACAATTGATAATAACATCCTTGTTGGATATGTAAGATGATGACACAAGGACATAATTCACAAAGTTTTTTTGTTGGTAATGCTCACAAAAGTTTTTTTCCATTTTTTTGTAATTGAATCATGAATTGTAGAGATATAAAAATTAACTTGAAACTATTAGTTAATGATTGTGTTTGTTTAGAAGCATGATCAAGAATCATTTGTTTCCTGGGATTGGTGCCTATTCAAATGGGTAACGAAGTCACAATTTACTAGAGGGGAGAAAACAATGAATGGAAACATAGAAGGATGATCTCAACATAAATGCATTAAAGAGTAGACATTAGACATAAACCATAATCATCTAGAGTTATGATAGACAAATTCATATGAAAAAAATAGATGATCACTACGAGGTTTACAATGTTTTAAAAATGTTGTGAAATCAATCAAATATTCTTTACATTCATGTCAACATGTGTGACAAGAGAGAAACTATACACACTGTTATAGATTTTCTCGAAGACATACATACAACCTTGGAGACATTCTATCCTAGATATCCACAATAGTTGTTGACCTTTAGATGCTTTAAAACCTATTGTACTCTTGAAAACTTGGCATTCAATAGTTGAAACCCTAAAAGAATGTGTGGCACTCACAAATGTCCACTAGAAATGATAATAACGAACCCCATTCATGAATAACCAACTTCTAAATATAGAAAAATGAGGAAATGACCACTTAGAAAGCTTGGAAATATTTGCAACAGATTTCGAAATTCAAATCAACCAACTGTCTTGATGGTAGACCATGTCATAGCTCGACAAAACAATAAAAAACAGGTCTCCAATAACTTTTGCAACATTATATCTCCTTCATTCGATCAAAAGTTATAGATTTTAAAGGACACAATCCAAATCTTGCCATAATGGTAGATTTGGCAATTTTTGTAATAGTTGAACAAATGCATACATAGTCATGGCTATGAAAATGATTCATATGAGGTCAAAATTATGGTTCTACCTGCACATTGGACACCATGGAGATACAAACAATTAACACAGGCATTTACTGGTGAATGAGACAAGGGGTCGATAAAACTACAACCCTCAAGGGCCAATCGACGTGAAACTAGAAAAACTATAATAGTAATACAAAGTTCCAGAAACTTAAAGGGTTCAAGGTTTTAGCAAAAGACAGTAGAAAAACCCTAAGGACCTCCCTAAAACATTGAACATTATAATAGCTCCAACAATATAGACTGAATGTTATCTTTTTTAGCAAAGCTTAGGCTCTTAATGTAATGCCATGACAATGTGGTGGAGTGTTGAATTTTGATTGGTCATATATCTTGCAAGTTTCTCTAGATTCTTGGAAGTTTCTTTGGACTCTTGCAAGTTATGGAGGATTAGGCATCAGAGGTTCAAGGGGTGTGTAGGTTCCACAAGGTAGATTATCTAATAGAATGGATCTACTATGTATCTTTCATGCAAATAATTGACAAACCTTAGCTTTGTAAAGGGCATTCTTGGTGAACCAACATTGATGACTAGCAAGCATTCTAAAGTTGACCTCCATAGAGATTTCATTACCAACTTGACATTCTACATTTCAAATGTAGCTATTTGGCTTTGGCTCATGCAAGTTTTCTTGTTAGACCAATTCTTAGGCATGTCTTTGTAGAATGCAAGGATGGAGGTAAGGTTGGAAGTGAAGGCTACTTTAGTAGAGGGAGAAGGTTTTGTGTTCACTTTAGCCTAGAATATCAACAATCTGTTAAAATTGTGGAACTATAGAGAGAAGTTAGTGTTCTTCATTCTTTTTTGTGGAGAAGTAGGTAAAGTATTAGATGAGTTACATGTTCATTACCACCATGTGTGGCTCAAAGTTAGTAGTGATTTTACCATTTTGGTTTTTGTGGCCCTAGGATGCATCAATTTCATCATCGTCAAGGGTTTTGCTATGTTGTTTGTTTTCCATCTCTTGCAAGTCATCTCAGAGGTTGGTAAGTGAATGAAGTCGAGCCCTAGGTGGAAGAGGTAGTTGATATTGATCATATTTCTCCTGTTGAAAGGGAGCATTAAGCTTTAGTTGAAGGTTTTGTTTGATTTTGTTTAGCTATTAGTCTAGCTTCTATTCTTGTCTTTAGCTTTTTTGGTCGAGGTTTTTTTTTGGTTGTACCTCTTAAATGATTTTCAGCTTTGTTGTAGTCCCTAAATAGTATAGTTTTAGGGGTTTGTTTTTTGACCCTATTTGGTGGTCACATGATGTCATTGTATCTTTTTGGTACTAACTCATCAAGGTTTATCGAAGGCATCGATACATATACATCTTTATTTCAAGGGAACAACCCCTATAGATCCCTCACTATTATATCTATAAAAATATTGATATTTGATAATCATTATCAAGTGATATAAATAGTTAAAATTTAAACCATGATAACCTATAGGTAGAGAATGGGAACTAGGACAGGAATACCATTAGTAAAAATGGTTAGGGGGTTATTTAGAGATGATTTTTTAATCAATCGATAAAACTTTAGTGCACTTAGACATTTTAATATATTTTAATAGTTTCTCTTCTTTGTAACACCCTACATATAGTTTGACCATATTCTTTTAATTTGTTGTACATGGGTAGTGGGATTGGCGTGACTTTAGTTTGCAAGAGATTGATTGTTGTAATAGTGCCTGCAAGTACAAAATCCACGGTGTTGGTGGCATATTAATGATGCATGATTGTTGTGTGGATCTTTTGACACTAGTTTGAATACATTCAAAAGTATGTGTGAACATGTGTGATGAAAGGAAACTAGATAGATCCTATACTAATCCTATAAGAGAACCAATACAAAATCATATTTACACAATATCGAGTAGAGAAACCCCACACAACACAAATTCTATACCAAGTGTCCAATATATAGGCCAAGGCAATCTAGAAAACTATTGTTGGTGTCCATTATCATGAGTCAAACCAAAGGATGAAAATTGGGTGCCCAAATTTGGCTTCTAAATTCCAATTTCCTCCCCCAAGGAGTCTATCCACCAAACTTGGGTGCTCCAATTTGATCCATTTCAAACCTCTTATAAGATGCTCTTACACATGCCATAAATAACAATTTAAGATGCTCCACTTAATCCATTATGTAACCCCCCTCAAGTACACGTTTCTTACATGCTCTTACACGTGTCATAGATTCTCATATGCATCTTACAATGGCATAGATAATGTTAAACATCGTATATGACATCAATGCTCTCTTACACATGTTATAGAAGAAATGCCAAGTGGCATAGTGTGTAATCCTAAGAATCTTGAGTTCCTTCCAAGTGTGGCACCATATTCCATGAAGGGCCAAATAGTATAACACTCTACAAATATTTAATAATTATGATGTAACACGGATTTGTGAGGTATATAACATTCTCTCACTTGTTGTATACATTCAAAAGAATAAAGGGGGTTCCAAAAAAATGAACTAATTGCTATCGCTCATAGCCATCTTGAACCATTTGTGCCACAACCTATCATTTATTAATCCAACTCTCAACATCACTATCCAAGTTAAAACCATAACCACTTGTATGCCTTCAACTATTGACACCTCTTGACTTGAATGCAACCTTAGTCTCTCACATTCGTGCAACTTAGTCGCTCTTATTCCTTTTAGTAACACCGCGCTTGCACTCACCTTCACTCAACATGTGTGACATTATCCTTGCATATCTTCACATATTTCTTGTGCAACATCGCAAAGGACTATTTGTAAGCATATTAAGGGCTTGCACATGGATTCACATGCCAATGTAACATATGAGAATGATATGTGGGACTTTCACATCCACACGAAATGCGACCATATGTGTCAACACATGGCTATGCTTGCACTACATAGTCATGTCAAATAATTGACACCACATGAGTTTGCTACTTATCATCACCTTGTCCACATGATATAATGGACCATACATTTGTGACCCTTGTCAACGTATTGTGAAGGCTTAGCTAACGACTCACTTGTACAAATACTTGCACTATATTGTTATGCCCCTACCCCTATAGTGTGTATAGTGTTATGAGTAGTCAGCTTGTGGCTACCTTAACTCTTAATTAAGTCATATTATAATTATTATATTTTTATTTAGTTATTTAGGTCAGTGTAAGGCTTATCTAGGGATATCTAGGTTGGCCTAGGTGATATCCTAGGCATAAGTATGGTATATATAGGAGGTATAGGTATTTTATTATCATCATGTTGAGTAGTGTGTTCTTATTGAAGACTATTGGAGGTATCCCCCTCGAACTGGATTAGGAGGTTTCCTCCTTGAAGTGGCATATTAGTATCAATTATTCTTAGCACATTTCATATTATATCTTCTATTGTGCAAGTTATTTCATAAGATATACAAGGTATATGCAAAGAAGAACCAACCAATATCTATTTTGCATACATATTATTTTACATAACTTCTCCCAGCTGAATATAATAGTTTACATTCAAAGTCTTCCACGCCTTTGAATGTGTATTTGTAATTTTAGCTTAGGGTTTCAAGTTACATATTTTATAAACTTGTAGATTATCAAAGAATTTGTAGGTTTGCCAAACAATCCATCTAAGAATGGGATCATATGTATTGATGCTTAATTTTATTCTCATTCTTTTCTAGACATTCTCATAACACGTGTAGAATGATTGAACACCTAGTTCAATAGTTGAGCATTCATGTGAACATTGATAATAGTGTATAAAGGCAAATGAATTCTACACCTAGGGTTTCAACATACATTCAACACTTGATCAATGTGGCCTTAGGAATGTAATGCTAGTAAATCTTTAGATAGTTTTGTGACTTCATGACAACTTGGACTAGTGTCATTACATCTAGAGCAACAAGCCTCAATATATCATTAAAATCCATTTTGACTGAAAGTCAATCTTGATATTCTGGTGTTTGAAGGAAGGATTGTGCCATCACATTGATCTACTAGATTTGACAGGTCAAATAATACTTCTTTGTCAACAAATTCACTACTATTGAGAAAATCTTCTTTGTAGTGCTAAACATGCACTATTGTAGTGCATCATTGGTGAGAAGCACTCAAGCACAATGCAATAGAGAATATCAACCAATTCAAACCTAGAACACCTTTGTTAGTGCTCTTCAAGAGGTATATTACTTCCTTCTAAAGACATTATGAAGATGAGCATATGCAATTTCAGCAATTAGGTCAATATAGAGATTAAATTGTGGAATATTACTCTAATGATTTCCATGACTATTTTGTGCACCTATATGAGGATGCTCTGGATGCTCTTAACCACCTCGATATGCTTAAGTACATCAGCAAATTGGTGCCTTTGATCCTTGTTAAAATAAAATTCCTTACATTCGACACTTTGGGCTAGGAATTTTGGCATGCATCCAAAGGAGAAGGAATGTGAAGATAAAGTGACAACACCTATCTCCACACAAGAGAAAGCTCATGCCGGAGAATAACTTTAGGCCTTTTGTATCATGCCAAAACTTGCTCTTGTAATAGCCATAGAATTTTTTTTGACCACCTATGACAAACCATAAGCTTCCTAATACATCTAAGGTAGACGAGAATAAAGTGAACAAACCACAAGATGAACGATGGTGTAATTTCCATTACTCTAGCTCTCATAGCAATGTTGATGATTACACACAACAAACTCTTGTCATGTAGGCAATGTTGGATCTTGATGAGATAGAGGAGATCCATAAAGAGGCACAATGCCTCAAGGTGACCATGCCAATAGACTCTCCAAGAGAGCATGAGTGACTTTGCCACATGAAGTGTTAGGTCATTGGATAGCCTATGCATGCCATCATTGTCATGCCTCCACCCACATTTAAACATTCCCAATTAAAAAAAATACCCATTAATCCCAACATATCTTAAAAAGACAACTAATATCATATAAGTCTATGGAAATAATACTTAAGGCAAAGGTTATGCTAGTTACATACTAGCGATTGTGAATAAAGAAGAATTGCATTAAAAGTAAATTGTAAGTTATCAAAGGGCATTGATTGAATAAGAAAGGTTGTGATTCCTTCATAGGGCAATAGTTGTATGTGAAAGGTTTTGACTCCCTCAATAATAAGGTATTAAGGGATATCATTTCATTGTGGAGAGGAGATCAATTGTGAATAAATATTATGACATATTCCAAGTGAATCTTACAACCAAAGAGGATGAAAACCCTCCAAGGAAAAATAAGAGATTTAAGGATGAAAACACTTAACTTCTCTTAGCAAGTTAGTGGACGAAAACCCCTAACTTGGGTAGACATTAGAGACATTCATAGTTGCAAGTTTGAAGGAAGTATAACAGAAAAATCAAGATAAGGCCCATTCTTAGAATTATTTATAAAATTATAAAGCTAAATACTATAATAAAATTCATAATTTTATATAAAGTAATATTTATAATTAGTATACAATTGTTATTTTGAGTTAGGATTATTGTTTAAGGCAAAAATAGGAAATGTTCTAGAAAGGGACATTACAATTGGTATTAGAGCACAACAATCTTGTCAGCTTGAGGGTCTAAATCTAGTTAATTGTAGTGAAGCCAAAGGGCTCAAAGGGCTTTGGAAAGAGAAAGAAAATAAATAGAGGCAACACTACAAAAGGAAAACAAGAAAATTAATGGTAAAACCAAGATGGCCAATTAGGATGAGTGGAAGATGTTTATGGAACAAATGGCTGGCAAACATGAACAAATGATGAAACAACATGAGGAAACCAATC
Source organism: Sequoiadendron giganteum (assembly GCA_007115665.2). NCBI lineage: Eukaryota > Viridiplantae > Streptophyta > Pinopsida > Cupressales > Cupressaceae > Sequoiadendron > Sequoiadendron giganteum. Next base: position 285,692,108 of record CM021109.1, on the reverse strand, counting down.
AATTACGAGCATTCGAATGATGCAAAACATGAATAATTCTCACGACCACACACAAAACAATGGGATAGAAGGTAGTGACACTAATCAGAATAGAGTAACCATAAATAACAATAGAAGTGGATCAACACCATTTACTGCTCAACCCACATTTCTACCTAGAATAGAAGCACCCCAAGAAGAAGAATTAACTCAAGAAGCATTTGAGGCTTGCATAGACGAATATTCAAGGATTGATCACGATGTTAGACATGATATTCCTTTCATACAATTCTGCAATGCTAGGAATGGATATAGGAGAAGACAAACCATGTCGCAAGGCAATAAAGATCTGCAACAAAGATTAAGCAAGATGCCACTTCCCACATTTGATGGTTCAGGAAGAGTCACAGTGAGAGCTTAGGTCCAAAAATTGTACACATATCTCTCACTTAGTCCTTTGATGGAAGAGGAAGCCATTAAGTTTGCTATTCTTCATTTGGATGGGATTGCACATGAGCGGTGGCATCATGAAATTGTTACACAAGGACATCAATGTATTTCGACATATGCCAAATTCACATAAAGACAAATAGATTTGATCAAAGGCATCTGTAGAGGCATTTCAAAGAATTAACACGATTGAGGCAGTAAGGATCAGTAGAGGATTATGTGGCAGAATTTCAGTTATGGTGACAGATGTTACTGAAGAAAGATTCACTTGTTCATTGAGAGTTTGATAGAGTCACTCTAGGGCTTAGTGAGTGCCTTTGACCCTACATCTCTACAAGATGCAACTCAAAAAGCATTGAGGTTGGAAGTTTCTACGAATTGTTGGGATTAAGGTGTCTCAACCTTAGAGAACCAATATGATTTAATTAATTAAATTAGTCCCTTTGCTACACATTTTATTAATTAAATCCTAAGTAACATGTTTCTAAGTTGACAAATCAAATTGTGGGACCTGTTTGTTTGCAAGTTGGCTTCCTACAAGTTTGGAAGAGAGCACGAAATTGTGCCACTTGTCACTTGGGGCGCTAAATTGGGAAGAGATGTTTGTGAAAACCTCTCAAAGGTGCGCCATAGTGACGTGTCCTTGCTTTTGGAGTTATCACTTAGCGGATTTTGGAAAGATGCTAAACGAGACTATGGCAACTAGTTGGGTTGACTAGAAGTCAAAAGAGAGTTCTAAATTGGCAGTTGGCTTGATTTTCTCCAGTGGGACGCCATGCATGTCAAGGATAATTAATTTGCATAAAATATTGGAGTTGGACACCTTGCATGTGCTTGCATGTTGGTGCATGTTGTTGCGTGTGTGATAGGTTGCTTTTTTGGTCAGATAGGACTTGTGCATGTTCTCCGTTTCAGTTTGCATGCATGCAGAGACTCTGGAGATGACACATGGCATTCCTAGATGCCCATGATATAGGTTTATAAATATGTAAAATGTTTATGTATTTGGTGAGCTGATTTTTGTATTTTCTGAGAAGCCGTTATACTGCTGGAATTACTCCAAATTTGTATCACAGTGTAAACATACCTGCAAGAGCATAGACTTGATATTGTATTGTAATCAACTTGTTATTGATAATACAATTGATTTGTGCTTTGGTGTGTGGGTTTTTTCTCGAAAGGGATTTCTCATGTAAAATCTATGTGTTGTGGTTTATGTGTTTCAATCTAAACATAAATTAATAAATGTGCATCTAAACTGTAATAGTTAAAAATTTGAAAGAAAGTTTGTGCAAGCCTCTCTTGCTTAGATCCATGTTTGTAAGTTGTTTCTGAACCTAGCTTTCCTTTCAATTGGTATCAGAACTTGGCTAGCTTTTGTTTCTGTTGTTGGGTTGAAGGGTTTTTATAATGGTCTTAGTTTTAATGGGAGCTTTGCAAGAAAAGTTTTTGTAATCTTATTGCAGGTTTATAGATGGCAAACACATCCTGAAGAATGGATATGGAGAAGTTTATTGGCAACAATTTTGAGTTGTGGAAACTCAAAATGGAGGATGTTCTCACAGGTAGAGATTTATTGGCTGCAATATCCAAAACAAATCCAGAAGCAACCTCTCAAGATGATTGATATCTAATGGATTAGAAAGCTAAGGGTCTAATAAGACTCTGTTTGGTTGATTCCGTTCTTTTGAATACCCATGAAGAGAAGACCGGAACAAGTCTTTGGAAGAAACTTGGAGACATTTATCAAGGGAAATCCTTCGTAAATAAGTTCTTGCGAAAAAAATTGTATTCTCTGAAGATGGAGGAAGGAGGAGCCATTGCAGATCACCTCAATGCCTTTAATATGGTTGTTGCACTGCTAGGTTTTTTTGGTGTGAAGATAGAGGATGAAGACCATTGCATGCTCCTATTGTGTTCTTTGTCGGACTCATGGGATCACTAGGTGATGGCTATTGGAAGCACAACAAGCACTTTCAAGATGGATGATGTGGTTGCTTTGCTATTGTTTGAAGAGATGCGAAGGAAATCTTCTGAGATGGCCAAGGAGGCCCTTGCTATTCGTGGAAGATCAAAGGAGAAAAGCAAGAAGTCTAAGTCCAAGTCTCCGGGGAGATCTAAGTCTCCTGGTAAAAGTCCAAGGCGAAATGTTGGAACTGTGACAAATTTGGTCACTTTCGTAAAGATTGTAAGAAGGAGAAAAAAAAAGAAAAACAAGTGTTTCTTCGATTTTGAATCTGATAAATCCTCTCAGGATGATGCAAATGCTTTTGTCGCAGCCTTGGCAACGCATGCATCAGAAGATATGTGGTTGATAGACTTAGGTTCCTCTTTCCACATGATCTCTACCAAAGGTTGGTTCTCGAAGTATGGAGTATGATGGTGGGAAGGTGTATTTGGGTGATGACTCTCACCTGAAGATTGTTGATTGTGGAAGAGTCAAAATCAAATTCCTCGATGGAAGAGTGAAGGGAATTGATGATGTCCTGCATATCCTTGGTTTGGCACAAAACCTACTTTCAGTAAGTTGAGTGATGTGGGTGTGTAGGTTTTCTTGAGTGGTGGATGCAAGATTCAACTAGAGGTTCTATGGTGTTTGCTAAGGGTGTTCGGATTGGCACCTTGTATATGCTGGATGAGTTTCTATGGTGCTTGCTAAGGGTGTTCAGATTGGCACCTTGTATAAGCTGGATGCATGCACGGTTCATTCAATTGTACTTCTTTGGAGTCCAAGAAGAGGGCTCTAGATTCTTCATCCTCACTATCAGATTGAGCAGAGAAGAAAACTGTGGTTTCTACATTTGATGGTTGTGCTTTTTGGGTATCTAAGGGTGGCAATGCTTTGGAGATGAAACTCCCAACAGAGAAGACAATGTTATGGCACCAAAGACTTGGCCATATTAGTGAGATGGGTCTTAGAGCCTTCAAAAATAAGTCTTGTTGAAGGCCTTGATGATTGTAATCTCGAGTTCGATTTTTGCGAACATCGTATATATGGAAAACAACACCGTTTTTCTTTTTATTCTAGTTCTCATAAGTCTTCTGGGGTATTGGATTATATTCATGCAGAGGTGTTTGGTCCTGTTAATGTTCCTTCATTATCTAGATTTGTGTATTTTGTCTCATTCATAGATGACTTTAGTAGGACATTTGTGTATTTCCTCAAGAGTAAATTTGAAGGTTTTAGTTAGTTTAAGGAATTCAAATCCTTGGTTGACAATCAGATTGGTAGAAAAATTAAGTGTTTGAGAATGGATAACGGTGGTGAATTTTGTTCGTTAGAATTCGATGGTTTTTGTACGAACCATGGGATTGAGAGACACAAGACAACTCCATACACCCCACAACAAAATGGAGTTGCGGATAGGATGAACAGAACGTTGATGGAGAAGGCTACGAGTATGTTGAGTGGTGTTGGCCTTGAACAAAAGGTTTGGGCCAAAGCTATAGCTATTGTATATTATTTAATTAATAGATCTCCTACTTCGGCGCTTGTTGAAAAGACACCCATGGAGGTGTGGTCTAGTAAGAACACTTTCATGAGACATCTTAGAGTCTTTGATTATGAGGCATATGCTCATGTGCCTAGTGAGAAGAGATCTAAATTGGAGAATAAGGCGGTTAAGTGTATCTTCATCAGCTATGGTGTCGGTGTGAAGGGTTACAAGCTTTGGGATCCAGTTGCAGAGAAGGCTCTTTATATTAGAAGTGTGATCTTTTGAGAGTTGAAAACTTCCATTGTTGATTTGTAGCCAGAGATAGAAAAGAAACAAAAAAAGGAGGTAGTTCAGATCACACCTACTCCAAAGAAAGAAAAACTACGTGCTCTTGTTGGACCTGATGATGAGGAGAACTCAAGCAGCTCTGAAAGCTCTAAAGAAGAGCAAGAACCTCAACCTCAACAATTGAGGAGGTCTACGCGTGTTAGGCGGCAACCAAAAAGATTTGGATATTTTATGTTGGATTCGAGTTGCATATTTGCTTTGATTGCTAACACTGATGAGCCTAGGACTATTAGAGAGGCTATGGGTATGCATGATGCAAATTCTTGGATGGAAGCCATTGAATGAAGAGATGGCTACATTGAAGAAGAATTACATGAGATTTGGTACCTTTGCTTGAAGGACAAAAACCCGTTGGATGCAAATGGGTGTTCAAAAAGAAATTTGGTCTAGATGGCAGTGTTGAGAAGCATAAAGCACAGTTGGTCGCGAAGGGGTATTCTCAGGTGTAGCGAATTGATTATGGTGAGATATTCTCTCCTGTAACGAAACTGACATCCATTAGATTCCTAATATCACTTGCAACTGTTTCTGATCTAAAAGTGGGACAAATGGATGTGAAGATAACATTCCTTCATGGTGATTTGGAGGAAGAAATTTATATGTCACAACTAGAGCATTTCATTGAGAAAGGTAAAGAGAACTTGGTATGCAAGTTGAAGAAATCTCTGTATGTTTTGAAGCAATTTCCTAGAATGTGGTACCAAAAGTCTGACACCTATGTGTTGTCTTTGGGATTTCTGAGATCTAAATTTGATCATTGTGTTCATTACAAGACTAACAATGGCCGCATTCTCATCATAGTCTTGTATGTGGATGATACGTTGTTCATTGGGTATGGTAAGAGTATGATTTCATATTTGAAGTCTTTGTTGTCAACACAGCTCAAGATGAAGGATCTAGGTGCAACGAGGTATATTTTGGGGATGGAGATCGGAAGAGAGAGCTAACAGAAAGCTTTGGATTAGCCATAACAAGTATGTGAACTTCGTGAAGGAGAGATTCAGCATGACAACTTGCAGATAGTTAGTTGTTCCTGTAATGTAGGGGACGAGGTTTTTTGTGGAGGATTGTCCAACATCTACTATTGAGATGGAGGAAATGAACAGAGTACCTTATGCGATTGATGTTGGTAGCTTGATGTATGCTATGGTCTATACGAGGCCAAACATTGCCCAAGCAGTGAGAGTCCTTAGTCGGTTTATGACTAATCCTAGACGGGTGCACAAGGATGCTGTGAAGAGAGTGTTTAGGTATTTGCGGGGTACTTCTGAGTATGCCCTATGTTTTCATGGTTATCCTATTGGATCTTGGCATTCAGTGTGCATTCATGGATATGTGGATTCTGATTGGGCAGGGGACATTGACAACAGAAAATCCACCAGTGGATATGTTTTCACGATGTTTGGTAGTGCTATAAGTTGGATGAGTAAGTGGCATGCTATAGTCGCTTTGTCCACTATAGAAGCAACGTACATGGTAGCTACTCATGCTTGCAAAGAAGCCATTTGGCTTAAGAGGTGTTTCTATATTGGTTTTGATGCAAGACAAATTGCTATTTGTTGTGACAACCGGAGTGCTATGTGTTTAGTGAAAAATCCTACTTTCCATGTCAGAACAAAGCACATTGATGTGCAGTTTCACTTTGTTCATGATATGGTGGAAGATGGAAAGGTGGAGTTGGAAAAAGTTGATACTTTGGTGAATGTTGCAAATTCATTGACAAAGCCCGTGAACACATAGAAGTTCAGATGGTGTGTTAGTTCTATGGGCCTTGATATAGTGACTTCTATAAGGTCTTCAACAAGTGGGAGAATGTTGGGATTAAGGTGTCAACCTTAGAGAGTCCCAATATGATTTAATTAATTAAATTAGTCCCTTTCCATCATATTTTATTAATTAAATCCTAAGTGATATGTTTCCAAGTTGATAAATCAAATTGTGGGACTCGTTTGCAAGTTGGCTTCCTACAAGTTTGGAGGAGAACACGTCACTTGGGCACTCAATTAGGAAGAGGTGTTTGTGAAAACCTCTCAAAGTTGTGCCATAGTGACATGTGTCCTTTCTTTTTGAGTTATCACTTGGTGGATTTTGGAAAGATACTAAATGGGACTATGACAACCTGTTGGGTTGGTTAGAAGTCAAAGGAGAGTTCTAAATTGGTAGTTGGCTTGATTTTCTCTAGTGGGACGCCATGCATGTTAAGGATAATTAATATTTCCATAAAATATTAGTGTGGATTTTTTCCCAAAAGGGTTTTCCCATGTAAAGTCTATGTGCTATGGTTTGTTTGTTTAAATCTGAAATTAAATTAATAAATGTGCATCTAAACTGTAATAGTTAAAGGTTTGAAACAAAGTTTTTGCAACCCTCTCCTGCTTAGATCCTTGTTTGGAAGCTGTTTCCACACCGAGATTTCCTTTCACAAATAAGAGCAAGTCCTACTCCAAGAATGCACCACTTGAGCAACTTAGGAAACTACTTTCACAACCTTTGTTATTACCTCCAAAGGCAAGCCAAATAAGAAGTCACTAAGAATGAGCTCCGAAGGAAGAAGTGCTTCCATTGTAGGGAACCATGGGAACCGGGTCATAGATGTTCAGGGAAAGGACAAGTGTGTCACATGGAAGCTATGATGGATGAAGAATCTGAGGAGGAAGAACCCAAACCCGAATATGTAATGGAATAAGACAAACGAGAGAAACAAGAAGTAAAGTTTACAAGGGGGACATTGGCAACAATTTCAGGGGCACCCAAGTATCACCCTTTTCAAAATCATGGTGTTTTACAAGGTCAAAAGGTGATTGTCTTAATTGACAACGATGCTACTCATGCCCTCATTGATGAGGTTTTAGTGATGAGGATGAAATTAAAGGTTGAAAACTTTGAGGTTTCAAGGTAGTTATGGTAGATGGATTTACTATCCCTTATTCCCTTGTACACGAAAGATTCAACAACTAGACATCACCTTGGGAAGACAACAAATAAGCGAATATTTCTATGTGGTAGGCATGGGCGATACAGATGTAGTTTTGGGCATTCGATGGTTACATTCATTGGGTAGATACTATCAAGATTTTGAAAAGATGGACCTATGTTTCCAACATAATGGCAAGGAGGTGATTCTACAATGACTATCAGATGGATCTCCAAGGGTTGTGATGGCCAAAAGGATGGAGAGAGCATTTAGACATCTGCAATTAGAATGGGCAACATAGTGTATGATCACCGATAGAATCTCCTAGAAAAGGGAAGACCACTAATATTGATATTCAATCTATTCTAGACAAGCATGGCATGGTTTCCAACTGTTGACGCAAAAGTTTGCAGGCAACAACCTTATGGGGAACTTAGCTAATGGGGGACTTATGTGCGTAGCTAAGTGACCTTCGAGGTTTTATCAAAGCTAGCTCTTCATTTTTTATGGGGGGATGAAAAGGGTAGGAAGATGAACATAAAATAAACAATCCTAAGCTAAGGTGATGCACCAAATCAGAAAGGAATTAATTAAGCACAATGTTGAAACAAAGGCTCGAACAGTAATTGGTGTCTATCAAATAGATAATTCCCAACACTTCAAATATAAGAACATCAAACCATTTGCATAGTATAACCAATACAACATAAGCCAACACATAAGAGTAGTAACATGATATGTATTTTATTAAGCTGCATAGAGATTACAAAAGCTTGAAACGAACGTTCATATACTTTAGAAAATACAAGCATAGTTTAATGTCCTATTAAATGCGTGAAAATAGAAAGGCTGAATTGATTGGCACAATCTACAAATTCAAGTTCAATTGCAAACACTACAAAGGCTAATTCCCAGTGCTCGCGAAATTTTAATCCATTTAACAACAACCAATAAAATGAGGAAAAGACTGCTTAAATAAGTCAGTCCACCACTTGAAAGCCCCACGAGAAAGATGCTTAAGGGAAGCCATCAACGATCTAGATCTTCTCGAGCCGACACCAACAAAAAGATCATCCAGCATTGCGCCAGCAAGCACGTTCCTTGAGAAACTTGGACTACGCAGCAGCAGAAGAGACCATGCGGTAGCAAAAGAGAAAATGTGGTAGAAAAAAGAACACACGACACAGGTGTCGAACCCAAGATAATGGATATAGGAACGAGCGCCACGTGTTCAACCTCCTAGCAAAAGAAACTACAGTGTGGGCCCGACTCAGAAAGAAACAAGCGAAGGCCACGTGTAAAGCAAATGGAACTCGGCAAAAGAAAAATGATACGGCCCAACAGAAAGCTTTGATAGGACACCACGTGGCGATTGCTGAGAAGTTGCGAGCGATACGGAAAAAAAGGCGAAGTCGCGAACTAAAAAGAAACCGCGAAGGAAAAAGCGGTGCGTGAATAAACATTCACACCAACAATATTCAACTGGGATTACCTCCTAAGAGGGGTTTTGAGAACACCATCGAACTAGAAGAGGGAGAAAAACCAATTATTACCACGCTTTACTGCCACCCAAAGAGATATGAAGAAGAGATTGAGAAAACAATTAAGGAATTGTTGGATATGGGGCATATACAACTTAGCTCTAGCCCTTTTACTTCTTTTTTGGTATTGGTAAAATAAAAAGATGAGGCTATGAGGATTTGTGTAGGTTATTGGGCACTCAATAAATAGACTATCAAGAACCATTATCCCATCCCTAGGGCTGATGAGTTAATTAACGAACTCCATGATGCAATATATTTCTCTTAGATTGATTTTCGTTCTAGATACCACCAAATAAGGATGAGGAAATAGGATGTTCAAAAAAACCGCTTTTAGGTGTCATTTTGGACATTTTGAATTCCTAGTCTTACCATTTGGACCAACTAATGCTCTAGCTACATTCCAATCCTATATGAACAAGATATTCAATAAACAATTAAGGAAATTTCTTTTGGTTTTCTTTGACGATATATTTGATTTATAGTAAAATTTGGGAAGATCATTTAAGACATATTGATGAGGTATTGGGAATACTTGAGCAACATTTATTATTTGCTAAAGCATCCAAATGTGAATTTGGGATGATTGAAATCATGTATTTGGGGCATAAGATTAGTGCCCAAGGAGTTATTGTAGATGAAGAGAAAATCAAGGCAATAGTAGATTGGCCTCAACCTAAGAATTTAACACATTTAAGGGGATTTGTGAGTAGATATTACAAAAGGTTTGTTAAAGGATTTTTAAGGTTAGCTGCCTCATTAACAAATTTAACTAAGATAAGCCGAAGCAGGCTTTAATGCCGTTAAATTTGCATTTGAAAGGGGTTATAAAAAGTGTGGCTTGAGGGGGATTCACGTAATATAATTAGATGTTTTGATTAATCTAAATTCCCCGTTAGTCGATCAAGTCTCTTATTCATGATTCCCTAGTCATGTAAAGAATATCTCATGTTTTCAAAGAGGGAAACAAGGTGGTGGATTTTTACGCTAACAAAGGGGTGAATCTTCAGGCCTCTCAAGTGTGGGATGGGTACTTGTCCATGCCTGTGTACGTCCTTTGCATTCTCTATAATGATGCTAATCATAGAGTCCAAGGTTAGAAAGGATGGAAGGTTAATGATTTTATTTAGCTTTGGATGCTTTGTGGGTGTTTTGAAGCTACATTTCTGGTTGTGGGGTAGCCCACCTTCTGAGAAGTGTAGTGAGCTCGTGGTGAAGATGGGAGGGGAGGGAAACTGTGTTGAGCCGCTTTCCTGCGAAGGCTTCAAGATAAAATCTAAGGTGTGAAGTATTTTGGAAAAGTGTGGCCTCACCTCTTACATGGAGAGACTCCACGAGTATGACCATGAAGCAACCAAAAGATTTGTGAGTGGTTGGAACGAGGGAACCTTGACTGTTCAAGGTGTTGAATTTACTATTTTTGAGGAGTTGATTGTAGGGGTTTTCGAGCTACAATTGTATGGAAAGAATTTTTTTCAAGGATAGGAAAGCTAATGAGGAGGTGTTGAATCAGTTTTTCAAAGGGGATGAAAGAGAAAATTTGGTGAAGCTTACTTCGTGGGGCTATGAATGAACGTCTATTAAGCCAATTTGGGTGGAGATTACAAAGGTGATTATGAGATACATCACCCTTGACGGTAGGTTTATGACAATCCTTGGGATTCATTTCAATTTTCTCAATCATTTTTGCCATAAAATGTTGGTTTCTTTTCCTTTTTTCTGCTTGCTTCTTTGGAGTCCTCTATGAAGGACCATCATAAAAACCCTAGTGCAATGGTTTTGCATAAGGGTTTGATTTTGCTGATTATGGAGTATGCCATAGAAAACATGCGGGTTAAACCTATGAAAGAGAAATGGAGAATTAAGAATAAGAAGCAAAAGCAACCTGTGTTGTCAGAAAAGGGGTTTGATACTTTGACGGCTGAAGGTGATGAGGACTGGCAGGATACTGAGGCTGGGGCAGACTCGGTGGAGGTACTCTCTTCCTCCCCCTCAGTCTTGGGTGGGAAGAAGAAAAGGAAAGTCCCCTCTACAAAGACCCTACCTAAGAAGAGTCCCAAAAAGGTTGTCTCTTGGTCGAAGGGGTCCCAAATGGGTGACGAGGATGATGGTGGCAGTATCCAGTGAAGGGGTAACTTGGAGGTCCCTAGGGGGGCTGGTGATAAAGGGAAAGAGAAGGTGGGTGAGGTTACTACCCAGGTGGAAAGGGATAGTAGAGTGGATGTAGGCCTATCCCCTTTGACGAGCCTTGCTAAGAATCTGGTTGAAGCGGCCAGGATTGATCCTTTCTCAAAGGGACTTCAACTACGCGATCAATGATAGGTAAGTGATTATTGATGTTTTATGGGTGGCGAGAGATAGTGTGATGAGAAGTTTCAAATTAACCAAGTGGTTCCTTAAGGAACTTAACAAAGTTAATGTTAAACTTTGAAGACTGTAGGAGAAGGTTGCAAGTGAGGACAATGATCAGTCTTCTTCTGGAGTGGAGGATTTAAAGAAAAAAGTTATGGATGTTGAGGAAGTTGTTTGTGAGCTCAAAGAGGACCATGATAACCGTATTCAGGGCATTGAAAAGATGATTCAAGATGTTAAAACTAGCATGGATAAAATCCTTAATATAAGCCAATGCTCCATTAAAAAAACGTGAAAACCTTAAAATTCTCATTGAAAAATTACAAGAATTGAGAGAAGAGAAGATGACCGGTGGGAGATTTGCTAGTAGCAAGATGAAGGAGCATCCAGGCAAGGAAAAAGATAATATTGTGGTGTTGGAAGTTGAGCAGGCCCCAGTGCGCGAACTTGTGGCAAAAATAAGACTTTCAATGAGGAGAAGGAAGAGCTGCTTATGTTAGTTGATAAACACTATCAACAACAATTAGAGGTGGCAGACAACCTAAAGAATATAAAATACTGTTGTTTAGTTGCTTTTTGTTTTGCTTTGGTTTGTCTATTTGTGTTTTTGGTTAGTTATTGTTCTGTTGCTGGTTGGCTGTGTTTTCTTCTATTGTAGCAATGTATTTTTTTGGGTTTTAGGTCCCTTATAAAAATGTGTTTTCTTGATAATCAAAAGCAAATTTAACTAAGAAAGGTGCTTTTTCATGTAGTGAGGAGGCACAAAGAGCTTTTGACAAGCTCAAAGAGAGAATGAGTTCTTGCTTGGTATTAGCCATTCCGGTTTTCTCTATTCCATCTGAACTAGAATGTGACACTTTAGGAGAAGGGATTGGAGTTGTGTTAATGGAGAATCAAAATCTAATACCCTTCAAGAGTCGCAAGTTCAAGGAAACAATTTTTTATTTATTTACGATAAAGAAATGCTAGCTATTATGCATGCATTAGCCAAGTTTAGACAATGCCTAGTTTGTGGGAAATTTACTATTAAGACCGACAATAATAGTCTAAGGTTCTTTTTGAATCAAAAGGATCTAAATGATAAACAACAAAAGTGAGTTAGCAAATTACAAGCCTATGATTTTAATATTGAGTACATGAAGGGAAAAAATAATGTGGTGGTCAATGCTTTGTTGCAAAGACCTCACTTATGCTCTATGATAGATATTTTTGATAATTGGAAAAATTCTATACTCGTAGAATATGTCAAAGATGTGCATTGGCTAAAGATGTATTGTAAGGCAAGCTACAAGATGACAATTATAAGGTACTAGAGGAGCTCATTCTCTACAAAAACCGAATATATCCCTTCCTAGGATCAAAAATGAAAGAAAAGATTTTAGGGACATATCATAATAAACCATTGGTTGGTCATCAAGGGTATTATAAAACATATAAACAAGTGAGGGAAAGATTCTCTTGGAAAGGCCTCAAAGAGGATGTTTTCAAACATATCAAAGAATGTGATTTTTCAAAAAGAACAAGATAGAGAAAACATTTCCAACTGAGTTGTTACAACCTTTCCCTATACAAAACCAAAAATGAGAGTATTTCAATGGATTTCATCATGAGGCTTCTGAAAATACAAGGGAAGGATTGTATATTTGTGGTACTAGATAGACTAACTAACTATGCTCATTTTTATGCCATATCTTTTGAGGATAGAGCTCCACAAGTAGTCAATGTCTTCTTTAAAGAAATATTTAAACTACATGGACTACCTAGAAACATCATAAGTGATAGAGATAGTAAATTCATCAATTTATTTTGGCGAGAGCTCTTTAGGTTGATCGGAATAGAACTCACCCCAAGCAATAGCTACCACCCCCAAACAAATGACAAACACAGATCGTAAATAAGTGGCTTGAAGTGTATCTATGAAATTATGTCACAAGGCAACAAATATCATGGGTCAAATGGTTACATCATGGAGAATATTGCTACAATTCTACCCATCATATGTCAATAGGAACAACTCCCTTTAAGGCACTATATGAGTACGAGGCAAAATCGTTTGGGGATTTGATTCTTATAGATAGTAGAGTCCTTGGAAGATGAGACTTTGTACAATAAAGTATGGTATTTTTCTTGTGGTTGATAGGTTCTCCAAAATGACCATCATGGTTGCTTGTTAGAAGATAATCACTATGCTAGACATTGTGCATGTTTTCTTCAATCACGTGTAAATTCACTTTGGGCTCTCAATAACCATTGTCTTTGTTTGTAACTCAAGATTTGCTAGCACTTTCTAGAAAACTATCTAGGCCATATTGTGCACACAACTAGACCATTCTACAACCTTCCATCCTTAGAGTAAATTCCAAATATAGGTGGTCAACCACATGTTGGTACACATTTTTTGCATTCAAAATTGTGCATGTTGGTGCACTTGAGATGATAGCATCCAACATGCCTACAACCAATCTCTTTAGAATTTTATGGGGCATAGTCCTTTCCAAACATGTCTAGGGCTCTAATGAGCATTGCTCCTTGACATCTACTACACACAGGAACATGAAGTGGATAAAGCACAATGCATTTGGGACATTCATAGCAAGTCCAACAAATCTTTTTGTGTTAATGATAAACATACAATGTAAACAATTGGAGAGGGCACTTTTATTCTTAACCTCCTATGGTACTTGGGCTTGCATCCCATCTTTTATGTGGAACTACCCAAACCATACTTTCCTCCACTTTTAGAGGCAATGCAAACTCAACATCCCAAAAATTTGGATATTGCTTATGTTAATCTAGGTCTAATAGATGGGATTGTTGACTTGATGGCTCATACTCGCACTACTAGACATTGACTATTTTGCATTGTTAAGATTAGGTAATATGCCAATCAAGCCAAGTGGTACAACCTACCACAAATTTATGTACAATCTCCTCAGCTTACCATTGATAGAATGGGGACCATTTCTTTTCAAGAAGGGGTGAATGATCCAAGAGTAGCCTTAGTTTCTTACATTCATGTAGCTTTAGTCTCTTCTATTTATTTTAGCAATGCTACCTATGTGCTCAACTTCACTTAATGTGCACCATAGTCTCACACAACAACAAGCAACATTGTCTTTGTTCATATTTACACAACTCGCACAACACTACTTGTACACATATTATGACCTTGCACATGAGTACATATGTTGATGTTTTGCTAGACGATATGAGTGTGACACATGGGGAATTCACATTTACATGAAATGCTACCATATGTGTCGAAGACATAACTATACCCTCACCACACAGTCATACCAAATGATTGGTACCATATGCGTTCAACCCTTGTCTAGGCAGAAAAGAAACAATTGACATATTTGTGGCACATGTTATTGTACATCACTTATCCCAGTTTAATATAATAGTTTTGTAAAATTGTAGATTATTAGGTAATTATAGGTTTTCCCATTGATCCACCTGGGAGTTGAATCACCTCTAGCCCAATCTACATTAGTGAATTCATGCATATCATTGTATAGCTCATATTAGATCCTCCTTGACAGAATCCTAACTATTTGCTAGCAGACTCTTATAAGACTATGGAAAGTTTTCCGAGGGACACCTATATGAGTGTTGCAAGTCCACTAAGGGACTCTTGTGGGACGGGTGCAAGTCTAGTAAGGGACACCTATGGGAATATTGTAAGTACTCCTTCAATTGCATTACTCTTAGGTCACATACCTTTTTATGCCTAATATCCAAGAGTTCCTTCTATGCCCAATAACTAAGAGATCCTTAGGATCGCCTTGAAACGATTATTTTAATAACCAATAGATACACAAATAACCATCTCATACAACACTTCAACTGCACAACCACAAGATCCAAAGAGTTCTCCATGGAAAAATAATTATTGATCTTAATGAGAGAAGACAATCTATCTCCAACTAATAGATCTATGAATAACCATATCTACTGAAAATCCCACTATAAATCTAGTTTATACCATGCCACAATGATTAACGTCTTCAATTTACTAGAATCCGAGTTTTAGTTTTGAATCAATAGATCAACAAAAAAATATATTCCTACACAAAGCTTCTAGTACAATGTGATCCAAAGCATATCATGGCAACATAGTTCACATCCCAATGCTCTCATATCTAACACTTGATTTGAGATCCATTTGAGACCAACATATTCAACATGCAAAAACATGACCAACTACAATTTTAGCATCCAACTTATATAGAGTCTCATCCCAAACTCTTATTGCCAACACGTCTCCATCTCTAACGATTTCATAACTCTTCTTCTTAAAGGCTAACTATGTGCGTGCATCAATAATCTTGCTTATAGCAATAACATTTCTAGTTGGCCTAGGAACATGGAAAAGTCCAAGGATCGACTTCACTCTCCCATCTCTAAAAATCATCATGATCTTATGAGGAGTTATTCCCTAAGATGAGTTCACCTCCAAAAAACTCTCAGATTTAAAGAAGCACCCCTTGTGAGGAGTCATGTGACAAGTAACTCCATAATTAATCAACCATAGCACCCCTTGTGAGGAGTCATGTGACAAGTAACTCCATAATCAATCAACCATATATCACTTTATGCATGCATACATGATGATGTTAGGAACACACTTCACCTTCTTTATTGGAGGAATTTGAATCCATGGAAGGAGTCTCATTGGATTTATTTTCTTTCTCTTCTCAACCTTCTTCTTGCAATCTCTTCTAATGTGTCTTGTCTCCTTGTGACTTCACTTTGGATTTTCTAGAGTATTTGGATTAAACTTTTTTCTTGTTCTTGCCTCTTTCCTTTAGCGATCAATACATCATAATGGAGTTTGAATTTTTTTGCCTCATTTATTTTAACAATAAGGCCCCAACAATCTCGTCAAGCTTTAGCTTAGAGATGGTACTAATGATTGTCATTACAAGGTTGTTCCATGAATTTGACAACAAACACAAGGTAATACATTGGTCTTCCTCATCCATCTTCACATAAATTGATGTTTACTAATTGATCACAATAGTGAACTCATTTAGGTGCTCAATCACTGGATTGCCATTTGACATCCTCAAAGAATACAATCTCTTTTGTAGGAATAGTTTATATAGTAGGGACCTAGTGTGGTACAAGTTCTTGATCTTGTCCCACAAATATTTGGCAGTATTTTTTGTACACATTCAACACTAAATTTGGAATACATAGGCATATGGTAGACCTAGATTTTTAATCAAGTTTGCCCCAATCTTCATCTTTCATTGCAATTATTTTTTGACCCACAACCACAATTCACTGGTGATGATCTAGAAGCAAATCTTGCATTTTGAGCTTCCATAGCTTGAAGTTTTGACTATTGAACTTATTGATCTCCATTTTTATTGTTTTTTCCATTCTCTATATTTAAAAAACAAGATCACCTATGCAAAGTTCCCACTCAAACAAATTATTAATACCAAATTGTCTCCTCATAGATCTAATGAAGCATATGACTTTGATACCAAATGAAAGGAAACTAGATAGATTCCACACTAATTTTATGAGAGAAGCACTACAAGTAAGATCATGTCATTCAATAGAGAAACAATGTACATCACATGATATACCTTGTGAAAACCCTTTTAAGGAAAATATAGCCCCTAATTCACACTTTGATCATATTAGATCTTAACAAAAGATTACATCCAATAAACTAGTAGTGTTCTCAATGGAAGACACAAGAGATCTTCAACTTTGTCTTCTAGAGTCAATCTGGTAGTCCAATTAAATTTTGAAATCACCATACAAACTCCATCCCAAGCATCCAATACATAGGCCAATGTAATCTAGGAAACCATTGGTGGTTTCAATACCACAAGTCAAAGAAAGGGACCCAAATTGGATTCCCAAATTCCAATGCCCTCCACTCATGAAACTCCCAAGTTAAGGAATCCACCCACTAAATTTAGGTGCTCTTATTTGGTTCATTTAATCCTCTAATATGATGCTCTTACACGTTCATAAGTAGTGGTTAGAGATGCTCCACCTACTCCACTATGTAATCCCCCGCTTACATATTTATATGCTCTCATATGCATCATAGATTCTCTTACACATCTTATAATGTCATAGATGCTCTTATACATTTACATGATATTGATGATCTATTACACATCATAATACAATTGGCAAGTGACATAGTATCTTATCTTAGGAATATTGAGATTCCTCTCAAATGTGGCACCCTATTCCATTAGTGACCAAATACAACACACTATAAATATTGAATAATTACGATGTTACACATCTTTGCAAGATGCACAATACTTAATCCTAACCTTCTACCACTTGTATTCATTTCAAAAGAACATACTGGTTTCTAAGAAAATAAACTAACTATTAGGGGCAAAAATGCCCATAGCCATCCCAAATCACTTGTGCCATAGCTTATTTCTTGCTCATCTAATTCACAACACCACCAACTAGGTTAAAACCATAACCATTGCAATGCCTTTATCTATTCACACCTCTTGTCTGATTTGCATTAAGGAAACCTTGTATATTAATTGGCCAACTCACATAAGGTCCTCATTGATGGACTCTTGATTGTCTACTAGAAAACTCTTGTAGGACTTCTCCAAGTCTACTAAGGAACTCTTGTGGGATAGTTGCAAGTGTGTAGGGACTTCAATGGGACTACTATAAGTACTCATTCAAGCTCATCACTATCAGGTCACCTACCTTTCCATCTCCAACAGTTAAGAGATCCTCAAGCTCACCCTATAACATTTATCTAAAAAACTAATAGATACAAAATTGACCATTTCATGTCAAGACACTGCAACTACACAATTGCACATTTCAAGAGTTCTCCATGGAAAAATGATCATTGCGCTCAAAACCAAAAGAACAAGAGTCTCCAACTAACAAATCCTTAAAACAACCATATCACACCAAAACTCTTATTGTAGATCACTATAATGACATAATGGTTAACATCTTCAAAACTAGAATATTGTCTATCTCCAACTTATAGATCCACACCCAACTATTCCCTTGCACAAAATTCCATTGTGTTGTGATCTAAAGCATATCATGGTAGCACAATCCATGCCTCAACACCCTTAGATTTGACTAGTGCTCCATAGGGACATGTCCTCTCAAAATCATCATGTTTTAGGGATGATGTCCTCAAGACACAAAAATGTTGAGGAGACATCTCCCCACCACCCCACCATTGCCACCAATAAAAGGGGAATGTACTTGGGATGCCTTGTAGAAGCAAGGGATCCCTGCTTGTTGGGAATGGTTGGGGGACACCTTGATGTACCCAAAGTGACTATGGTTTTGCATAAAGTGCTTAAATAACTTTAAAAAATAAACTTGCAAAATGAAGCCAAAGAGGATTTGCAAAGTTACAATCAGTAGGGAATGCAATGGGAGAAAGGGTAGTTTTTTCTATTTAGTTGCATTTTTTTTAGTTCAAAGAAAGATGACAAAAGGATTTTATTTATTTGTAGTCATAAATAGAGTTGGAGTCATGAGAAAAAGCAAAAAATCTAGGGAAATAAGAATTGCCTCTAGTTGTGCAAATTTCTTGTCAAAAATATTTTATGGGAAATTTACATGCACTCCAAGCTCTCTAGATTGAATTTGCACCTTATATGTTTGAAAATTTGTGTAACTTTAGTGAATGCTGAGGAAATATCAAATATATTTCCTTGCACAAATTTATGATATTCATATAAATATGATTATAATATTTATAATATTCATAAAAATATGATATTAATATTTATATTAACAATGAATATTAAATATTAAAATATATTAATAATAAGTATATTATAAATATTGTCATCAAAGGGGTCATGGTCAAATGTTAGGACCACTCGGGTATGTTGAATTGATATCCTTGCTTCAGTGGTATTGTGTGGTAGCCTTGCAGGTGTTGCATGAGTATTAGAGGAGTACAATGGGAAAGGAGAGGTGATCAAGCCAAAAGAGTGTAGATGGAAAAAGATGTAGGAGATGAGGAGGAAAAGTGGGTACCTTGTAGGAGAAGATAGGAGGTTGCTAGCATGCAAGTTGGAGAAGCATATGTGGGATATGGCTGCAAGAAGTAGGTGGAACGTTTTCCATACAGGAGGAGGATGTTCAAGCCAGAGGAGTGAAGGTGGGAGAATTGTAAGTCCAATGATATCCTCAATTGGGAGAGCATTAGAAAGAGTGGTATCCCAATATGTAACGATGGGGATCCATTATGAACATTCAATGCATATCTAAATATGCATTATAAATAGTAATATTTATTATTAATAATAAATAAATAAATTTTATTATATACTATCTAATTTATCATTAATTATATTAAAATGTGTTATTACACTTATATATTATGTGTCTCATTCCCTTGCCACTCTCAAATTTAGGTCCTTGGTCCCCCATTCCCTCATCCCCCATTTTGAAATTCCATGAACTATGGATTTGACACTCGATCAGAGATATCAATTTGAGACCAACAAATTTCTCATCAACAATCAAAACACATCCAACTAAAGTACTAGCATCTAATTTGTGTAGTTTCCTCCCAAATTTCCATTGCTAACACTTTTCTACCATTAATTATTCAACAAGTCTTCTTCCCAAGGACTACTTGCACCCTTGTATCAATAATCTTGTTAATAAAAATGACATTTGTAGTTAGCCTAGGAAAATGTAAGACTCCAAAGATCGACTTCACTCTTTTATCTCTAAACATCATCTCTACCTTACCCTAACCCTTTAATGTGTAGGAAGAGTTATCCCCTATGAAGACATTACTTTAACAAAACTCTCCTACTCAAAGAACCATTCTTTGTGAGGATTCATGTTACAAGACACTCTAGAATCAATCAACCATGCATCACTTTATGCATGTGTGCAAGGTGATGCTAGGAACACATGTTCACCTTCTTCATTGGAGGAATCTAAATCAATGGAAGGAGTCTCATTGGATATCTTTTCATTCTCTTTCTCATCCCTTTTCTTCTTCTTGCAATCTCTTCTAATGTGTCAAGTCTCCATGTAGTTCCAATACTTTATCTTGGATTTTCCAAAGATTCTAAGTTGACCTTTCTTCTTGTTCTTGCCCCTTTTCTTTGAATGAGCTTTGACAATCAATGCATCATTAATGAATTCAAAAATTTTCCACCTCATTTCTTCTGACAACAAAGTCCCAATCACCTCCCCAAGCTTTAACTTAGAGATGGTACTATTGATCTCCATCACAAGGTTGTCCCATGAATCTAGAAATGAAGACATTAGTGTAACATAGTAGTCCTCATCCATCTTCACATCGATTGATTCCAATCAGTTCATGACAATATATTGAAATTAAACAAGTGCTCAACCACTAAATTGCCATTTAACATCCTAAAAAAATGCCACCTCTTTCATAGGAATAACTTGTTCACCAAGGAATTAGAGTGGTGCAAGTTCCCAATCTTGTCCCCAAAACCCTTAGTAGTATTTTTTGCGGACACATTCATGAGCATTGAATCTAAAATTCATAGGTACATATTGGTGGACCTAGCCTTTTAGTTAAGTTAGTCCTGTTTGATCTTTCATCATAATAGGTTTTTGATCACCTACTACAATCAACTAGTCACAATCTACAAGAAAATCTTCGATTTTGAGCTTCCACAATTTCAAATTTTAACCATTGAACTTCTTGATCTCCATCTTTATTATGTTTTTCATGCTTTGTGCTTAAAAAAGAAAATCACCTATGTAGAGCTTCCACTCAAATAGGGTTAATACCATTTTCTCTCCTATCTCCTATCGATCTAACCAAGCCTATGACTCTAATACTAAATGAAAGGAAACTAGAAAGATCCTTCACTAATTTTATGAGAGAAGCAATGCACGTAAATCATAACTACAAAATATTTAGAAGAGAAACAATACCCTATGAAAATCCCTTCAAAAAATGTAGCCTTCAAGGCACACTTTGATTATATGATATGAACAAAAGATGCAACATAATAGAGTAGTAGTGCTCACAATAGAAGATACAAAATATCTTCAACTTTCTTTTGGAGTCAATTTGACAACATAACCTTGGCTCTAAAACCATCATACAAACTCCATCCGAAGCATCCAATATATAGGCTAAGTCAATATAATAATTTGTCAATGATTTCTAATACCATGAGTCAAACCAAAGGTCCCAAATTGGAAGCCCAAATTCCATCGACTTTCACATATGAATGCACCTCCTATAATAGAATGGAACTTCCAAGGCATGCAGTCCAACCACCGAACTTGGGTGCTCCAATTTGATCCATTTAAATTTTAATAAAATGATCTTACATATGTCATAAATAATGGTCAAAGATGTTCCACTAATCTACTATGTAACCCTTATGTCATACATAATGGTCAAAGATGTTCCACTAATCCACTATGTAACCCTTCTCTTGCATGTCTGTGTATACTCTTACACACATTATAGATTCACTTGCACACCTTTCAATATCATAAATGATCTTACATATATAAGATAGATACTCTTTTACACGACAAAATACAAATAACAAGTGAAATAATATATTATTTTAAGAACTTTAAGATTTCTTAAAGTATAAGCTCAAATATTACATATAACTATAAATATTAAATAATTATATTTCACACTCTTTTACACGACATAATACAAATAACAAGTGACCTAATGTATTATTTTAAGAACCTTTAGATTTCTTGAGGTAACATTTTTATCTATGAAAGCTCAAATATTACATATAACTATAAATATTAAAAAATTATATTTCACAAATTTTACTAAGTGCACAATACCTAATCGTAACAATCGGAAGAAACAAGTGAAAGGACGTGATATTGTCACTACTTTTCAATTCTTAAATCAGTGGTAGTAAAAGAGAGAAGGAAAGGTTTTTCGTGGGGTTTTTGAGTGACTTTTGCATGCATGGGTTGTCTTCCACTCTGCAACTGCCGCAACTTTACGGACATTTTCAAATAGAATAAAATGGCAGGGGCAAGGTGCAGGCCAGGAGGATTCAAGGCCCTGTCAATCGTCAGCTTACTTTCTCCAAGCGCAAATCCAGACTGTTCTAAAATGCCAGCAAGTCTTTTATTCACTGAGTTTGTTGAATTCCCTCTCATCGTTCTCACCAACATGAAAGCTCTATAAATATGCCATCCCAAATCTAATTACTATAGATGTCGTTGTCCAGTACCTCAACCATATCTGCAGCCAGTATGAGCTACCAGATGACATCTAATCGAGGAATTGGCTTATATAACAATTTAAATAATCAATTCACGTTATCACTAATCATGTTTGCCATTTTTCATTTAGATCTAATTTATCCTTAGTTTTAGATCTTTCATGTGTAGCTTGCCCTGTCTTCGCATTAGATACATGGAATTCTATAGATGCCTCCTTCCTTCCCCACTGAACTCTCATACCGATCTGAAAATTAAGGCGTAATTGCCAGTTACAATTGCTGCGGCACTTAGGAATGCACCACACACCAGACCTCACAGAGATTTAGTATAATTCAGAAAAATAACTTGAAAATGCTTAAAATGAATAAATAAATCCTCTCCTATGAAGAGAAGATTAAAGTTACAAGTGCATAAGATTATCCCACATCTTCTATGTAAGACTATTTTAAATGAGCTGCCCCATGTCGTGAGCTTGGGAACCCTCTGGCTGGCTCAACAAACTCGTATTAAAAAGTATATAAAATTGTTTTCATAATTCGTCTTAGAAAACTAATGTAGTTAGAATGTATAAAGTTGGATCGTTATTCTAACATTTTAGAAGTACTAATAAAGTTAAGAGACTTTATTTTAAGAATAAATTAAAATTTTAATCGTTGCGAATATTTGAAATTTTTTTTTGAGAGTTAAAGATATTTATAAATTCAAATATAGAATGATAAAAAATGATGAATTTTAATTACTAAATGATAATCTTTAATATTTTGTGAATAGAAAATAATTTGAAATTTGAAGTTGAATTTATATTTATGAGGTGTTTGTATTATTGATTATGGAGGTTGCATATTTAAACTAGGATGCAAAACATTGTTGCAAGGAGATATGAATAGTGATCTCTTTTTTCTTTTTAGGGTTGATAAATGATATATGATTGTTTTAAACCATGTTTCTTTTAGGATATAAATTCAATAATGCGATTGTTTAACCTATCTTACTAGAAAGATATTTAAACTTATGATTGATCTTGTTTATTTGTGAAACCTGATAAAAATGATTTATTTATGTAAGAAATGTTATAACTAGTGATTGAAAAAAGTCAAATTGTTGAGTAGTTGACAAGTGATGGGAACACCCTAGAATTTCACCATCTAATGATGTTTAGAATTGGAATAGAGATGGGATTTAGTCAATGTGAATCAGTTTGATTAGATAATATTTTTAGGAGAATTACTCGATCCTAATTTTCATGCTAGGATATGTAAGCAATACAAAATTATGGACTTGAGTCTTAGGTCTTAGGTTGCCTAACCTTAAAATTTAGTCAAATCTTATATAAATGAAAATAGACCAAGTAGTAACTCTTTTGGTAGAAAGCCAAATTTGGCTCGTAGCAAAACTATATGAATTATGTAAATAGTGATAAATGAGTTTGATGGGCACCTTAAATTAATTTTCTCTTACATCCATAGAAACCCCCAAAAATCCATTGATTTCAATGTAAAACCTTGGAATCCAAACAAATTGAGATTTAAAGATATTAATGCATAATTTAGGGTTGTATAAATTTTGTGTAGACTGGGAAAAGGTGATTGGTTGAAATAGAAACCCTAAAAATAATCTTTGTTGTAAATTCTTATGTATGCAATTAATTAGAATTATATTGGAGTAATATATTAGTGTAATTTAAGTAATCATTGTTTTGAATTGCATAGAATCAATGTGGTATCTATTATTAATTATCTCTATGGGTGTTTGATTAAACTTGGAGTTAAATTTTAATGGTGGATTGTAATTAGACCATAAAGGTGTAATTATATCTTATATATCAACTTGAATAATCAAATTACAAAACCATTAAATTTCCCTTTATATGATAGGTATGTGTCTAACATTGTGTTTGGATTAAAATAATGAATACTATGATTTAAAATTAGTTTAGAAGATTTAAATATTTGAAAGAGGTTGTACACCCTAATTTTACACGTAGAACATTATCCTTGTCCTAATTATTTCTCTTGTCCAGTCAATGATTAAATGGTAAAGGCCAATTATGTGATAACTCTTAAGTATTGTAGGAATTGTTCAAATTAAGTGTTATGATAAATCTTTTATTAAGTGGTAGTGATCAAATAGAAGACATTAAATTTAGCAGTTATGTTTAGTCGTGCATTTCTATTTAATAGAAGGTACTTTTAATAAATTATTTTGGGATAGAGTTCATACACCTTGCAATCCTAATGTTCACATTTATTAATTAATTTATATTTATTTATTATGCACCTATATATTTGGGGCATCCCACTTGGAGTGGCTTTTTGTCACTTGTAGTTTGTAAGTAGGCAATTTTTTAAGTCCCAATTAGTGTCTTGAAAGTTGTTAAATGCAACTGTTACAACTTGTAAGGTGTGTAAGAGTTGTTGGAATGGAAAGATCTTGTAGAAGAGGAGATAAGTGTGGATTGGGGAAAAATCAAGGAAGATTGTTAGTTTTCAAAAGCATGTTTCAAAAATGCAAATAAGACCAAAATAGAGCACTCAAGTTGGAAGAGACCATTTCTATTTGATCATTAGTTAACTCACCATGACTTTTTGGGCATTGGATTTTGTGCTTGATTTGGACCCCTAATTTAACCCATGATTTTAAAAACCATTATCAGTTTGTGGTTTTGTTCTTGGCTATATATTAGATGCCCGAGATGGACTTTTTATTGTATGTATTTGTAGGCATCTTTTTCCATGCTAGGTTGATGTATTGTTCTCTTGTGAAGGCTTGATCAAGCTTGTCGTTGATTGTACCCATTATAGTTGTGAATATAATTAGTTTGACATTTCGAGGCTAAGTTTTTTTTGGAAAGGATTTTCCTAGGATAAAACTATGTTAATTGTGTTTTCTTATGAATTGTATGGTTATGTACGGTAATGCATGTGTTATATTCTTTTATGAAATTCTTGTATTTGAGTTTTCCCTATATTATCTCTTTTCATAGATTAGTATAGGAAGCATTAATAGCATCTTGATTCCTTTAATTTGGCATTGGAGCTTAATCAACTTGGATCTTAGGTGTTAGTAAAAAATATTTTTTAACCAAATCTTGGTTTGAGTGGGAGTTTTGTATAGGTGAATCTTTCTTTTAGGAAAGATGGCAAACACAACATTGTTGAAGATGGAAAATTTTAATGATACTAATTTTGAGGGATGAAAGTTTAAAATGGAGTGCTTGCTTATAGATTGAGCTATGTGGGCTGCAGTCTCTAGAAATAAATCTGCGGCTATGTTAGTGAATGACTAGGTGATGTTGGAAGGAAAAACCAAAAGCTTGATAAGGCTATGTTTGGTATATTTAGTGTTCTTGAATGTTTTGGGAAAATTTATTATAGAAGCCCTTTGGAAGTTGGGAAACTTGTGATAGGTCAAATCCATAGTCAACAATCTTTTTCTATAGAAGATTCTCTATTCCTTGAAGAAGGGTGATGGTGATGCTTTTTGTGAATACTTCAATTCTGTTGTTGCATAGTTGAGATTGATTGGTGTCACTATGGATGTTGAAGATCATAGCATTACCCTATTTTGTTCTTTGCTAGATTCTTGGGACAATTTGGTTATGGCCATCAATAGCACAATGGCAAGTGCTCTTCTTTCTAAAGAACTAAAACAAAAGACTTATAAAGCTAAAGATGTAAATTGGTTGTTTGTGGAAGTTTAAAAGAAACAGAGAGGGGAAAGAACAAGAAGGATTGAAACTCCAAATCTAGAGGTAGAGCTAAGTCCTCAAGGATGTCCAAACTCAAATGTTGGAATTGTGACAAGCAAGGCCACATCATACAAGACTACAGAGAGGACAAGCAAGAATTGTATGTTGATTTTTATTAAAAGGATTCTATGATTATATTGATGTATTTGTTGTAGCCTTAGCTATGCATGCATGTGAGGATGCATGGATGATCGTCTCTAGAGCCTCTTTCCACATTACAACCCATAGGGAATGGTTTTTGGAATACAAGAACTGTGTTGGTGGAAGGGTTTACCTTAGTGACAACTCTTTCCATAATATTCTTGGTAGTCAACATTAGATTCTTTGATGGGAGAATCAAATGAATCTTAGGAGTTTTACACATCCCAAGTTTGACATGAAACTTGTTGTCTATCAATAAGATGAATGACATGAGAGTGTAGATGGTCTTTGGAAAGGAGGGGTGTAAGAAGGTTTGTGGCGCTATGGTGCTCATAAAGGTAGTTTGGATTGAAAATTATTTCTACCTGAATGTGAGCACATATATTTAGTGTAACAATGTTGTATCCACAGTGAAGAAATGTACAATATCTACACCTTTGGCATCAAAGCTTTTAACAAAGAGATCTATTATATTTAGTTTTGTTGGTCATGTAGTTTGGGTACGTAAGTATGATCTTTCTCGAGAGAGCAAGTTACTTATAGGGAAGACTAAGTTGTGGCAGATGGGCCACATTGGTGAGAAAGGTCTAAGGATTTTGTTTTTTAATTTTTGTAGAGGGCTTGATTGAATGTAACTTGGATTTTAATTTTTGTGCACATTGTATAATGGGAAACATGTTCATTTTTTGTTTTACTTGAGCTCTCAGAAATTTGTAGTAATTTTGGATCTATTCATAGTGATATTTTTTTAGTGATGTACCATTTTTAGCAAAATCCTTGTATGACATGTCTTTTTTGGTGATTTCTCTAGATGGTTATCTTTTCTCAAGCATAAACCCAAAGTCTTCAATCGGTTCAAAGGGTTTAAGGCTCTTGTGGAGGACTAGATGGAACGATAGATCAAGGTGTTGAGAATGGACAATGGTGGTGTAAGAGAGGGGGACCAACCACGTTTAAGGCCCCAGGCCATGGAGAGCCAAGAGCAGAAGGTTGCCCTAACTTACCTCACTCGAAAGGGATGTTTTGAAATAGGGGACGAGAATGATGAGGACTATGAGATCCTTCAATCACTCTACAGACCCGAAATCTAATTTGGGGCTAGGCGAGCCAATTTTCGGGTTCAACACTGTATCTCAGGTAGCTCTCTGCCTGAGGACGAAAGCACGGTTCTGGGACGACAACGCGGTGCGCTGGTGTCTCTTAGGTGCGCTGGCGTCCGTACGACCAGAGGACCGAAAATACAGTACGAACCTTTAGAAACAAGCTAATGGCCAAGCTAGTGACTTCTAAAGGAACAAAAAATATTATGAAGTAGGAAAGGTACAAATGGATATGATAAAGTAAGTATATGAGAGCTAGAGTGATGAAGAGGATCTCTCCAAGGTGCGAGTTCGCCAATTAGCTCCGAAAGCACATCCACTTGCACACAAGAAAGAAGGGAAATTTGTTGGGGCTGTATAGGGGTTTGCCTTAGTCAGACCCTCGTTTTGGTGTTTCCACCTCTACGGACAACCAGATAGCAACGAGAGAGTAATGTATGATAAAGAAGTAAAGAAAGATAGTACACAAATAACACTACAAAACAGTAAATAGCCACTCAACCAAACCGTAAAGGAGAGGAGCGAAACGTTACCACCTCCACCAAGAGCTCACTAGCCAATGGAGGAGAAAGAAGGCTTGAACAATCACCACAGCCTCGACTGTGATGAAGGGAGGTCTTGCAAAAACTCAAGCCCACGCTGCAATGGCTTGCTTCACACTTACTTTACGAAGCTGATGGAGTGTTGGAGTGCTACTTGTAGATGAAGAGCATGCTAGAAGTGCTAAGAGAATGACAATTTGTTGCTTAGAGATTGCCAAAATATCTTGTGAAGAGATGAAATTGCTAAGAGAGATGGAATGAATGAAGAAGGGATGAATTTGAGGGAGAAGAGGGAAGAGTCTTGTTTGAAGGGGCTGTGTGAGAAGAGGACGACCAGAATCAGCTGGGCTGAGGGTGTGGCCTCTCTGTAGCTTGGGTCTGAGGAATCGTCGGGAAACGTGCAGCCTTTGTGGTGCCTGCCGTGTCCTGGCACCAAATCTCTTCTTCTCACCCAGGCACGAGGACAAGTACTGAGTGGAGAGCTGCATGATGTGGAATTTAAGCAGTTGGTTTTCCTGAGGTGGGGATGTGTGGGAATTTTAGTAGAGAGTTACGGTGGTTCTGCCACATTTTCCCCAACTGAGGCACAAATCTTGATGAGGTCACTGGGAAATACCATTGTGATGCATTAGCGACTGAAGTATGCCACAGGCGTGAGGGGAAGGCAGACCCCACGTTTGGGCGAGCTTGAGGTGAAGCCTTGAGAACAAGAAAAGACTCACAACAGAACTAACATTTTAAGGTGCATTGAAGGCCTCAGAATGGGATCATGTGGATGAGAAGTGCCATAGCTAGGCACAGGTGGTATCTCAAGATCTCTCATGAAGAAACTTCAAAGTAGCTCAGGCCTGGGCATAAAGGTAATTACTGAGATCTCTCACAGAAGAGGCCTCGTGGTATCTCTTCTGGATCCACTGAAACACATGAGAGGTGTCCCTCAGGATCTTTCCATGAGAAAAACCCTGGATGGCCTTGGGCCATGTTGGGGCTTTGCTCCCAAGATCTCTCACATGGAGGAAACCCAAAGGAAAGAGTGCTTTATAGATCCGCAGAACTCTAAGGAGGCATCCCCCAAGATCTCTCGCATGGAGGAAACCCAAAGGAAAGGGACTTTGCAGAGTCAAATTTGGAAAGCAGCTTTATAGGCGCACCTGCAAAGCGACATGTCTACCCGCAAATAAAACATGTCAAGAACAAAGCGGCCACGTAGGCAGTCATGCAAACCGTCGATAGATTATGAAACTTTCAGGGGGTCCCTCGGGCACCCGACGTAAATAGGGGTTCCAC